>CM059231.1:47500-480000 GCA_030347435.1 Clarias fuscus | reverse complement strand
CTGTGTCTCTTCGTGAGTGTGGGATGTGTGGTGTGATACCTCCATCTAGTGGCCATAGTTTAGTACTGCAGGAGTTAGTTTATGCAATTTAAAGCAATTAGTTAATAAACAAAATATTGTTGGGAGGCGTATGAGCATAACAAAATCGTGAAACTCAAGAAATTTACTCAGAACCAGTTGTACCTTCTATGTAAAATGTTTGGAGACATTAGGACTTTCCACTTGTTGGATATGAGTATCCTAGTTTTCCTTAAAATTTTACCTTGCCATAGCAACACTATTCAATGTATCAAAAAGTCCTTTACAGTGTGACATCAGCCGTGTCTTCCAATTATTGTGCCTGATTTTGAAGCCAATTTGCTGAAAATTAGCCACAAAAGAATTTAATTTCTGAAAGTAGACACTTTCTGCTGCCAGTTGGTGGCGCTATGACTGAGACTCACGGGACCCATGTCACTGTGAGCAGGACTCTTCTCTTAACCTACTGCTGAGGTTTGATGAATGTCACTCAATTTATACAGAAGTTATTAGCCACTTCCTGTTTCCTGTTATTCGCCGTATTTTTAAGGGCTCGCCACGGCCGACCCGTTTAAGATATCAACCAGCCGTTCACAATATTAGATCTTCAATGTCTTGAGATTATATTAGACCCTGTTTGGTCAAAAACATATGAATCCTGTAAGAGTAGTATATCACATTCCAATGGGTGCGTTTTTCAAACAACGCAAAATAACCGACTTCCTGTTCAGCGGATTCCATGACATGGGGTATGCAAGTTGTTCACCTCAATGAGATCTAAATTTATACTGGGTCTCATTCATATATGTGAAAGTGGATATGAGTTATGCAGCTTAAACTTTACAAAGTTCCAGGGGGCGCTGTACAGGCCCTGTGGCACGCCCGGGCTCCAGGCTCTCAGGGCTTCCTCACAATCAGTGAGAGTCTACACCCATACAATTTTGGAACCGTAGGTCTTTCCACTTGTAAGATATGAGAAGAATAATTTTCTTCGATTTTTTCTTGAGTTAAATCGTCACCATAGCAACGCGATTCAAATTAGAAAAAAATCCTTCATGATTTCAAATGACCCATGTCTTTTCATTATTCTGACTGATTTTGAACCAAATTCCGGTGAAAGTAAAGGACAAAATATTACTGATTTCTAAAAGTGACACACTTCCTGCTGCCACTTGGTGGCGCTATGACATAGACTCATGATTGTCATATGATGTGATCAGCTTCCTACTCTTAACATACCTGTAAACTTTCATGTGTCTAACTTAATGTACACAGAAGTTATTAGCCACTTCCTGTTTCATTTTATTCGCCATAATTTTAAAGCGTCGCCACGGCCGAACCGTTCGAGGTATCAAAAAGATCTCTGCAATTTTGCATCGGCAACTTGTTTAGATCATATTTAGCTGGTTTGGTGCGAATTGGAAAAATTTCCTAGGAGGAGTTTATCACATTCCATTGGGTGCGTTTTGCAAACAACTCAAAATAACTCACTTCCTGTTGATTAGACCTGATGACATGCAGCGCGAAACTTGTTCAGTTTGATGAGATCTAAATGTTCACCGAGTTTTATAAGTATACGTGCAAGTGTGTCTGAGCTATAAGGCAAGACTCTGTAGGGGGCGCTGTGCGGGGCGTGTGCGACGCCCCGGGCCGAGCCCCACTGAGGACCTGTTGGCCGCAGATTCCATTCTGTGTGCAAATTTTGGTGAGTTTTTGAGTATGTTAAGAGGCCCGAAAGTGCCCGGATGATTGAAAGAAAAATAATAAAAAAAAAAATAAAAATTAAAGTTGCAAGCAACGATGACGGGCCCAAGCAACGGGCGCGGTCCCCACCCCGGGCGCACCGCACAACCTGCGTGTTATTCGAGTGTGTCAAAACCTCAAAAAAGTCATTGGCACCCGGTTGCACCGCAGAACTTGCACACAGAACGTCACACATCATACTGGGCTAATATCAGTTTGGGCCCTAAATATTTGTGTGTGTGTGTGTGTGTGTGACTAGTTAATGTGTCAGTCTGTCTCTGATGAGTAAATGTGTTTTTGTGTGTTTGTGTGTGTGTGGTGTGTGAATCTGTGTGTTAACATTAGTGATGTGTGTGTTAGTATGTCCAAGACATGTGACTTGTTAGTGGATGTGTGTGTTTCTGCGTGAGACAGAGATGTGAGTGTGTGAGTGTTATAATTTGTGATGTTATAATGTGTGAGTATGTAGGTGCTCATTTGTGTGATGTACGAGTGTATTTGTTTGTGTGTGCATGCATGTGTGTGCGTGTGTGTGAGATGTGTTTGTTGTGTGTGTGTGTGTGTGTGTGTGTGTGTGTGTGTGTGTGTGTGGTTGTTTGTGTGTATAGTGTGTGAGTCTGTGTTAACATTAGTGATGTGTGTTATTAATAATGTTTCGGTGTAAGTTTAAGGATGTTCCTGAATGTGATGTCACTGTCCGTGTCACTGAATATGATGAGTGTGAGTGTGTGTCTGTCGTGAGAGATGTGTGCTATAGATGCGCAGGAGCCTCTTGTTTTCCTAAGGATCTTTTTCCTTTTTCATGATATATTGATTTTTATTTAGTCAGGTCACATTAGTGACGTGTGCTTGTGATGTGTGTGTGTGTGTGTGTGTGTGTGTGTGTGTGTGCATGTAGGATAGTTAGTGTGTTCATATTGTGTATTTGTCGGGATGTGTACATGACCGATGTGTAGAGTGTGTGTGTGTGTTTAGAATGTGTGGTCTGGTGTGTATATCGCCGCGCTTGTCCACCAGACTCAATGTTGTACAGTTGGCAATTTAAATGTTTGTATTGTTTATTTTTTATGATTTCTGCATATATTTAAATTGTAAACATGAAGCCATAGTAAAGGAGAAGGGGAAAGACCTGACTGCAGAATACATGCCTACTACTGCCATCTACTGGACATATTTTATTACTGCAGGAGTCAGTACAGAAAGTTCAGGACAAGGATGATAAATATACTGTAAAAAAAATGTTGGGAGCTGTGTGAGCATCACAAAAACATGAAACTCAAGGAATCTACTCAGAAGCAGTTGTTCTTTCTACATAAAATGTTTGGGCACATTAGGACTTTCCACTTGGTGGATATAAGTATCTTATGTTTGCTCCAAATGATATGTTGCCATAGCAACACTATTCAACGTATCAAAAAGTCCTTTACAGTGTGACATCAGCCGTGTCTTCCAATTATTGTGCCTGATTTTGAAGCCAATTTGCTGAAAATTAGCCACAAAAGAATTTAATTTCTGAAAGTAGACACTTTCTGCTGCCAGTTGGTGGCGCTATGACTGAGACTCACGGGACCCATGTCACTGTGAGCAGGACTCTTCTCTTAACCTACTGCTGAGGTTTGATGAACGTCACTCAATTTAGACAGAAGTTATTAGCCACTTCCTGTTTCCTGTTATTCGCCGTGGCCCTTAAAGCTACGGGCCGTGTTTCAAATGTGTGTGTGTTTATAACACGAAATAACAACAGCAAAAGATAATAGTGACAGTCACAATAACATATTGATTCTAGGCATACTTACTAAGAATACACACACACACACACACACACACACACACACACATGTAAATATATATATATATATATGTCGTGACCTCGCGGGCATAATAACTTGTTACCGGAACAGATAAAATGTCCATTGTTAATATAGTTAAAGACTTCACACTTACTGTTGAATTCACGCACAAAACTTGATCCAAAGGGCGATTTGTAAACAATTAAACAGTCCATAAACAACTATTCAGCGGCAGCGTTTGTGTCAGTCCGCTTCACCAAAACTCAAATCTGTGAGGGAGGGGGAGGTCACGTGTCTCTGTGTGCCTCTCCGTGTGTGTGGGATGTGTGGTGTGATACCTCCATCTAGTGGCCATAGTTTAGTACTGCAGGAGTTAGTTTATACACTTTTTTAAAACAATGAGTTAATAAACATAAAATATTGTTGGGAGCTGTATGAGCATAACAAAATCGTGAAACTCAAGAAATTTACTCAGAACCAGTTGTACCTTCTATGTAAAATGTTTGGAGACATTAGGACTTTCCACTAGTTGGATATGAGTATCCTAGTTTTCCTTAAAATTTTACCTTGCCATAGCAACACTATTTAACATAGCAAAAAGTCCTTTACAGGGTGACATCAGCCATGGCTTCCAATTATTGTGCCTGATTTTGAAACCAATTAGCTGAAAATTAGCCCCAAAAGAATTTAATTTCTGAAAGTAGACACTTTCTGCTGCCAGTTGGTGGCGCTATGACTGAGACTCACGGGACCCATGTCACTGTGAGCAGGACTCTTCTCTTAACCTACTGCTGAGGTTTGATGAATGTCACTCAATTTATACAGAAGTTATTAGCCACTTCCTGTTTCCTGTTATTCGCCGTAGGTTTAAGGGCTCGCCACGGCCGACCCGTTTGAGATATCAACCAGCCCTTCACAATATTAGATCCTCAATGTCTTGAGATTATATTAGACCCTGTTTGGTCAAAAACCTATGAATCCTGTAAGAGTAGTATATCACATTCCAATGGGTGCGTTTTTCAATCAACGCCAAATAACTGACTTCCTGTTCAGCGGATTCCAGTATGGGATATGCAAGTTGTTCATCTCAATGAGATCTAAATTTCTACTGGGTCTCATGCATATATGTCAAAGTGGATATGAATTATGCAGCTAAATTTTTTACAAAGTTCCAGGGGGCGCTGTCCAGGCCCTGAGCCACGCCCGGTCTCCAGGCTCTCAGGCCTTACTCATAATCAGTTTCAGTGTATAGCCGTAAAAGTTTGGAACCGTAGGTCTTTCCACTCATACGATATGAGAAGATTTATTTTTTTGCACTTCATTTTAGGTTTTTTCTCTAGATAAATCGTCGCCATAACAAGACGATTCAAATTATAAAAAAATCCTTCATGGTCTCAAATCATCCATGTCTTTTCATTATTCTGACTGATTTTGAACCAAATCAGGTGAAAGTAAAGGCCAAAATATTAGTGATTTCCAAAAGTGACACACTTCCTGCTGCCAGTTGGTGGCGCTATGACATAGACTCATGATTGTCATTTGATGTGATCATCTTCCTACTCTTAACACACCTGTAAAGTTTCATATGCATAACGTAATGTACACACAAGTTATTAGCCACTTCCTGTTTCATTTTATTCGCCATAATTTTAAAGCGTCGCCACGGCCGAACCGTTCGAGGTATCAAAAAGATCTCTGCAATTTTGCATCGGCAACTTGTTTAGATCATATTTGCCTGGTTTGGTGGAAATTCTGTAAATTTCCTAGGAGGAGTATTTCAAATTCCATTGGGTGCGTTTTGCAAAGACCTCAAAATAACTCACTTCCTGTTGATTAGCCCTGATGACATGCATTGCAAAACTTGTTCAGCTTGATGAGATCTAAATGTACACCGAGTTTTCTGAGTGTGCGTGCAAGTGTCTCTGAGCTATGAGGCACGATTTTCTAGGGGGCGCTGTGACGGGCGTGTGCGACTCCCCGGGCCGAGCCCCACTGAGGACCTGATGGCCGCGGATTCCAATCTGGATGCAAATTTTGATGAGTTTTTGAGTATGTTAAGGACCCCAAAAGTACCAAAAGTGTGGAAAAAAAAAAAAAAAAAAAAAAAAAAAAAAATAATAATAATCCTAACGAAAACAATAGGGCCCTGCGCACTCAGTGCTTGGGCCCTAATAATAATCCTAACGAAAACAATAGGGCCCTGCGCACTACAGTGCTTGGGCCCTAATAATAATCCTAACGAAAACAATAGGGCCCTGCGCACTCAGTGCTTGGGCCCTAATAATCCTAACGAAAACAATAGGGCCCTGCGCACTCAGTGCTTGGGCCCTAATTAAAGTTGCAAGCAACGATGACGGGCCCAAGCAACGGGCGCGGTCCCCACCCCGGGCGCACCGCACAACCTGCGTGTTATTCGAGTGTGTCAAAACCTCAAAAAAGTCATTGGCACCCGGTTGCACCGCAGAACTTGCACACAGAACGTCACACATCATACTGGGCTAATATCAGTTTGGGCCCTAAATATTTGTGTGTGTGTGTGTGTGACTAGTTAATGTGTCAGTCTGTCTCTGATGAGTAAATGTGTTTTTGTGTGTTTGTGTGTGTGTGGTGTGTGAATCTGTGTGTTAACATTAGTGATGTGTGTGTTAGTATGTCCAAGACATGTGACTTGTTAGTGGATGTGTGTGTTTCTGCGTGAGACAGAGATGTGAGTGTGTGAGTGTTATAATTTGTGATGTTATAATGTGTGTGTGTATGTAGGTGCTCATTTGTGTGATGTATGAGTGTATTTGTTTGTGTTTGTGCATGCATGTGTGTGCGTGTGTGTGAGATGTGTTTGTGTCTTTGTGTGTGTTTATTTAGTGTGTTAACATTAGTGATGTGTGCTTGTGTTTGTGCATGTTTGTGTGTATGGTGTGTTCAAATATTAGTGATTTGTGTGTGATTAATAATTGTTCGGTGTAAGTTTAAGACATTATCACTGCTGACCCGTTTGAGAGATCAAAATGTGTGATGTGATGTGATGTGATGTGTGTGTGAGAGTGAGGGAGAGATGTGTGTGACAGTGATGTGATGTGATGTGATGTGATTTGTGTGTGTGTGTGTGTGTGTGTGTGTGTGTGTGTGGGAGGTTTAGTGTGTGTGAGAGTGAGGGACAGAGGTGTGTGAGATGTAGATGTGTCAGTCTGTGTGTGACGAGTAAATGTGCTTGTGTTTGTGCGTGTTTGTGTATATTAGATTAGATTAGATTAGATTCAACTTTATTGTCATTGCACGCAGTCACAAGGCAACGAAATGCAGTTAGCATCTAACCAGAAGTGCAAGTTAGCAGTGCAATATAAACATATATACAGATCTATAGAAACTTGTATGATAGAATTAAGGTCTATGTATAAATTGTATTACAGAAAAAAAAAAATATATTTATATATATATATATATATATATATATATATATATGGAGTGTGTGTGTGTGTTTGTGTGTATGGTGTGTGAGTCTGTGTGTGAACATTAGTGATGTGTGTTATTAATAATTTTTCAGTGTAAGTTTAAGGATGTTCCTGAATGTGATGTCACTGTCCGTGTCACTGAATATAATGAGTGAGTGTGTGTGTGTGTGAGTGTGTGTGTGTCGTGAGAGATGTGTGCTATAGATGTGCAGGACCCTCTTGTTTTCCTAAGGATCATTCTTTTCTTTTCTTTTTTAATGTAGTGTGTTGACATTAGTGATGTGTGTGTTATTAATCATTTTTCGTTGTGTAAGTTTAAGACATTAGTACGGCTGAGACATTTGAGATATCAAAACTGATTTGCAATTAAAAACTCACCCACACACTATAGGTGCGCAGGAGCCTCTTGTTTAAGGATCTTTTTCCTTTTTCATGATATATTGATTTTTATTTAGTCAGGTACCATTAGTGACGTGTGCTTGTGATGTGTGTGTGTGCATGTAGGATAGTTAGTGTGTTCATATTGTGTATTTGTCGGGATGTGTACATGACCGATGTGTAGAATGTGTGGTCTGGTGTGTATATCGCCGCGCTTGTCCACCAGACTGAATGTTGCACAGTGGGCAATTTAAATGTTTGTATTGTTTATTTTTTATGATTTCTGCATATGTTTAAATAATAAACATGAAGCCATAGTAAATGAGAAGGGGAAAGACCTGACTGCAGAATACCTGCCTACTACTGCCATCTACTGGACATATTTTATTACTGCAGGAGTCAGTACAGAAAATTCAGACCAAGGCTGATAAATATACTGTAAAAATTGTTGGGAGCTGTGTGAGCATCACAAAAACATGAAACTCAAGAAATCTACTCAGAAGCAGTTGTTCTTTCTACATAAAATGTTTGGGCACATTAGGACTTTCCACTTGGTGGATATAAGTATCTTATGTTTGCTCCAAATGATATGTTGCCATATCAACACTATTCAACGTATCAAAAAATCCTTTACAGTGTGACATCAGCCGTGTCTTCCAATTATTGTGCCTGATGTTGAAGCCAATTTGCTGAAAATTAGTCACAAAAGAATTTAATTTCTAAAAGTAGACACTTTCTGCTGCCAGTTGGTGGCGCTATGACTGAGACTCACGGGACCCATGTCACTGTGAGCAGGACTCTTCTCTTAACCTACTGCTGAGGTTTGATGAACGTCACTCAATTTATACAGAAGTTATTAGCCACTTCCTGTTTCCTGTTATTCGCCATAGGTTTAAGGGCTCGCCACGGCCGACCCGTTTAAGATATCAACCAGCCCTTCACAATATTAGATCCTCAATCTCTTGAGATTATATTAGACCCTGTTTGGTCAAAAACCTATTAATCCTGTAAGAGTAGTAGATCACATTCCAATGGGTGCGTTTTTCAAACAACGCCAAATAACTGACTTCCTGTTCAGCGGATTCCATGACATGGGGTATGCAAGTTGTTCATCTCAATGAGATCTAAATTTATACTGGGTCTCATTCATATATGTGAAAGTGGATATGAGTTATGCAGCTGAAACTTTACAAAGTTCCAGGGGGCGCTGTACAGGCCCTGTGCCACGCCCGGGCTCCAGGCTCTCAGGGATTCCTCACAATCAGTTAGAGTCTACACCCATACAATTTGGGACCCGTAGGTCTTTCCACTCGTAAGATATGAGAAGAATAGTTGTCTTCGATTTTTTCTTGAGTTAAATCGTCACCATAGCAACACGATTCAAATTAGAAAAAAAACCCTCCATGTTTTCAAATGACCCATGTCTTTTCATTATTCTGACTGATTTTGAACCAAATCAGGTGAAAGTAAAGGACAAAATATTACTGATTTCCAAAAGTGACACACTTCCTGCTGCCACTTGGTGGCGCTATGACATAGACTCATGATTGTCATATGATGTGATCAGCTTCCTACTCTTAACATACCTGTAAACTTTCATGTGCCTAACTTAATGTACACAGAAGTTATTAGCCACTTCCTGTTTCATTTTATTCGCCATAATTTTAAAGCGTCGCCACGGCCGAACCGTTCGAGGTATCAAAAAGATCTCTGCAATTTTGCATCGGCAACTTGTTTAGATCATATTTAGCTGGTTTGGTGCGAATTGTAAAAAGTTCCTAGGAGGAGTATTTCAAATTCCATTGGGTGCGTTTTGCAAACAACTCAAAATAACTCACTTCCTGTTGATTAGACCTGATGACATGCAGCGCGAAACTTGTTCAGTTTGATGAGATCTAAATGTTCACCGAGTTTTATAAGTATATGTGCAAGTGTGTCTGAGCTATAAGGCAAGACTCTGTAGGGGGCGCTGTGTGGGGCGTGTGCGACGCCCCGGGCCGAGCCCCACTGAGGACCTGTTGGCCGCAGATTCCAATCTGTGTGCAAATTTTGGTGAGTTTTTGAGTATGTTAAGAGGCCCGAAAGTGCCCGGATGATTGAAAGAAAAATAATAAAAAAAAAAAAATAAATAAAAATTAAAGTTGCAAGCAACGATGACGGGCCCAAGCAACGGGCGCGGTCCCCATCCCGGGCGCACCGCACAACCTGCGTGTTATTCGAGTGTGTCAAAACCTCAAAAAAGTCATCGGCACCCGGTTGCACCGCAGAACTTGCACACAGAACGTCACACATCATACTGGGCTAATATCAGTTTGGGCCCTAAATCTTTGTGTGTGTGTGTGTGTGTGTGTGTGTGTGTGTGTGACTAGTTAATGTGTCAGTCTGTCTCTGATGAGTAAATGTGTTTTTGCGTGTTTGTGTGTGTGTGGTGTGTGAGTCTGTGTGTTAACATTAGTGAGGTGTGTGTTAGTATGTCTAAGACATGTGACTTGTTAGTGGATGTGTGTGTTTCTGCGTGAGGGTGTGTGAGACAGAGATGTGAGTGTGTGAGTGTTATAATTTGTGATGTTATAATGTGTGTGTGTATGTAGGTGCTTATTTGTGTGATGTATGAGTGTATTTGTTTGTGTTTGTGCATGCATGTGTGTGAGATATATTTGTGTTTGTGTAGGTGTGTGTGTGTGTGTGTGTTTATTTAGTGTGTTAACATTAGTGATGTGTGCTTGTGTTTGTGCATGTTTGTGTGTATTGTGTGTGCATCTGTGTGCAAATATTAGTGATTTGTGTGTGATTAATAATTGTTGGGTGTAAGTTTAAGACATTATCACAGCTGATCCGTTTGAGATATCAAAATGTGTGATGTGTGTGTGAGAGTGAGGGAGAGAGGTGTGTGACAGTGATGTGATGTATGTGTGTGTGTGTGTGTGTGTGTGTGTGTGTGTGGGAGAGAGGTGTGTGACATGTAGATGTGTCAGTATGTGTGTGACGAGTAAATGTGCTTGTGTTTGTGCGAGTTTGTGTATATGTTGTGTGCGTGTGTGTGTGTGTGTGTGTATGGTGTGTGAGTCTGTGTGTTAATATTGGTGATGTGTGTTATAAATAAATTATCGGTGTAAGTTTAAGGATGTTCCTGAATGTGATGTCACATATAATGTGTGTGTGTGTGTGTGTGTGTGTGTATATGTTGTACAGTGGGCAATTTAAATGTTTCTATTGTTTATTTTTGATCATTTCTGCATATGTTTAAATTGTAAACATGAAGCCATAGTAAAGGAGAAGGGGAAAGACCTGACTGCAGAATACCTGCCTACTACTCCCATCTACTGGACATATTTTATTACTGCAGGACTGAGTGGAGACAGTTCAGGCCAAAGCTGATAAATATACTGTAAAAATTGTTGGGAGCTGTATGAGCATCACAAAAACATGAAACTCAAGAAATCTACTCAGAAGCAGTTGTTCTTTCTACCTAAAATGTTTGGGCACATTAGGATTTTCCACTTGGTGGATATAAGTATCTTATATTTGCTCAAAATGATATGTTGCCATAGCAACACTATTCAACGTATCAAAAAGTCCTTTACAGTGTCACATCAGCCGTGTCTTCCAATTATTGTGCCTGATTTTGAAGCCAATTTGCTGAAAATTAGCCACAAAAGAATTTAATTTCTGAAAGTAGACACTTTCTGCTGCCAGTTGGTGGCGCTATGACTGAGACTCACGGGACCCATGTCACTGTGAGCAGGACTCTTCTCTTAACCTACTGCTGAGGTTTGATGAATGTCACTCAATTTATACAGAAGTTATTAGCCACTTCCTGTTTCCTGTTATTCGCCATAGGTTTAAGGGCTCGCCACGGCCGACCCGTTTAAGATATCAACCAGCCCTTCGCAATATTAGATCCTCAATGTCTTGAGATTGTATTGGACCCTGTTTGGTCAATAATATATGAATCCTGTAAGAGTAGTAGATCACATTCCAATGGGTGCGTTTTTCAAACAACGCTAAATAACTGACTTCCTGTTCAGCGGATTCCATGACATGGGGTATGCAAGTTGTTCACCTCAATGAGATCTAAATTTATACTGGGTCTCATTCATATATGTGAAAGTGGATATGAGTTATGCAGATTAAACTTTACAAAGTTCCAGGGGGCGCTGTACATGCCCTGTGGCACTCCCGGGCTCCAGGCTCTCAGGGCTTCCTCACAATCAGTGAGAGTCTACACCCATACAATTTTGGAACCGTAGGTCTTTCCACTCGTAAGATATGAGACGAATAATTTTCTTCGATTTTTTCTTGAGTTAAATCGTCACCATAGCAACACGATTCAAATTAGAAAAAAATCCTTCATGATTTCAAATGACCCATGTCTTTTCATTATTCTGACTGATTTTGAACCAAATCAGGTGAAAGTAAAGGACAAAATATTACTGATTTCCAAAAGTGACACACTTCCTGCTGCCACTTGGTGGCGCTATGACATAGACTCATGATTGTCATATGATGTGATCAGCTTCCTACTCTTAACATACTTGTAAAGTTTCATGTGCCTAACTTAATGTACACAGAAGTTATTAGCCACTTCCTGTTTCATTTTATTCGCCATAATTTTAAAGCGTCGCCACGGCCGAACCGTTCGAGGTATCAAAAAGATCTCTGCAATTTTGCATCGGCAACTTGTTTAGATCATATTTAGCTGGTTTGGTGTGAATTGTAAAAATTTCCTAGGAGGAGTTCATCACATTCCATTGGGTGCGTTTTGCAAACAACTCAAAATAACTCACTTCCTGTTGATTACACCTGATGACATGCAGCGCGAAACTTGTTTAGTTTGATGAGCTCTAAATGTTCACCGAGTTTTATAAGTATACGTGCAAGTGTGTCTGAGCTATAAGGCAAGACTCTGTAGGGGGCGCTGTGCGGGGCGTGTGCGACGCCCCGGGCCGAGCCCCACTGAGGACCTGATGGCCGCAGATTCCAACCTGTCTGCAAATTTTGATGACTTTTTGAGTATGTTAAGGACCCCAAAAGTGCCCGGATGATTGAAAGAAAAATAATAAAAAAAATAATAATCCTAACGAAAACAATAGGGCCCTGCGCACTACAGTGCTTGGGCCCTAATTAAAGTTGCAAGCAACGATGACGGGCCCAAGCAACGGGCGCGGTCCCCACCCCGGGCGCACCGCACAACCTGCGTGTTATTCGAGTGTGTCAAAACCTCAAAAAAGTCATTGGCACCCGGTTGCACCGCAGAACTTGCACACAGAACGTCACACATCATACTGGGCTAATATCAGTTTGGGCCCTAAATATTTGTGTGTGTGTGTGTGTGTGTGACTAGTTAATGTGTCAGTCTGTCTCTGATGAGTAAATGTGTTTTTGTGTGTTTGTGTGTGTGTGGTGTGTGAATCTGTGTGTTAACATTAGTGATGTGTGTGTTAGTATGTCCAAGACATGTGACTTGTTAGTGGATGTGTGTGTTTCTGCGTGAGACAGAGATGTGAGTGTGTGAGTGTTATAATTTGTGATGTTATAATGTGTGAGTATGTAGGTGCTCATTTGTGTGATGTACGAGTGTATTTGTTTGTGTGTGCATGCATGTGTGTGCGTGTGTGTGAGATGTGTTTGTGTGTGTGTGTGTGTGTGTGTGTGTGTGTGTGTGTGTGTGGTTGTTTGTGTGTATAGTGTGTGAGTCTGTGTTAACATTAGTGATGTGTGTTATTAATAATGTTTCGGTGTAAGTTTAAGGATGTTCCTGAATGTGATGTCACTGTCCGTGTCACTGAATATGATGAGTGTGAGTGTGTGTCTGTCGTGAGAGATGTGTGCTATAGATGCGCAGGAGCCTCTTGTTTTCCTAAGGATCTTTTTCCTTTTTCATGATATATTGATTTTTATTTAGTCAGGTCACATTAGTGACGTGTGCTTGTGATGTGTGTGTGTGTGTGTGTGTGTGTGTGTGTGTGTGTGTGTGTGTGTGCATGTAGGATAGTTAGTGTGTTCATATTGTGTATTTGTCGGGATGTGTACATGACCGATGTGTAGAGTGTGTGTGTGTGTTTAGAATGTGTGGTCTGGTGTGTATATCGCCGCGCTTGTCCACCAGACTCAATGTTGTACAGTTGGCAATTTAAATGTTTGTATTGTTTATTTTTTATGATTTCTGCATATATTTAAATTGTAAACATGAAGCCATAGTAAAGGAGAAGGGGAAAGACCTGACTGCAGAATACATGCCTACTACTGCCATCTACTGGACATATTTTATTACTGCAGGAGTCAGTACAGAAAGTTCAGGACAAGGATGATAAATATACTGTAAAAAAAATGTTGGGAGCTGTGTGAGCATCACAAAAACATGAAACTCAAGGAATCTACTCAGAAGCAGTTGTTCTTTCTACATAAAATGTTTGGGCACATTAGGACTTTCCACTTGGTGGATATAAGTATCTTATGTTTGCTCCAAATGATATGTTGCCATAGCAACACTATTCAACGTATCAAAAAGTCCTTTACAGTGTGACATCAGCCGTGTCTTCCAATTATTGTGCCTGATTTTGAAGCCAATTTGCTGAAAATTAGCCACAAAAGAATTTAATTTCTGAAAGTAGACACTTTCTGCTGCCAGTTGGTGGCGCTATGACTGAGACTCACGGGACCCATGTCACTGTGAGCAGGACTCTTCTCTTAACCTACTGCTGAGGTTTGATGAACGTCACTCAATTTAGACAGAAGTTATTAGCCACTTCCTGTTTCCTGTTATTCGCCGTGGCCCTTAAAGCTACGGGCCGTGTTTCAAATGTGTGTGTGTTTATAACACGAAATAACAACAGCAAAAGATAATAGTGACAGTCACAATAACATATTGATTCTAGGCATACTTACTAAGAATACACACACACACACACACACACACACACACACATGTAAATATATATATATATATCGCGACCTCGCGGGCATAATAACTTGTTACCGGAACAGATAAAATGTCCATTGTTAATATAGTTAAAGACTTCACACTTACTGTTGAATTCACGCACAAAACTTGATCCAAAGGGCGATTTGTAAACAATTAAACAGTCCATAAACAACTATTCAGCGGCAGCGTTTGTGTCAGTCCGCTTCACCAAAACTCAAATCTGTGAGGGAGGGGGAGGTCACGTGTGTCTGTGTCTCTTCGTGAGTGTGGGATGTGTGGTGTGATACCTCCATCTAGTGGCCATAGTTTAGTACTGCAGGAGTTAGTTTATGCAATTTAAAGCAATTAGTTAATAAACAAAATATTGTTGGGAGGCGTATGAGCATAACAAAATCGTGAAACTCAAGAAATTTACTCAGAACCAGTTGTACCTTCTGTGTAAAATGTTTGGAGACATTAGGACTTTCCACTTGTTGGATATGAGTATCCTAGTTTTCCTTAAAATTTTACCTTGCCATAGCAACACTATTCAACGTATCAAAAAGTCCTTTACAGTGTGACATCAGCCGTGTCTTCCAATTATTGTGCCTGATTTTGAAGCCAATTTGCTGAAAATTAGCCACAAAAGAATTTAATTTCTGAAAGTAGACACTTTCTGCTGCCAGTTGGTGGCGCTATGACTGAGACTCACGGGACCCATGTCACTGTGAGCAGGACTCTTCTCTTAACCTACTGCTGAGGTTTGATGAATGTCACACAATTTATACAGAAGTTATTAGCCACTTCCTGTTTCCTGTTATTCGCCATAGGTTTAAGGGCTCGCCACGGCCGACCCGTTTAAGATATCAACCAGCCGTTCACAATATTAGATCCTCAATGTCTTGAGATTATATTAGACCCTGTTTGGTCAAAAACATATGAATCCTGTAAGAGTAGTATATCACATTCCAATGGGTGCGTTTTTCAAACAACGCAAAATAACCGACTTCCTGTTCAGCGGATTCCATGACATGGGGTATGCAAATTGTTCACCTCAATGAGATCTAAATTTATCCTGGGTCTCATTCATATATGTGAAAGTGGATATGAGTTATGCAGCTTAAACTTTACAAAGTTCCAGGGGGCGCTGTACAGGCCCTGTGGCACGCCCGGGCTCCAGGCTCTCAGGGCTTCCTCACAATCAGTGAGAGTCTACACCCATACAATTTGGGACCCGTAGGTCTTTCCACTCGTAAGATATGAGAAGAATAATTTTCTTCGATTTTTTCTTGAGTTAAATCGTCACCATAGCAACACGATTCAAATTAGAAAAAAATCCTTCATGATTTCAAATGAGCCATGTCTTTTCATTATTCTGACTGATTTTGAACCAAATCAGGTGAAAGTAAAGGACAAAATATTAATGATTTCCAAAAGTGACACACTTCCTGCTGCCACTTGGTGGCGCTATGACATAGACTCATGATTGTCATATGATGTGATCACCTTCCTACTCTTAACATACCTGTAAAGTTTCATGTGCATAACTTAATGTACACAGAAGTTATTAGCCACTTCCTGTTTCATTTTATTCGCCATAATTTTAAAGCGTCGCCACGGCCAAACCGTTCGAAGTATCAAAAAGATCTCTGCAATTTTGCATCGGCAACTTGTTTAGATCATATTTAGCTGGTTTGGTGCGAATTGTAAAACGTTCCTAGGAGGAGTTTATCACATTCCATTGGGTGCGTATTGCAAACAACTCAATATAACTCACTTCCTGTTGATTAGTCCTGATGACATGCAGCGCGAAACTTGTTCAGTTTGATGAGATCTAAATGTTCACCGAGTTTTATAAGTATACGTGCAAGTGTGTCTGAGCTATAAGGCAAGACACTGTAGGGGGCGCTCCGCGGGGCGTCTGCGACGCCCTGGGCCGAGCCCCACTGAGGACCTGTTGGCCGCAGATTCCAATCTGTGTGCAAATTTTGGGGAGTTTTTGAGTATGTTAAGAGGCCCGAAAGTGCCCGGATGATTGAAAGAAAAATAATAAAAAAAAAAATAATAATAATCCTAACGAAAACAATAGGGCCCTGCGCACTCAGTGCTTGGGCCCTAATAATAATCCTAACGAAAACAATAGGGCCCTGCGCACTCAGTGCTTGGGCCCTAATTAAAGTTGCAAGCAACGATGACGGGCCCAAGCAACGGGCGCGGTCCCCACCCCGGGCGCACCGCACAACCTGCGTGTTATTCGAGTGTGTCAAAACCTCGAAAAAGTCATTGGCACCCGGTTGCACCGCGGAACTTGCACACCGAACGTCACACATCATACTGGGCTAATATCAGTTTGGGCCCTAAATATGTGTGTGTGTGTGTGTGTGTGTGTGTGTGTGACTAGTTAATGTGTCAGTCTGTCTCTGATGAGTAAATGTGTTTTTGCGTGTTTGTGTGTGTGTGGTGTGTGAGTCTGTGTGTTAACATTAGTGATGTGTGTGTTAGTATGTCTAAGACATGTGACTTGTTAGTGGATGTGTGTGTTTCTGCGTGAGGGTGTGTGAGACAGAGATGTGAGTGTGTGAGTGTTATAATTTGTGATGTTATAATGTGTGTTTATGTAGGTGCTCATTTGTGTATTGTACGAGTGTATTTGTTTGTGTGTGCATGCATGTGTGTGCGTGTGTGTGAGAGGTGTTTATTTAGTGTGTTAACATTAGTGATGTGTGCTTGTGTTTGTGCATGTTTGTGTGTATGGTGTGTTCAAATATTAGTGATGTGTGTGTTATTAATAATTGTTGGGTGTAAGTTTAAGACATTATCACGGCTGACCCGTTTGAGATATCAAAATGTGTGATGTGTGTGTGAGAGTGAGGGAGAGAGGTGTGTGACATGTAGATGTGTCAGTCTGTGTGTGACGAGTAAATGTGCTTGTGTGAGTTTGTGTATATGGTGTGTGTGTGTGTGTTTGTTTGTAGATGTTTTTGTGTATGGTGTGTGAGTCTGTGTGTGAACATTAGTGATGTGTGTGATAAATAATTTATCGGTGTAAGTTTAAGGATGTTCCTGAATGTGATGTCACTGTCTGTGTCACTGAATATAATGAGTGTGTGTGTGTGTGTGTGTGTGTGTGTGTGTGTGTGTGTGTGTGAGAGAGTGAGGGAGAGAGGTGTGTGACATGTAGATGTGTCAGTATGTGTGTGACGAGTAAATGTGCTTGTGTTTGTGCGAGTTTGTGTATATGGTGTGTGTGTGTGTGTGTGTGTGTGTGTGTGTGTGTGTGTGTGTGTGTGTGTGTGTGTGTGTGTGTGTGTATGGTGTGTGAATCTGTGTGCTAATATTGGTGATGTGTGTTATAAATAAATTATCGGTGTAAGGTTAAGGATGTTCCTGAATGTGATGTCACATATAATGTGTGTGTGTGTGTGTGTGTGTGTGTATGTTGTACAGTGGGCAATTTAAATGTTTCTATTGTATATTTTTGATCATTTCTGCATATGTTTAAATTGTAAACATGAAGCCATAGTAAAGGAGAAGGGGAAAGACCTGACTGCAGAATACCTGCCTATTACTGCCATCTACTGGACATATTTTATTACTGCAGGACTGAGTGGAGACAGTTCAGGCCAAAGCTGATAAATATACTGTAAAAATTGTTGGGAGCTGTGTGAGCATCACAAAAACATGAAACTCAAGAAATCTACTCAGAAGCAGTTGTTCTTTCTACCTAAAATGTTTGGGCACATTATGATTTTCCACTTGGTGGATATAAGTATCTTATATTTGCTCAAAATGATATGTTGCCATAGCAATACTATTCAACGTATCAAAAAGTCCTTTACAGTGTCACATCAGCCGTGTCTTCCAATTATTGTGCCTGATTTTGAAGCCAATTTGCTGAAAATTAGCCACAAAAGAATTTAATTTCTGAAAGTAGACACTTTCTGCTGCCAGTTGGTGGCGCTATGACTGAGACTCACGGGACCCATGTCACTGTGAGCAGGACTCTTCTCTTAACCTACTGCTGAGGTTTGATGAATGTCACTCAATTTATACAGAAGTTATTAGCCACTTCCTGTTTCCTGTTATTCGCCGTAGGTTTAAGGGCTCGCCACGGCCGACCCGTTTGAGATATCAACCAGCCCTTCACAATATTAGATCCTCAATGTCTTGAGATTATATTAGACCCTGTTTGGTCAAAAACCTATGAATCCTGTAAGAGTAGTATATCACATTCCAATGGGTGCGTTTTTCAATCAACGCCAAATAACTGACTTCCTGTTCAGCGGATTCCAGTATGGGATATGCAAGTTGTTCATCTCAATGAGATCTAAATTTCTACTGGGTCTCATGCATATATGTGAAAGTGGATATGAATTATGCAGCTACATTTTTTACAAAGTTCCAGGGGGCGCTGTCCAGGCCCTGAGCCACGCCCGGGCTCCAGGCTCTCAGGCCTTACTCATAATCAGTTTCAGTGTATAGCCGTAAAAGTTTGGAACCGTAGGTCTTTCCACTCGTACGATATGAGAAGATTTATTTTTTTGCACTTCATTTTAGGTTTTTTCTCTAGATAAATCGTCGCCATAACAAGACGATTCAAATTATAAAAAAATCCTTCATGGTCTCAAATCATCCATGTCTTTTCATTATTCTGACTGATTTTGAACCAAATCAGGTGAAAGTAAAGGCCAAAATATTAGTGATTTCCAAAAGTGACACACTTCCTGCTGCCAGTTGGTGGCGCTATGACATAGACTCATGATTGTCATTTGATGTGATCATCTTCCTACTCTTAACACACCTGTAAAGTTTCATA
Source organism: Clarias fuscus (assembly GCA_030347435.1). Lineage (NCBI taxonomy): Eukaryota > Metazoa > Chordata > Actinopteri > Siluriformes > Clariidae > Clarias > Clarias fuscus. Next base: position 460,902 of record CM059231.1, on the reverse strand, counting down.
TGCATAACGTAATGTACACAGAAGTTATTAGCCACTTCCTGTTTCATTTTATTCGCCATAATTTTAAAGCGTCGCCACGGCCGAACCGTTCGAGGTATCAAAAAGATCTCTGCAATTTTGCATCGGCAACTTGTTTAGATCATATTTGCCTGGTTTGGTGGAAATTCTGTAAATTTCCTAGGAGGAGTATTTCAAATTCCATTGGGTGCGTTTTGCAAAGACCTCAAAATAACTCACTTCCTGTTGATTAGCCCTGATGACATGCATTGCAAAACTTGTTCATCTTGATGAGATCTAAATGTACACGGAGTTTTCTGAGTGTGCGTGCAAGTGTCTCTGAGCTATGAGGCACGATTTTCTAGGGGGCGCTGTGACGGGCGTGTGCGACTCCCCGGGCCGAGCCCCACTGAGGACCTGATGGCCGCGGATTCCAATCTGGATGCAAATTTTGATGAGTTTTTGAGTATGTTAAGGACCCCAAAAGTACCAAAAGTGTGGAAAAAAAATAATAATAAAAAAAAAAAAAAAAAAAAAAAAAAATAATAATAATAATCCTAACGAAAACAATAGGGCCCTGCGCACTCAGTGCTTGGGCCCTAATAATCCTAACGAAAACAATAGGGCCCTGCGCACTCAGTGCTTGGGCCCTAATAATCCTAACGAAAACAATAGGGCCCTGCGCACTCAGTGCTTGGGCCCTAATAATAATCCTAACGAAAACAATAGGGCCCTGCGCACTCAGTGCTTGGGCCCTAATTAACAAAACCGAAAACAAATTAACAAAACGCAAAACAAAATAACAAATTAGTTTTGGGCTTTGTTATTTTGTTTTGGGCTTTGTTATTATGTTTTTGAATTTGTTATTTTGATTTGGGTTTTGTTATTTTGTTTTTGAATGTTTTATTTTGTTTTAGGATTTGTTATTGTGGTTTTTAATTTGTTATTTTGTTTTCATTTTGTTAAGTTGTTTTGCACTTCTCGGCCACCGTAGTATCTGCTAATTATACCTTTTGCCTTCTACGTTGTTGACCTTTTTCTCCTCAGATTACGTCCTTAGCTTCAAGACTCGGAATTGTTTGCTACGCTGATTGATAACCCAGCTTTGACCCTCTGCTTTCGTTTTTGTCTCTCTCAAACTGCACGCCAGATTCAGCGCGCTCGCTGCAGCTTTCATCTTTCCACACAGCCGCGCTGTGTGGAAAGTCTCCTTTGTGGAGAAGAAAGACATATCCTTGTGGATGTGCATTGATTATCATGGGCTCACTGAGCATCTTGAACACGCCCCATCAATAGTGTTAACCTGCATTTGAGTCATCTTTCTCGATCTCTCAAGCTCTAAGTTCCTGCTCATTCCTGATATTGTTATAGACTGTATCTATGCAGTATGTGCAAACGTCTTGAGCCACTGCTCATTTCTTCACATTAAATTAAAGTATGTTAAATTACTGCAAAAGTATGTTAAATCTAGTCGGTTTTACCCACTTGGCAGTCAGCTTTACCTGTACACTGGTTCATGCTTTAAGTTAGATATTCTTTTATGCTTAAATGATTCATAAGTTACTGTGTAGGTTAACATCCCAAACCTTCCCCTGAATCTAGGCATGGATGGGAACTAGACTGAAAATGAGAGCCAAAAACCTTCCAAAAATTAGAACTAAAAAAGTTCTTCAGGAAGCCTTATGAGTACCGAGTATCATGTATAACGCATGTGCTTCTTGTTTTTTTTTACGCCGAGCGTCACGTGAGCACAGCTGAGCCACGTGTGTACTGTTTACTATAACACTGTGACCGTGTGTGTAAAACGTATTATATTTTGTGTCTGTATGCGTGCATGTGCAGCGTGTGTGTACTGTTTATTATAACATGTGTGTGCACGCGCATAAAACAAAAGCAAGTCTCATTAGAGAGGTTAAAGATCCATTTTCTCTCTCGCGCTCTCTCTCAGCATGCACTGATTCCATTATGTGTGTGCGTATGCGTCATTGGACACCGTGCCCCTTCACACACACTCCTCCTCCTCTCTCTTTCTCACACACACTCTGCGCTACACAGAAACACAGCTATGCCCAAATTCTTTTCAAAGGTAAAGAGAGCAGGTTAATTTCTTTTATTTTTACATTATATCTTCTTATTAATATTACTAATTATTAATTAGCACACACACGCACTCTGTTAGGTATACTTGACAATGACTTGTTAACACAAATATCCAAATATTCAGGCATGAACACATGGTCAAGATGATGTACAGACGTTCAAGCCGAACATTACAATAAGTTTCTCTCAATGTGTTGAATTAGAAGCAATAATTAAGGAGCTGATTCCACAAGATGCTGACTATCTTAAATTGTTGACGCTGCTAGAAGAAAAGTAGGTTCAGTGCTGTCGACTCTTGTGTCAATAATGCTGCTTTATGCTAAGACTTGGCATTTTACAACAAATCCAGTAAAGTAGATATAGGTGCAGGCTTTCTTTATTTTTAAGACAGTATAAACTAAGTGTAAGCTAAAAAAAAAAAGTAAAAAGAAAGTTTAACAAGACAAACAAGAAAGAGCACAAATCAAGAATCTACCATCATATTATACAACACAAAATGTAAGAAATAATGAGGGCAAATGAATTTAAAAAGGGAACTGGTCAAAAAAAGACAGCTGTACACAGGAAATTTGTGAAACAATCAAGGAAGACATTAAAACTGGCAAATTCACTGATCCATCAGCCAACTGAAATTGTCTGGTTTTACGTTTGATCAGTCATGGCCAATGAACAGCTCCCATGAAAAAGCATTCATCCTAGAAAATCATTTATCCTATCATCTGAGATTGAGAGTTTTGGATACATTCAGGCTTCAGTCAGGAATCTAGAGAGCTAATTATCTATGCTCTCAGGGAGGTCGGCACTATTACGTCCAACAAAGCAGCCAATCTACACATTCCTCCTGTTCTAAAAAATACAACTGTCACTCTGGCGAGAGGAATTTTATCGGTACAAACATTTTCTGACCACTAACCTGGAAAGTCCTGTAAAAATTATATAAAATTGTTTAATAGTCAAAAAAATTAATAGATTTCTTTTTTATTCATGAAAAGTCACAAATTATGTGTCCTCCAAAATCGGTATTGACAGCTCAGTCATTAAAGAAAAAACTATGAGGGTACATTACCCTATGGCAATCTGGAGGAGACTTGTACATGGTGGACAGGACAAGAACTCACAAGAGCATCACAATCTGAACTATAAATATGATTTTAAAGGAATCATATACTAACACCAGCCACAATATAAATGATGCTGATGTGTCTATAATCAAAATGAATCTGAAATCGCTTACCTGATAGGTGATCTCTGGTGTTGTGGTGTTGACAGTGAGTTACTTAGTTGTACCTGGAAGCCCTTGTCATCTCCCTCTTCAGACACCCTTACACTAATCTTCTCAACCTCCCTCGCAAAAGATATCTGAGTGTAGATGCTGAAGTAGTCCAGAGGTCAGAAGAAGGGATTGTCAGAAATAAAAGTGGAGAAAGTGCAGGTTTCCACTGAGAAACTAATACGCATGCCATGAGTGATCTGATATAACGTTCAAACACAGACTTAGGTGAGCAATCATGTGTGCCATTTCACATTATAAACTCCCAACCTTTCACCTATGAGTTAGAGTTGTTAGATGGTAATTGTGTCTTTGGTACAATACATTTCAGTACAAGATTTACATGGTTATGATATAGCACTTTGAGATAGTGGATTACAATTCCTATTTCAGTTTGAGTCCAATTCACAAATTCTAAGAGACTTTTGGAAACCACATGTTTTCCCTAATGTAATACACTTGTCCTAGCATGTTAATTACAACCTAACTAGATAAAACTAGTTTCAACAGAATAACAGAGAGCAGAGTAGAGCTGTGTTGACATGCCAGATATTTCTGACACAGTGCATACTACAACCTGAGGTTGTTCTCTCTCGGGCAGCCAAGGGGTGAATCTACAGTTTCGTAACTCTCCTTATAACTTTCTTCTGATTTATCCCTTATGCTGCTCCTACTGGAACACCTGGAGACTGATTCCTGTGAAGGGATATCCAGAATGCATATTTCCATATCACACAATGCATTGTGGCACATGTGAATTTTACTTGCTATGTTTGCAACTTACTGTATGTCATTGTCAAGAACACACACATGCACACACACTGAGCACAGCCTCTAAATCATTGAGTTGAGGTGTAACTGAGGATAAGAGACCTTAGGGCTATAGCTCCTTCTATAAATGTTAACAAAGTTGCTCAAAATATAAGATTTTTTTATATAATAAATAAATAACTTTTTCACATTACACATTTAAAAATATGTTTATTGTGGGTGGTAAAGGTGCAAAGGTCCATAAGCAACAGGGATGAATGCTTGCTGTCTGAAAAAAATTGTCAAGCAAAGCTGATTCAAGAACTTGGGAGAGCATCATAAGCAGTGGAGTGAGGCTGCAGTCAATGCATCAAGAGCCACCACGCACAGACATCTTCAGGAAATGGGCTATAGCTGTTGCATTCTAAATATAAATGTAATGCACTCACTCACATACTATGGGCAATTTGGAATTGTCAATTAGCCTAATCTGCATGTCTTTGGTAGGACACTGGAGTACCCAGAGGAAAGCCACGAAGCACAGACCCAAGGTGGGAATCAAACCCTCAGCCCTGGAGGTGTGGGGCCACTGTGCTAACCACTATGCCACTGTTCCACTTTGTTGCTTCAGTTGTATTTATTAACTAAATTGTATTATCTTCATCCAGGTGTCGCTTGTGTTTTGAGATTTAGCATGTCCACAGGAAATTTATTGCAAATGTGCCCAAAATTACAATTTCCCCCAAACATTAAGATAAACCTGCATAATGAACTGGTTGTCATAGATTTTCCACAAAGTTAGACTTAGTCCATCACAATTTTACCACAAATCCACCAGACATTTGAAATAAACCTACTTTGCAAGTGAAAAAAAGAACTTGCTGCAAATAATTACAACTGTTTCAACAATGCATGGTTTGACATTGATTTTCCATACCAATAATACTAAACATCCAGAAAAATCAAGCTAGTGTTATACGAAACCAACTCAATAACAAATGGTCAAATACAGCTCTAGCATCACCTTTTGCAGTGGAGGCTGAAGTGAGGAGGATGATATATACGCTTCATGCAGTGGAGGAGCGGTGCAGGGTGAAGGAGAGAGTGCACGGTAAGCATTTCTGTCTATCTGTTCCTTTATATCCTCCAGGTGCAGGCCCAGCTTAAATATCTCCCCTTCCACCAACCTTTGAAAATTAGACATTAAACATTAAAATATTCGCACATTTTTCACACACAAACGTAAACACATTTTTCAGGATAGATTTAATTTCTACTAGTTTATAATTGACTATTTTTGTCAATCTAATGTCTGCAAAATATAACAACTTTCCTAATTGACACAAAATGCTATACTTTTATAAAAATGTTGATTATGAAAAGGCCGTTCAGTGTAGTAGAAAGAAAAAGTATATTTGGCTTATTGCATGTAAAAAGCATCTAACTGAAGTGTTGTTTAGCATAAACACTACAGATTCAGGACATTTAGGTTGGCCTTAGTATGGAATCAGGATTACATACACTTTTATTAGTACATTCTTTTATAAATTTTGGATCATGCTGCTTATTATTTTTTTTTCACCTGTCAGGATCAAACTCCCCTGTATTCCTTTTGAAACCCATATAATTCTGCAACTCCAGTGTTCTGTGCTCCTCTTTCTTTCTCATGTAGTTCCGCTCCAGCTGATCCTGAGCTTCCATCATCCCCTTAAATACCTGCTCACCAAAGGCACAAAACAACCACAACAATGTTTACAATTAAATCCATAATATGTCTCTCTATTGGGTAGTAAATTTGGATAATAGCGATATATTACAAAACTTTATAAATCTACCGTTTTCTGTTCTTCAACAGTCATCGACATGTTGTTAATGCATATTTCAAATTTCTCCACCTACAAATATACAGGAAATTTGTTTTCATTTATACAACCCAGTACCTTATGATTCAAATGAAACTCATGTAATATTGTTGTACCACTGTATTGCTAAAAATCAAAATGACCTGGATCAATGGGATCCACTGTTAAAATAGAGCCAATTACAAAAGGTTAGTTACTTATTTTTGTCAAGGATTTGGAGATCAAAAAATATCTTATACAAAGTACTTTACACATTAAACGTGCTATACAAATAAAATGACTTGACTGACCTGACTTGCATTGCATTATAATATTATAAATACAGAACCTTATCTAAAAAACTATTTTAACTCACTCACTCACTCACTTACTCACTATACAGCATATCCTGTACAGGGAAACAGGAGGCCTGGAGCAAAGTGCCAATCCATTGCAGGGCACACAAGCACACACACTAACTCACACACTGTTAGACATTTGGAAAAGCCTAATCGGCATATCTTTGGACTGTGGGAGGAAACCAGAGTACCCAGAGGAAACCCACAAACACGGGGAAGACATACAAACTCTATGCCACTGTGCTGTCCAATTTCAATGTACAGTAATTTAATGTTAATTGCTTTAAATTATTTAGAGGCATTCTGGATTACCTGCACCTTAAAGTGGTTGATAATGTCTTTGAGCTCAACAGTGAGCCTGTATCCCTCAGTTTGACTCTTCTGTTCAGAGACACAGCTCCAGATCTTGTCTCTCTTCTTCTCATCAAACCCTACAAACACCACAGAGCATTTATATGTACAAGGTCCTCTATTAATTCCTACACACTTGTATACTTCAAATTCAATTGAAGTATACAAGTGTGTAAAACTACATTTGCATAAACAATGCACGTTGGTAAAACTGTATAGTACCCATATATATACGGTGTATAATATGTTTTTTTATGTACAGATAAGTTAAAACAAGATAAGATAAGCCTAAACTAGGCTAAACCAAACAATTAATTCTTGTAGCTACTGTATTGTTATCTGCATAATCATAACAGTAGCACTGCACAAAGACATACATACTCGGCATGTTAGTAAGACATTTTCTCTGTCTGATCCTAGTCCCTTGTGTTTCAAAAACTTTTTTTCAGTCCTATTTAAATAAAGGCTTATTCATGTCAGGACAAATCTGTTGTTGGACGGCTCTGTCAGCTCAGGTTTCCTCCTAATGTCCATTCAGTAATGAAACGCATGTCATCGAGACCTCTTCTCATATTTAATGAATGGGAACAGTAAAGAGTACAGCTGCTTACCTTCTTTAGTCGACGGGAAAGTGTGTGGCACAGCCTTGATATCGTCTTTTCTGTCTTGGATGCCGTCTCCTTTTTTGCCCGAGAATTTTGAGATTAGTGTTTCAGTGAAATACTGTTTCTTTTTGAAAAAGAAGACGAAGTAAGAACATTAAAATGAATGCTACTAATAATTAAAACTTTTAATGTACACCAGTTAAACAAATTGTATACCAAAATATTATACCACAGATGCATTATATTTCGTATAACAGATTAAAAGAATTTAAAAAACATCTCTGTAAGGAGACATGAGAGCGTGGCAAGGACCTGACTTACCATAGTTTAAAATGTAACTATAAAAACTAAGATAAAACCTACTGCATATTATTAATTAATCAATTAATTTTTAGCCCAAACAATCAATTTTGAGTTGGTAACAAGGTGCATTATAATATATCTATTGTCATAGATAATGTTAATATATAAATGATTACAGAAACATTTTTTAAAATGATGTGTATGTGTAGGTTGTTACTATAGAAATGATAAGAACTAAGCACTGACAGAACTACTGTCCAAACAGTAATTATTATAGAAAATTAATCAGCACCATGTGGCCAACCAGAATCTAACAATCAAGCATTCTGTGACTGCTTATATTTTTCATTTGAAATGAAATATGGAGGCTTTCATGATTCAATAACAAAAGGAATAAACAAATTAAGCCAAATTGATTATTTTACATTGTTGTTCAAATAGAATAAAATGCATTTTCACCTGTAATTCCTGATCAAATATAGACTGCAGCATTTCATCTTTGTCCATTTTTGGCTTTTCAGGCAGCCAGTCAGAGTCTTCCAAAACTCTACTGATGACATCGGCTTTACAGGGGGAAGATGATATACTCAGGATGTCCTGTGTCGTCTGACCTCTGTTCATAACTGGGACATAACCAGGCTTGGAAACACCATCATTTTTGGGGAACTTGATTTTGGGAGGCACTTTGGAGAAGTCAGGTAGAGGGTAGTGCACCTGGCCTTGTCCATATTTGAATTCATTGCATGATGACGTCCTTCCCAAAGAACATTTAACAGTCCGGGCGTTTATTTCATGTAGTTTAGGAGGGTTGACACTGCAGCGTTGTTGTAGATTATTCTCCACTACTTCTTTCTCAACTTCAGCTGCTACTAATAGAGCACCAGGACTAGAGTGTATACTACTACTGGAGTATGATTTGGATTTTTCTGAGAAGTCTGAGTGATTTAACACCTTGTTAGCTTTGTTATTGTCATGTGTTTCTGTTCCTGCGGACTTTACCTTTGAGTCTGTTACCTCTAAGGTGGTAAGGTTTTCATCCCAGTTGGGCTCAAAAACACTGGTTTTGAATTTTGTACTGTGTTTTCCTGTAGTGCTGTGTGGTTTGGGTGAAGTTCTTCTTGTTGTTTCATTTATGCTGTCCATTAGTGAAACTTCCGGCATAGTCTCAGCCTCAATCAGTCTGCCACAGTTGATCTCATCATAAGATAAATGCCTGCAAAGAAAGTCTGGGATAGAAGCTTCGTGAAGTTTTTCTGAAAATACAGGTTTTCTGCAAATGGTGTTGACGATACCACCACTGAGCAACTTGTCACCGCTTCTGCGAATGGTAAAAGCATCAGGGCTGTGGTTACACTGTCTGAGACTATTGCTGCAAAGATATTGCTGCCCCCCATCATATGGGAGCTCCTCCTGGTCTTCATCACTTGTGTTGTCTTCCTCATGTGTCCACCTCATCTGCTCTGGGAGTGTGTGAGGCTGTGAGACTGAAACTTTCATTTCATTTCCTTTCAGCTTACTTATGTTGCTATAATGTCTATTATTGCTACTGATGTAGAAGGAGTTTTTAGAAGAGTCTTCTACAAACTTGGATGAGCCAGACAGACCTGGGTTCTCTGCAATTTAAATACAACTGATCCTTATATCAAATCACATTGTACACCAAAATGATAATAAATAATTAGACGGCGGACCCAGTCTACAGTGTTTTCAAGTTTACATACTGCCTTACATATGTACAGTTTAAAAAGAATTAATTATTGGAAAAAAGTTACTACATGTTGTAATCTGGTGTTTTTTTTTTAAATCTCTGTTTATAATTTTTCAGTATGTGTATAGAACTTGATGAAGACCACACAAGTGTTGTTAAGGCCCTGATATTTGCGATGCACGAGGATAAAAGATCAGCATCTGTTTTGAATGTCTTTTACACAAAAGTGAATTTGATGTGGATGAAGTAATGCTGGACTTTGAAGGCAACACACCTGGCAAGGCATAACTCGGGAAGGAGTATGATCCAGATCTTTTAGTCATCAGCAGAAAATTGGAAAAAGATTTTAATGCCATGCCATGTAAAACAAAGTGGCATAAAAATACAAAAAAAAAAAAAAATTCTATGATCACTTCCTCACTGTATCATATGCAGTAGTTTAAGGGGACTGATGACTTTGTTGTAACTCATTGGGAAACAAATCTGGCAGGTTTGTTGTGAACTAACACAGAGTCAAATATTACATGCTCACTAGTCGAGATCACATAGGAGATCCTCACCATGAATTTAAAAACATTTTATCTGATGACTACACTCTGATGGAAAATTAGACCTTTAATTTTTTCACCCACATCTAGAAAGCTTTCATGTCAAAGACTGCACTATTTAAAAAAAAACTGTGCTTTGCGTTACCAGGTTTGCTCTGCTCAGAATATCCTGTTGAAAACCAAAGGCTATACAAGAGGAAAGTGGAATAAATTAGGCAAATATCTTACCGCTGGATGCAGCCAAGCTGTGTGAAACGTGCATGGTGATGGAGCTCTGCAGGTGACTGAAATGGAGGCCATCATCATTGTCACTGATGTCTACAAATATGGTCTGCTGGAATTGTTTCTCCCACAGCACCAAAGTACGTTCCTTAAAGTCCTCTTTAACATCTGTGTTGTCTTCTCCCATTTTGCACTGTTTACAGTGTCTACTAGATCAACTGTCTCTTTTCTCACAGGTACGAAGCAGTCTCCTTTTAGGAAGCAGTCACCTAGGATAAACAATATACAAAATGTTGGTGTGTTAGGTTTTTAAAAAAAATTTTTTATAGTGCTATATTCATGGTCCATTGGCCCATTATACGATATGATACGGGTGAAGTACTAACAAGTAGAGGTAGAAGAAAAAAAATAGATTCAGTGATTTATCTTTTTTTTTTTCTTTTTTTCTTTTGAGTGTCAATTCATGCATCAGCACATTGACTCCAAAATTAATTTTTTAAAATAATTTTTAAATGTTAGATTGTTTTGCATTTGAGGTGGTAAAATGTTGCCATTCTGCTATACTCCTATATGTCACATGGCATGCTCTAAAATATTCACAATTTGGCAGGCAGCTCAACATCCTGTGCTGCATCCTATGCTTGTTTAAAATTTGTGACAATATTCTAGTATCACCATTATATATATAAAATTTATATATATATACAATTTATATATATATATATATATATATATATATATATATATATATATATATACTGTATATTGAATCGGTATAATTATAAAATGGTGACACTTGTAGAATCCCATTATGGGTATCATGATGATATACTGTATATTGAGCAATTCCTGGTGATTCCCATCCCTACTAACAAGTGCGTAGTGTTATAGACTATTTGACAGGCAAAGGCTATACATTTTAAATAATTAAAAAACAGTAGAATTATGACTTTTTGCATATTTACTCAATAGTTTAATACGAAGGTAAATACGAAATATGACCAGCTTACCTTCTGATGTCATCAAGTTGATTATAATTCAGTTTTGAGTGACACGGAATAAGCAAACGAGTTGCAGCTATGGTTACTCCTGACCCGGACTGTTCTGCGATCAGTTTCAGTCTCGTAAATAATGCATTTGAGCTCCTGCTTTTGCACGCTGGACAGGGTACTGTAGGCGCAGAGAGGAGTTTGCTTTGGATAGGAGAAGCACAAGTCTTAAGAAGTGTATTTATATGCAGTATTTGCTGCATATATGCCAACAAACTGTTATGTAATTGTGTTTACAGGTAGCTTGATTAAAAGTATGGTAGAAATGACTCGATAAGTCTTTGCCGTCCTGAGGGTGACAGATTCAGGATTCAAATATTATTGGTCGACAGACATTAACGTGGGCGGGGCTAAATTATTTCATCTGTGATTGGCTACTGAGCAACTGGCGCCGTTTTTGCTCTTTTCCGGCCATGGGTTATGTTTATGGAAACGCAATGAAACTAGTAAAACTAATTACTTAAATGTGTTCATGAGTATTTTTTTTTTTTTAAATATAATTCGTTTAGAAAAGAATAGTATCTCCGAGGAACTGTGGGAGCCATACCCAAGTAAGTTAACACATGAACGCTTCGTTTAATTGGTCATATTTTAGCCTTTTGTTAACATTGACCTACTAATGATGCCACAGCGTTCGCGTTAGCTAAACAGTACGAGCTCACCAGATTTAGTTAAACATATAACGTTAGAATTTGAACATTACAGTGAGAATCATTCTTTTGCTAACGTGGGGAGTGGCACTCAATCGGTCAACCAAAGGTTAACCTAAAGTGAAAGTGCAGACCTCTGGAAAGCGCAGCCGAACTATTTTATTGCTATTTTTATTAGCTATTATTGTTATTGATAACTAGATAAAGTGATAGATTAATAGAATGGAATACGGAGCAATGTTTGGGCAAAATTAACTCTAGAACCAGACCAGTAAAATCAGCTGCGGCTCCACAACACGTCAGAGTTGCGACTGTTCAGAGGGGTGTGTTTGACCAGACTTGCTGTAATCTCTTAAATGCATTCTGTGTTAAACTTAAAATGTAAGTCCTGTTTTTAAATTCTCAAGTAAGTTGAAGACTTACTTTTGACAAAGCTAGGAATTATTAAAAGCTGCCAAATAATTCTCAGTAAAACATATTTCTGTATAGTTTTGTGAAGTAGTAGGACATTTTATTCAATTTACTAAGAGTTTGTAGAAATAGTTTAAAGGTTAAAGCTAAAAATTAGATGATCAGCTTTAATTTAATCAGCGATCTTATACCTTCAGCTTAAAGCCAATATTCATTTCTGCCTGCAACAAATTTAACCCCTTAACTGTAATTTCACAAAATTTAGTTTGGTGTGACATTATATGGTATTGGTTTCAACATTTACCTAGTTTACCACAAGATTTTAAATGTGTCATTTCATCTGGTTACAATCACTGGGAACGAGAGGACATAGAAAAGTGTATGTTTATGCTTTGTTTACTCTAAGGACATCTCGTCAGCCAAATATACTCTCTCTTCGGTAATCAGAGAGTGAATCACAGGTGAGAAATAGAAAAAGTAGGTCAGATAAAGATTAGGTTTTGTCTTAAAATGACCCCAGGGCATTAAAATTCACTTATACCACTTCAGCTGTGTTATTTCAGCGGTGAAAATATTAATTAATCCCAGTAAAATATTCAGTTTAGATTTTCTAATTACTGTAATATCTATTGGTGCAGGTGTTTGTTTACATTGAGCAAGTAGCTTATTAGAAGCTTATTTAAAAGTCACATAACTGTTTATAACAAGGTTTTCCTCAACTTTTGAATTCACCTATGGTGCAGGTTAAACTTCAGGCAGATGTCCTAGTACTGCAAATGTTTAATTAAATTCTGTGTAATTTCTGTTTGGCTTGACATGCATACAGTGGCAAGAAAAAGTATGTAAACCTTTTGGATTTTTATGGTTATCTGCATTAATTTGTCATAAATTGTGATCTGATCTTCATCAAGGTCAAGGGTTTTGACAAATATAATGTGCCTAAAATAAGAACACCTCAACCAGACGCCCCCTGTAGCTGTGGATTAGACCGGCACATCGTTCAAGAGGACTTTTAGCTCACTGTTTCTGGCAGAACTGCTTTAGCTCCGTCATATTCTGTGGACGTCTCGTGTATGACTCTTTGAGTCATTCCATAGAATCTCTATTGGGTTAAGGGTCTGGGCTCTGACTTAGCCACTACAAAAGACAGAATTTGTTTTTTGAAGCCATTCTGTTGTGAACTTGCTCTGGGGTTTGGGGTCATTGTTCTGCTGCATCACCCAGGTTTTACAGCTGACGTACAGACATTCTCATATGATATTGAAGAATTGTTTTGATATGCTTGGGAATTCATCTTCCTTTCTATGACTACAAGCTGTCCAGGTCTTTATGCAGCAAAGCAGCTCCAAATCATTCCTCCAACATAATTTATAGTTAGGATGATGTTTTCATGATAATGTGCAGTGCCATTTTACATCAGATTTAGTGTTGACTCTTCTTTCCAAATAATTCAATCTTACTTTCATCAGTGCACAAAATATTTCCCAATACCGCTGTGCAATGTCAACATGCTCTTTTCCAAACTAGGCTTGCAGCAAGGTTCTTTTTTTTGGTAAGAAGTAACCCGCTTTTAATAAGCGGCTTTCTTTGTGGTGCTCTGCCTTGGGCACCCTACTTTAGTTTCATAAACATAGATGTTAGCAAGTTCCAATGATGCCTTCAGTTGTTTGGCTACTACTCTGGGTTATTTCTTTACCTCATTGATGATTCTTCGTTGTGCTGTTCAGTTCACTTTGACTGGGTGTCAACTTTTTGGTAGAGTAACCGCAGTCCCAAAGTGTCTCCATTTGCCTGAGTATAGACTGGTGAATTTCTAAAGCCTTTGAAATCACTTTGTAACCCTTTTCCGCTTTAAGTAAATCAATAATTGTTGATCATAGATGCTCTGAAAGTTCTTTTTGGCAAGGCATGGCTCATATAAGTGTATTATTTTTGTGCGGAGCAAACTCAAAGTTTGAGTGGTTTTTAATCAGTAGCTCTTAACAAGAATATAAGTATGCTAACACCTGACGCCAATTAGCTCAAGTATTCACATACTTCGAGGTATGAGATTTCTATGGTTGTTCTCAATAATTACATGAAGGATCCTATTTTTTGTGATGTTATTTTAGGCACATTGTTTGTCAATACTCTTGACTTAGATGAAGATCAGATCACATTTTATGACCAAGTAATGAAGAAAACCATGAAATTGCAACAGGTTCACATACTTTTCCTTGCCACTGTACAGACAAGGCCGACATACAGACAGAACATTTTCTGAGACTGGGAAGGATTTTTCAGAATTTTCTGAGAGGTCCTCCAATGTATGAAACGTAAGGTTAATGAATTCGGACCAATGTACAGACAAAATAATTATTTTATTTATATAGAAGTCAAAAGCAAAGTCAATATTGAGTGTTCAGATGGTTATTAAGTAAATATGATAACATAAGTTTCGAATGTTGTTGTGACTGCATCCAACTAGGTACAGAATTCAGTAAGACAAATTCAGTAAGACAAGAGCATGACGCACATGATAGATTATATTTGATACAGTTTGCAGGAAGAAACAGGTGAAAAAGCTAGAGCTATTCTAAATCTTGAACCAACATGCACCCAGAATTACACTATTCGTGCAAATAGTAAAGCCAAACATAACTAATAAAATGCAGACGATTTAATCAAGAAACGTGACTACCTATAAAAATAAAACTTTTGAAAGGTGGGTAGAGCTGGAGCACGCAGCTGTGTCTGCATCATGTCAAGATGAAGGGACATCAGCCATAACCCCAGAGAAGCATTTCTTGCTACTTTTTAATCTGAGAAGGGTTATAATCCTGTCTCCTTTAAACTTTAGTCCTACTAACTACAGAATAACATACAGTAGGGCTGCTTGATTCATGATCACATTTATTTTGATAATAATTGAGTCACTATTATTGAAACGATTATTCATTCACTTTGTAAACATCATGTATTTAAACAAAAAAAATATTTTAGCAGTTTTGACTTTTAGTAGGGGTGCAATGGATCACAATTCTGTACTTTCTTTAGTCTAGTGCCAAATAATTTTTCAAAAAAGCAACTTTGCTTTACATTTATTGCTTATAGAACTGTTGACCATGGTTAAAACATGTAATTTAAAACAATATTCAAGATATTCATGTGCTTACATAAATTATATAAACTTCAGTAGGGTGGTGGGAATATTAGTTCTCCTTTCTTCGATGGGAAAATGGGACAGATTTGTGTTTTGGAGTGGTGCAGCAGCACTACACCAATGCCTCTCTCTCCTGACACTAAATCCCTCCTTCACCATCACCCTCCATCTTTCCTAGTGCAAAATTGTAATGAGTGTTGTGTAACATAAAAGATCTGTTTCTGATGTAGAAACACCTAGGTTACGTGCACATTATATGCCACTTCTAAGGTGGACGTGTCTGCCCTCAAAATAAATTTATGCCCTATCTGGGTTAAAACACATGACCATTTATGAATATTAAGCAATTCATTTAATTTCAGCAAAAATATAGTTGGAATTTTTCTCTGAAGGACAGCACACAATTAGTCGGCTGTATTTCTTGAGGTTCAGAGGAAGGAAGAAGGCCAGATGCCTAACTTTAGCTGCTATGACATCCCCGCACTGTGCTGACATGTCAGCAAACACCCCACGCATGCGCAGAGGAAAAAAGTCACATGTAGTCTGATCTGCCTGTTCTCATACAGGCCTCACTTTAGCCATTTCATCAGATGTTGCTAGAATTGCTGGAGCTGAGGAACATCAACGAGCACCCTACGCTTGCACGAAGGCAAAAATTCAGTTGCATTAATTCCGATTTGCCCGTTCTCATGAGTTGCATGATAGTGCATCAGTTTTATATCTGATGGCTATGTTTACATTACCAGCCTGGGGTGACTCAATTCTGATATATACCTGATATGCTGTCTTCCTTCAGATCAAAATCCTAAACATATTTTTTCCTAAATTACATCGTTTTTTGTGCTGTTTCGGAGGACAGACGCATCCACATTATAGTTATCGATAGAATCGAATCAGCGCCTAAGAATTATGATAAAATCATGATATTCCTATCCCTCCTATTGTTTAACCTTGTCAGAACCCCTTCATTAATTTATTAGAGAAGGGGAAAATGTTTCTTGTTCAACACAATCAGAAGTAAAGGACCATTTGAGTAGACTAGATGATTTGGGCGTTTTGAAATGGTTCTTGCTTTCCGGGTTGTGTTGGTATGATATTTGTGTACCACACATGCTTTTTTCTCTATTAGGTCCATTCTTACCTGCCTGCAGTCATTATGGTCATATATACATTTTCACAAGTGGAAAGTCATGATTCAACTTGGGCAAGCACAAAAACATGTGTGCTAGCAAACCACCTTGGATGCTGTTCATGCTCAAGAAGTGTTGCTAAGACACTATGCACAGAATGAGTCTGCACACCCAGCATTTTCTGTTCTCTTTACAGAGAGTTCTAGAAGACTGTCCTGGATGTACACCTCACACACATGGGCACATTAAACCGAACAGGAAATCGCCATCTGTGATTGTACTTTTCACATGGACTGAATTCTGCCACAGACTTTGGCCTTTTTTTTGCTGGAATTTTTTTTTACAGATCTATTTCCGCATCTCTTTACTTGTTATGCACTTCAGTGGCTAAAAGTCCCTCAGTGGCCAGAATGGAGAATGAGAAGAATCCCATGCCTCTTCTTAGCTACAGGTATGCACATCATAATTTAATGTTAGATTTTTTTGTTTGCTTATGGGTTTCATAAGTAAGTGAAAATCATGTGGCTATTAATCCAGTAAGGCATGAAACCATGAAAATATTCATTGTTGTCATACTAAAGCTCTGAAATCGTTTTATGTATGTATGTAAATTTATTGGGGGGGGTGCTCATTTTCCAATAGATATCTTGGCCATGGATAAAGCTACTTAATGCATAGCTACTTTAGTATTTGGAGGAGGGTATATCAGAAGAGGGCTCTTGCATTTTCTTTACTATCTGACCTCTGTATTTGCATGAGATACAGATATATTTTTTTCAATATATATAATGATGTGAATTTATTTTGCTTGAATTATATCAGTTTACACTGTGTATTACCATATAAACTTGTAACTGTGTGCTCCCTAATCACAGATTATAAAGACATTATGAGATTAGCTGAGAATGCTGAGCATGGCAGATTCTAACAAAGACTGCTTCCCTTAGACAGCCTGCCCTTAAATGAGGACAAATGGCAATAAGCTGCTTCAAAATGTAGATCAATATTTTTCTCATTGCTGTTTTAAACCTCCTTTAGTCATATGAATTTTTTTATTGAATTTAGTGAGTTAATTGTAAAGGTTTATTTGGTTATCAACTAGCCTTATCAGCTAAAGCCTCTGTCAGGGGTTCAAGCACATCCCTAAATCTGGCTGGAGCAGTTTAAAGACCATCAAAGCTGTTTAGATGTGCATCAGATGGTCTGTGTGTTGTGATTCTGTAAAAGAAAACAGGTAGGTTGTAAATCATTCTTAAGGCTAATTAGGCTTAGTGATTAAAAGAAAGATCAAAACATTGATTAGGATTTACTAAGTTTTTTTAGATAAGTTTTTTACTGCAGAAAGATTTGCTTGTTTTTCATGTAGTTTTCTGTGTATTAAAACCATTTTGTAAATAACTAATAGAGTCACCAATATGTAAATGAACATGGTAGTAGGCAGAATAATGTCCAATATGTTGCCTCTCCCCATCCCCAACCATCAACATGTCTGCAAATGATAACCAATGAAAATACCATACAATTGTTTAAATGTAAAGATTTATTTTTAATAAGTAAATCTTATTAAAAACAAGTATTTTAATGTTGACTTTGCATTTCTAATAATTAAACTTTTATCCAACTCACTTTACTAGGTTAACTTTAAGGTAACTGGTTCTAAAACAATCGTTTAGTTAGTGCTAGAAGTGGAATGTATGGCCCCAGTGACAAAAAAGTTGTGAAGATAATGTAACTGGTTAAATAAATAAACAATAAATAAATGAATTAATTAATTATCATCTGTTGATAATAAGTGGTGTTTATGGAACTGAATTGATAAACGCAATACCACACTTGATGTCTGTCATTCCTTTGGCATTTGGGTTGTGCCCTCATACCTACGACCTTGTCACAGTTGTGGTTATATTGATCACAATAGCACTGCCCATTGTGTGATTATTGCTTAATTATAATTGTTGTCATAATTGTTATAATTTCATATGTAAATTTAAGCGTACCTGGCCATGTCTGAAACAGTCCAATGTCTCATATTTTCAGGACAGTTACTTGCTATGGCATGCAGCAATTGCTTAATCAAAATTGAGGTTCTGATGTCCCAATTTGATATTACATTCATCCAGTTTTGTTACAATTTAGAGATCTTGAACATTACCTTGAATCTTTGTTTTCTCACTTAAGGGGAGCATTGAAACAATACAAAATAACTTCAAATACAAGAGTTTAACATTTAACTTAAAATAAAATTAAACAAAATGCAAAATTGATTTAATAAATTTATAGCGTTATCATTTTGTCCCTAAAGAGCAAACCGCAAGCTACAGGGGAAATCTCCCTGGGTCTACAGTCGTGGCCAAAAGTTTTGAGAATGACACAAATATTAGTTTTCACAAAGTTTGCTGCTAAACTGCTTTTAGATCTTTGTTTCAGTTGTTTCTGTGATGAACTGAAATATAATTACAAGCACTTCATACGTTTCAAAGTCCCCGAGCCACTTAGTTATCACTTTTGCCTTATGGCACGGTGCTCCATCGTGCTGGAAAATGCATTGTTTTTTACCAAACTGTTGTTGGATTGTTGGAAAAAGTTGCTGTTGGGGGTGTTTTGGTACCATTCTTTATTCATGGCTGTGTTTTTGGGCAAAATTGTGAGTGAGCCCACTCCCTTGGATGAGAAGCAATCCCACACATGAATGGTCTCAGGATGCTTTACTGTTGGCATGACACAGGACTGATGGTAGCGCTCACCTTTTCCTCTCCGGACAAGCCTTTTTCCAGATGCCCCAAACAATCGGAAAGAGGCTTCATCCGAGAAATATGACTTTGCCTCAGTCCTCAGCAGTCCATTCGCCATACTTTTTTGCAGAAGATCAATCTGTCCCTGATGTTTTTTTTGGAGAGAAGTGGCTTCTTTGCTGCCCTTCTTGACTCCAGGCCATCTTCCAAAAGTCTTCGCCTCACTTGCCTGCTGCCAATCCTGAGCAAGCTCTGCACTGGTGGCACTCCGATCCCGCAGCTGAATCCTCTTTAGGAGACGATCCTGGCGCTTGCTGGACTTTCTTGGACGCCCTGAAGCCTTCTTAACAAGAATTGAAGCTCTTTCCTTGAAGTTCTTGATGATCCTATAAATTGTTGATTTAGGTGCAATCTTAGTAGCCACAATATCCTTGCCTGTGAAGCTATTTTTATGCAACACAATGATGGCTGCACGCGTTTCTTTGCAGGTCACCATGGTTAACAATGAAAGAACAATGATTTCAAGGATCACCTTCCTTTTATCATGTCAAGTCTGCCATTCTAACCCAATCAGCCTGACATAATGTTCTCCAGCCTTGTGCTCTTCAACATTCTCACCTGAGTTAACAAGACGATTACTGAAATGATCTCAGCAGGTCCTTTAATGACAGCAATGAAATGCAGTGGAAAGTTTTTTTGGGGATTAAGTTAATTTTCATGGCAAAGAAGGACTATGCAATTCATCTGATCACTCTTCATAACATTCTGGAGTATATGCAAATTGCTACTATAAAAACTTAAGCAGCAACTTTTAAAATTTCCAATATTTATGTAATTCTCAAAACTTTTGTACATCATAAGCTACGTTTACACTATCAGTTAAATGTGATCCAATTCCGATTTTTTGCTCATATGTGACACACATCGGATATGTTCTATGTCCATGTAAACAGGAAAAAAATGCATGCATTCCGATATTTCGAAATCGGTTTTAGGCCTCCTTCAAAATCGGATAAAAATAAATCAGATATAAATCAGATATGTCCTAATGTGATTGTCGTGTAAACAGACAGATCGGATTTTCTGAGGCATTGCGTTCTGTACGTCATTAAAACGGCGACTTCTTCACAGTTTAATGACGTAATCAGGCACACCGAGCGCTGCTCATCCCAAACAGATGTGCCAGTGTGCGGTAGTCCGCACCTGTTGCAAGCCACCAGAGAGCAACCCCGACACGTCTCGCACCCAGACATTCCTTTGAATGGTTGAGGACACAATAAATGAAGCATATGCACAGGCTGCAATGATGGCCCTTTTCCTCCTTCTCCGTTTCGCGAAATTTGCATATATCGCAGAGCTAGCATCAAGCATATTTCGCCTTTGTCCAACTTGGCTAGTGTGTAGTGCAAGAACCTCCCTTTAAGTATGCGCGATGTTTCAGACGGTATGGCAAGTGTAAACACTTGAATCGGATATGGGTCATAGTTGAAAGAACGTGTAAACAGACGGCCAGAAAAATCTGATATAGGCAACAAATCAGAATTGGGCATCGAGACCTGCAGTGTAATGGGGCTATAAAATACCTTGAGAATAGGAAAGGTATACAATTTGGATGATCATGCATTGCATGACCACAAATAAACCTATTCTGCAACTGTGTGCTATATAGTCAACGTCAGCTTATAGTAGAACATTGATAGTCACATTAAGGACATCGGGTATGGAAAGTTATAGAGTGGTTCGACTCTCCTGACATCAATACACAATCTCGACAAAAAACCATATGATTTTACAAACAAATGTTTTTTTTTGTGTGTGGGTGAGCCTTTTCTGTGAGTATTTTTATAGTGTAAATAGTCCACAAAATAACCGATGTGATGAGTGTTGGATCATCATAATCTTTGTGTCTTTTCATGCAGGATGGAGGCCTCCTGTTTGGATCTGGCCCTGGAGGGGGAGCGTCTGTGTAAGGAAGGTGATTACAGTGCAGGTGTACCATTCTTTGAGGCAGCCATGCAGGTGGGAACAGAGGATCTGCTGGTGCTAAGTGCCATCTACAGTCAGCTTGGCAATGCCTACTTCCACCTGCGTGACTATACCAAGGCATTGGAATTCCACCACCATGACCTAACTTTAACCAGGTACATTTTATCATATTAATCAAAGGTAATATTTGGTGTATATATTTTACATCAACTATACTTTTGCAAAGTCTGATAATTAACCAATTAACATTGCTGCACTGAATGACAACAGAAGTATTCTGTTCAATTTATTTCAACTTTATCACCCCAGTTGATGACAAAAAAATAAGTTTTTAGAGATTATTTTTGCACCTTTTAATATGACATGGCAACCAACAAATTTAAAAAGAAAATCCAACACATTTAAAGGAGTGAAAAAATATGTTTCTAGTCCAAGAAGTTGTAGGTGTTGTTTAAGAAAAAGCACAACGACTCAATTTGATGGTCAGTACCTTGCTTTGAACAATAGTGAATATAAATAAATATGTAAAAATACTTATCGTACATAAAAATTTTTGAATGTTTTCATTTGAGTCTGTAATGTTTTTGCGCCAATGACCACTGCTAAAAGCACTATATAAATACAATTGACTAATGAACATGTGCTCCATGCAGTCTTTTTATTCCACTTCTGTTTTCTGTTATCACAGAAGTATGTTCACATGGGTTTATATACTTGTTCTCCCCTTCCCTCCATCATACAGTTGAACCACGGATTGCGAGTAACCCGGTTTCCGAGCGTTCCGCAAGACAAGCAAAAGTTTTAAATAAATTTTGACTTGAAAAACAAGCAAGTTTTGGTTTAGTATCATGTAGCACGCATGGTTTTTTTGTATTGTCTTAGTGCGCGTTTCTCAATGGTATAATCAACATCCATGCATGTGTGTACTGTTCACTATAATTCAATTCACTTTTATTTGTATAGCGCTTTTAACAATTGACATTGCCGCAAAGCAGCTTTACACAATCAAAAGAAGTAAGTTTGTATGAAATGTGAATGTGTATGAATCAAAATAAGATTGTCCCTGATGAGCAAGCTGAGGGCGACGGGGGCAAAGAAAAACTCCCTGAGATGGTAATAGGAAGGAAACCTTGAGAGGAACCAGACTCAACAGGGAACCCATCCTCATCTGGGTGATAACGGATAGCAGGGATTGATCAGCATAATAATGTGTACTGGAAGTTCAGTGTACAGGAGACGTGTTAAAATTAAAATTAAAAGGAGTCCAGTTTGTTCTTGGAGGCTCAGGTAGACTGTAGGAAATTCCAGTCTTGAGCTATCGAACGACTGAAGTCAGCTCTGAGAACAGCTGTCTGCATCAGTTGAGGACAGGACAGTCTCGTGGAAACCATCACCAGCCACCACACGCATCCCAGGCAGACCACACGGGTCATCCATGCGACGAGATCTCCAACCAGAAGCAGGACTCCAGGACGGGTTAGACAGGTCCAGAGGGCAGAGGGGTCTGGATCATTGGCAACTTAGGAGTGACATGTATAGCTCGACAGAGAGACAGGGAGAGGGAAAAGGAGAGAGAGAGAGGAGAGAGCAGAAGATAAGGAGAGATGGCAGTTAGGTATGGTCACAGTCAACATGTATAAGGTGAATGTATATTTAGTGCAAAGTGCAAGCAGGGACTCCGGCAGGACTAACTATAACAGCATAACTAAAAGGGAGAGCCAGAAGGAAACACAGACATGAGGGCTCCCTGAGATGTAAAGCAACCAATCACCTCACCGTCAACAAACCTGAGTGATCAATGAGAGTTAGTGTTATAGTATAAAAATGCTTTTATACTATAACAACACTAACACTGTGTTTGTGTGTTTGTACAGCGTGTACCCTTTATTTTAACACACCTGTGTTACATTTTCTCTCTCTCTCAGCCTGCACTTTGTGTGTCTGCGTGCGTCATTGGACTGAGCTTGCCAGTACATTTGTTCTTTTTCTACTTCTAACTTTCTGCTGTCCCTTTTGATCTTTTGTGATGGCTTTTTTCACTTGCAGCAGTACCTCTTTGGTCTAAATCTTGATTAAATAATTTCAAAGCCTAATTTGGAGAAATAGAGGCAAAACATACAAAAAATGGGCAGTTACTGACCTGACTGTATATTCTAACATGATTTTTTAAAAAAACATTTGAACAGGCCCTTCTTAAAGTGTCTTTTGATCGGTTTTACTGGTAAAGAGACACATATTGAACTTTTACCTTTGACTCCATTTCAGGACAACAGGAGATCGGCTTGGTGAAGCCAAAGCCAGTGGCAACCTGGGGAACACATTAAAAGTTTTGGGGCGTTTTGATGAAGCAGTAATCTTCTGCCAATTGCATCTGGACATCAGCACAGATGTTGGGGATAAGGTTAGCTCTTCACACCTTGATTGAATACCATGTTACCAATCTAACTGTAAAAATGCAAAAATGCTTGTGTATTTACGTGTGTTAGTGTATATGTAGAGTGGGTGTGTGTGAGAGAGAGAGAGAGAGAGAGAGAGGGAGAGATTATTTATGGGAATGAGTTCACCAATAACTGATTGTGTAAATATGGCTTATAGATGAAAATGGTTATAAAATATTCTTAAATATTAAAAGCGCAGGGTTTTTTTCCTAATGAAAGAGTTCTCCATGTTGGTTACAGGACTGGTCAGACCATAAGACTACACACATGGTAGTATGCTTTTAAGGGGACAGTACATGAGCATAAACAGTGGAAAAAATGTGAACAGATTTTTAAATATTCCAATAAATAAATATATACTGTGTATGTATGTACAGTATGTGTATATATGTGTGTGTGTGTGTAGATAGATAGATAGAGAGATACACACATACACTATATGTGGTGAATGTCGGTTTTGATAAATGTTCAATTAGTTGTCAGCCCTAATCTGTGGCCTTAATTTTGCTTATTATCTAGGGAAGAAACCAAGATATTACAACTGAAATCTGGGAATCTGCTTTTGTGTGTGTATGTGTGTTTTGTGAGTGTTTTCTCTAAAACTGGCTTACTTTGAAAACATTTGCACAGTGCTGAACTGTGCTGCAATACCAGTGCAATCAAGTCCTGTGTACTCCTGAATACCTGCTAATAACTACCAATTCATGGCAGTCATTTTTAGTAAGAAAAATAATTGATTAAATTGTGTTCACATGTAGATGATCTTTAATGCTTGCATATTGTGTTGCGGTAGGTGGGACAAGCCAGAGCTTTGTATAACTTTGGCAATGTGTATCATGCTAAAGGAAAGAGCATCTGTAGCAATGACACAGAACCTGGAAACTTCTCAGAGGAGATCAACAAAACATTTATAACAGCAGTAGAGTATTATGAGTGAGTGTGATCTATGTTTAGCATTTCGTTAATGGTAATATCCATAATAGACTAATTGCTGTACAGTGGAACCTTGGATTACGAGCATAATTCATTCCGGAAGCGGGCTTGTATTCCAAAATACTCGTAAACCAAATTTAATTTTGCCATAAGAAATAAACTCAAATTATTCGTTCTACAGCCCAAAACAATAAATACATAAAAATAATTAATACAACATATAAAGTAAAAATAAAACAAATTAACCTGCACTTAAAAAAAAAAAAGTAAAAATAAATCCAGACAGTTAAGTGTTTCCTTTTGTGCGCGCAGGCGCCGTGTATTTGTATGCTTGTGTGTGTGGAATTAGCCCCTCGCCTTGTCTTAAACAGTAAAACTCCTTCTCCCTCCCACACCTCGCTTTTTAAGTTTCACAACTAACATACACAATGCAAACACTGTTTTAACGGGGGAAAAAAAATCTCTCTAATGATACCCGCGTGAGCATACTAATGTATCACTGTGTAAATTAAAAAATAACAAATGAACCAGCACCTTACCTTTTGAAAAGAATCGCGACAGAGCTGAGTTTTCTGTGTAAGTAAAGCGCCGGGGAGATCTGTGTGTGTGTGTGTGCGTCTGTGTCGGTGTCAAATTACACGCACACACAAAGTAAGTGTGTGTGTGTGTGTGGGGGGGTTATAAGAGTCTTGATTATAAGAGACGAGCACTAAGACGCAGCAGGGGACTCTTATTTTGACACAGGGGACGCAACAGGGGAGACGATCACCCATAATTCCTTGCAGTGCAAGAGAGAGAAAAATCATTGGCTCAGTTGTGATCACTTGCCGCTCAGTGCCAAAATATATTAGTGATAGATGATACTCGGCGCTCGTAAACTAATACTTGCTCGGTTTCCGATTTAAAATTTTATTAAAAATCTTTGCTCGGTTTGCGGAACACTCGTAAACCACGTTACTCGCAATACGAGGTTCCACTGTATTTTGTTTTTGTTGATACTTTCTGAATGCCTCAGAGTAAGGCATATGAAAAATGAGTGGCATTTTTTCTGTCTGTATTTTCTGACAGGATGAATTTGTGCATTCTGAAGGAGATAGGAGATAGAGTGGCTCAGGGCCGCACTTGTGGAAACCTGGGAAACACTCAGTATCTGCTTGGCAACTTTTGCAATGCTGTGGCCTTCCACCAACAGGTGCCTTTTAACAGTTGCTTGTATATATGCATGCACTGTAATTTACACTGATGAGCCAAAACATCTAATCTTCCATTGGCCCTCTGCTTGCTGCCAAAACAGGAAGACTGTAAGACTTTACAAGACCAGGTGTCACTTTATCACTTTGGTCATTGTTGCGATCATATGATTATTTAAGACGATTATACCTTAGACTTTGGGGGAAAATGGCTTTTGGAAAAAATCCTTAAATATTCAACATGCAGTTAAAGCTCAATTTGAGACATGATTTTTTTTGTGCTTTTTTTCTTATTATTTATTTGGTCAAGTACTGTCCTTCCTTAAACAATTATGAATAATAATATTAGTAATATTAATAATATACATACTTTGTCATCTATGACTGAAAAACATATCTTTATTTTGTGCAGGTTGTAAAAATCTGGGTTTCACTACTGATCTTAGTCAGTTTTTTTTTTTTGTTTGTTTTTTATTGGAGTGTGTGGAGGTTTAGCATGACCTCAACATACACTTGCGCGCTCACACACGCACACCATGGAATGTGAATAGAGTTTTTAAAAATATGCACTGAAAAGTGCAAAAGAACATGAGCCTTGAGCTCCTGACACTTCTAAGATTGGTAGCTATCACCAAATACAGAAACCCATCTCATCATGCAAAATGTCTGAAAAGTTTTTAAAAGTGCTATGTATGCAGATTTATTGAAATTTTCTATCTTTGCTTATACTAGCTAGCTAAAGCAAAGTCACTGGATACACATTAGGCTTCGAGTTTTTTTCATAAATGAAGCTGATGTCAAGTTGATACCAGATTTATGGAAAATTTGTCCATAAAATTGGACCAAAGTTGTCTAATTTGCTGTGTCTTGGATTGGTTATAGTGTTTGGCTCATGTGTATAAATGTAACCATTTATTTACAAAAAAAAGTTTAAAGAAAATCAACTAAGATGTAAAACTATTTACTGAAAGAACAAGAATTTGGAAACAGTTTAATATCGATATTTTTATTTTATTTTTTTTACAAATGTTCTTTGGAATGAATTTGATGATTTAATGATTTCTATGGTTTTTTTTTTTCTTCCTTCCTTTAGCGGCTTCTCATTGCAAAGGAGTTTGGTGATCTGGCAGCAGAACGCAGAGCCTGTTGTAACATAGGAAATTCCTACATTTTTTTGGGAGAGTTTGAAAAGGCTGCTGATCATTACAAGTGAGTCCACACTGATTTATCCATTGCCTGTTTATTGGGTTTCTCCTAGTAGTACTGCCATATCGTGTGTACAGTGTTTATTAATACTACTTTATTTTTTCGTGTTAGTCAAAAGTTGTTATAGGGTTACAGGGTCACAGATTGCACTCTTTCACTACTCGGACATATGAAGCGGTCTCAAATGGCACCACAGCACAAGTTTGTGGTCCATATCTTTTAATCCTACATCCTATATGTGCTATATAAGTCAAGTCAATTTTATTTATATAGCGCTTTTAACAATTGACATTGTCGCAAAGCAGCTTTACACAATAAAAGAAGTAAGTTTGTATGCAATGTGTATGAATCAAAATGATAAGATTGTCCCTGATGAGCAAGCCGAGGGCGACGGTGGCGAGGAAAAACTCCCTGAGATGGTAATAGGAAGAAACCTTGAGAGGAACCAGACTCAACAGGGAACCCATCCTCATCTGGGTGATAACGGATAGCAGGGATTGATCAGCATAATAATGTGTACTGGAAGTTCAGTATAACAGGAGATGTGTTTAAAATTAAAATTAAAAGAAGTCCAGTTTGTTCCTGGAGGCTCAGGTAGACTGTAGGAGATTCCAGTCCTGAGCTATCGAACAACTGAAGTCACAGGTCCCCAGAGCATCAATCGATGACAGGACAGTCTTCATGGAAACCATCCCCAGCCACCACACGAATCCAGGCAGACCACACGGGGCATCCATGCGACGAGATCTCCAACCAGAAGCAGGACTCCAGGACGGGTTAGACGGCTCCAGAGGGCGGAGGGGTCTGGATCACTCAGGAGTGACATGTATAGCTCGACGGAGAGAGGGAGAGAGAGAGAGGAGAGAGCATAAGAGGAGAGAACAGAAAATAAGGAGAGATGGCAGTTAGGTATGGTCACAGTCAACATGTATAAGGTGAATGTATATTTAGTGCAAAGTGCAAGCAGGGACTCCGGCTGGACTAACTATAACCGCATAACTAAAAGGGAGCGCCAGAAGGAAACACAGACATGAAGGCTCCCTGTGATGTAAAGCAACCAATCACCTCACCGTCAACAAACCTGAGTTATCAATGAGAGTGGGGAAGACAGCATCTAAACATACCAGTTCACCAGAATACTCTACGTCTATGAGTCCCCCAGATCTGCTCCTTTACCTAAGGGTAATCTATTTACAAAAATGCTTGGCTAAATAAATAGGTTTTTAGCCTAGACTTAAACACTGAGACTGTGTCTGAGTCCCGAACATTAATATGAAGATTATTCCATAACTTTGGGGCTTTGTAAGAAAAAGATCTGCCCCCTGCTGTAGTTTTAATAATACGTGGTACTGACAGGCAGCCTGCATTCTTTGATCGAAGTAGGCGTGGCGGATCGTAAGACACTAGCAGTTCACTCAAATACTGTGGCGCAAGACCATTTAGTGCTTTAAATGTCAAAAGTAGTATCTTAAAATCGATGCGAAATTTCACAGGGAGCCAATGCAGTGTAGATAAGATAGGGGTGATGTGCTCGTATTTTCTGGTTCTAGTGAGGACTCTCGCTGCTGCATTCTGTACTAACTGAAGCTTGTTTATACACCTAGTTGAACAACCAGACAGTAAGGCGTTACAATAGTCCAACCTAGAGGTGATAAAGGCATGAACTAGTTTTTCTGCATCATTTAGTGACAATATGTTTCTAATCTTTCTATTTGCAGCAATATTTCTAAGGTGAAAGAAAGCTATCCTGGTGATATGATCTACATGTGCTTCAAACGAAAGGCTGGAATCTATAATCACACCAAGGTCTTTTACTGTTGCATTTGATGGAACAGAAAGGCCATCTAAAGTTACAGTGTGATCAGAAAGCTTACTTCTAGCTACTTGTGGTCCTATGACCAGAACTTCTGTCTTATCAGGATTAAGCAGAAGAAAATTAATTAACATCCAATCTCTTATGTCCTGCACACACTGCTCAATATTAGCAAACTGGTTTTTCTCATCTGGTTTTGCTGAGACATATAATTGTGTGTCATCAGCATAACAATGAAAACTAATACGATGTTTACGAATTATGTTGCCCAGAGGAAGCATGTAAAGCCTAAAATGTAAGGCCTAAAACTGAACCCTGTGGAACACCAAACTCCACTTGAGAACATGAGGAATGGTCACCATCTAAATCTACAAACTGATAACGATCAGTCAAATAAGATCTGAGCCACAAGAAGGCAGTTCCCTTAATTCCTACTACCTTTTCTAATCTGTGAAGGAGAATACTATGATCATTGGTGTCAAAAGCTGCACTGAGGTCCAGTAACACAAGTATAGTGACGCAACCCTGATCAGAGGTCAATAGGAGGTCGTTTACTACTTTAACAAGTGCTGTCTCTGTGCTGTGATGAGGCCTAAATCCTGACTGATACAGTTCATTTATGCTATTTCTGTGTAGATGTGAACATAGCTGCTGTGATACTACCTTTTCCAGAATCTTGGAGATAAAGGGAAGGTTTGATATCGGCCTGTAATTAGAAAGCTGACTGGGGTCAAGGTCAGGTTTCTTGATTAGCGGTTTAATAACGGCTAATTTAAAGGATTTAGGGACATACCCACTACTGAGTGAACAGTTAATTACTTTCAACAGGGGTTCTATTATTGCTGGTACTATCTGTTTGAGAAAATGTGTCGGTATAGGATCTAATATACAGGTTGACGATTTTGAAGAAGAGATGAGTGAAATTAGTTCCCTCGCTTCAAGGGGAGTAAAGTATTCTAAGTTCTGATGTGATGTGGTTAGATCATCTGAATTATTTAAATTGTCTGGTTTCAAAGCCTGAATTTTTTGCCTAATATTTATGATTTTGTTCTTGAAAAAGTTAATGAAATCCTCACTACTGCATGATGATGTTGTGGAGATTTCTGCAGTGGTCTTGTTTTTAGTTAATTTAGCTACAGTATTAATTAAAAATCTCGGGTTGTTTTTGTTATTTTCTATAAGAGTGGAGAGATACGTTGATCTAGCATCACTGAGAGCTTTTTTATAGTTCAGGATGCTCTCCTTCCAAGCTATTTTGAATACTAACAATTTAGTTTGGTGCCATTTACGTTCGAATTTTCGAGTGGTTTGTTTTAAAGCACGTGTGTGGTCATTATACCAAGGAGCGAGTTTCTTATCTCTAATCATTTTCCTTTTAACTGGAGCTACATTATCTAAGCTATAACGAAGTGCTGACTCTAGATATTCATTCGCCTGTTCGAGTTCTGTGAAGTCAAATGGCGATCCAATCAAAGTTGATAACTCTGGAAGATTATTGATAAAGCTCTGTGCGGTATTTGATGTAAATGTACGTTTAAGGTGGAAGCGCGGTGCTGTGCATACATTATTACTATGACACGCTTTAATCGAGACAAGGTAGTGATCTGAGATAACTTCAGACTGTGGAATTGTGGTTATAT
The DNA here is from genome assembly GCA_030347435.1 of Clarias fuscus. Lineage (NCBI taxonomy): Eukaryota > Metazoa > Chordata > Actinopteri > Siluriformes > Clariidae > Clarias > Clarias fuscus. The sequence goes on along the minus strand of CM059231.1, from coordinate 430,528 downwards.
TTCCTATACTTAATCCGAAGAATAATATTAAATCTAAAGTGTGACCTGCTTTATGAGTGGGTCCTACTACAGACTGATTTACTCCTACTGAGTCCAGTATGGACAAGAATGCTGTTCTCAGAGGGTCTTCTGGATTCTCAAAATGAACATTAAAGTCTCCAGCAATTAACGCTTTGTCTACAGAAACAACAAGGTTTGAGAGGAAATCTGCAAATTCACAGAGAAACTCCGAGTACGGCCCTGGGGGTCTGTAAATGATGATTAGCGGGATCGACTGAGCTGACTTTATGTTACTATAGAGAACTTCAAATGCATTAAATTTAAAACTGTGTTTTTGTACGAGAGACAGATTATCGTTATAAATAACTGCGACTCCTCCTCCTCTACCAGTTAGCCGAGGCTGGTGTATGTAGCTGTATCCAGGAGGACTAGCTGCATTTAGAGCTACATACTCGTCCTGTTTAATCCAGGTTTAAACATAATATATCAAACTCCTGATCTGTGATAATTTCATTAACAATAACTGCTTTAGATGCGAGAGATCTAATATTTAACAGTCCTAGATTCAGATCAGAGGTGCTGGCTGCGCATTCAGTGTACTGAGTTTGTGGTATCTGTTAATTAAATTACTAAAACAGACTTTCTGAGTCTTTCTAAATTTATGTTTAGCTCGGGGAACAGACACAGTCTCAATATGATGAACCCTGAGTGACGACTCTCTGCAGCTAGCAGACGGTTGGTTTAGCCTGTCTGTCTGCTCCCTGGCCTGGGCTCTGGATTGTCACCGATTAACTAGGCCTCTTCTGAGACTATGTGCTATACTGCAAGAAATGAGAGCAGCACCTTCCCGAGTGGGATGGACACCGTCCCGCCCTAACAGGCCAGTTTTGCCCTCAAAGGTCTTCCAATTGTCTATGAAGCCCACGTTGTTTTCAGAGCACCACCTGGACATCCAGCGGTTCAGCGACCATAACCTGCTGTAAGCTATGTCGCCACGTCTCATTGGGATGGGACCAGAGCAAACTACTTCTTCGGACATCGCCTTCGCTATTTTAAACACCTCTGTAAAGTTATGCTTGCTAACCTCTGACTGACGAAGGCGTATATCGTTAGCTCCAGCATGTACCACTATCTTAGAGAACCTATGCTGTCCTAGAGCCCTAAGATTACCTGCTATGTCCGGTGCTCTGGCTCCCGGGATACACCTGACCACTGCCGCTGGCGCCCCTAAAGGCCTGGCTAATTTCACATGTCTCAGTATAGAGTCTCCTATAACCAGAGCTCGTCACCCACTCGCCCCGCTGTGAGGGCTCTACTGCCGGAGTCGGGGGCTGGTTATCTCCACCTGTGGCACCCAGACTTTCCGCTACAGGATTAACGCTGCTCTCGCGCTCTCTAACCCTCTCTAAAGTCTCCTCTAATGCTACTATCTTCTCCGTCAGGGTGCTAACTAACACACACCTATTACAAATAAAATTATCACTAATGACGGAGGAAGAATGTCTAAACATTCTGCACTCCACACACTGAGCGAGCTGAATGGTAGACATGATAACGTACCTTTGTGCCGGAGTTGTGATTATTTGCTGATGGATTCGCTTGTTGTTGGTCAGATGATAGGCGCGTTCTCCCAAAAAGCGCAAAAAAACGGATAAGTGGATTAAAAAATAATACATTTATGATCCATAATTGCTGCAAAACATGACTGGTATTTTCCAATAGGGGTTTAGCAGGCATTTTACAAGGATCACCTGAAGCTGTTACAATGAAACTTGAATTGTATTTTCAGAGCGATACCTAATAATGCAATCTTCTCAAATTGGCTGCTTGGGTGCTACTCATGTTTATAGGAGTTAGAGTTCATTTTAAATACCTGGGGGTGGGGGAATCAAACTTGATTTTCAAGCATAGTCTTTTATACTTGCCTTGGGTGCCAGTCATCCTGTCACAAGTTGACTGGTATATACTTGATCATTAATCAGCCAGAACATTGTATTGGTGCTAAAAAGCTCACCTAGGTGAAAGTAAATTTTCAGATAGGATCATATGATAGAATTTTTCATAATACAGTCCTTACACACGTGGACAAAATTGTTGGTACCCTTCGGTCAATGAAAGAAAAACTCACAATGGTCACAGAAATAACTTTAATCTGACAAAAGTAATAATAAATAAGAATTCTATGAATGTTAACCAATGAAAGTCAGACATTGCTTTTCAACAATGCTTCTACGGAATTATAAAAAAAAATGAACTCATGGAACAGGCCTGGACAAAAATGATGGTAGTCCTAACTTTAATTGTTTGTTGCACAACCTTTTGAGGCAATCACTGCAATCAAACGATTCCTGTAACTGTCAATGAGACCTCTGCACCTCTCTGCAGGTATTTTGGCCCACTCCTCATGAGCAAGCTGCTCCAGTTGTTTCTGGTTTGAATGGTGCATTTTCCAGACAGCATGTTTCAGCTCCTTCCAAAGATGCTCAATAGGATTGAGGTCAGGGCTCATAGAAGGCCACTTTAGAATAGTCCAATGTTTTCCTCTTAGCCATTCTTGGGTGTTTTAGCTGTGTGTTATGGGTCATTGTCCTGTTGCAAGACCCATGACCTGTGACTGAGACCCAGCTTTCTGACACTGGCCAGCACATTTCTCTCTAGAATCCCTTGATAGTCTTGAGATTTCATTGTACCCTGCACAGATTCAAGACACCCTATGCCAGATGCAGCAAAGCAGCCCCAGAACATAACAGAGCCTCCTCCATGTTTCACAGTAGGGACAGTGTTCTTTTCTTGATGTTCTTCATTTTTCCGTCTGTGAACATAGAGCTGATGTGCCTTGGCAAAAAGTTCCATTTTTGTCTCATCTGTCCATAGGCCATTCTCCCAGAAGCTTTGTGGCTTGTCAACATGTAGTTTGGCATATTCCAGTCTGGCTTTTTTATTATTTGTTTTCAACAATGGTGTCCTTTTTGGTCGTCTCCCATGTAGTCCACTTTGGCTCTAACAAAGACGGATGGTGCGATCTGACACTGATGTTCCTTGAGCATGAAGTTCACCTTGGATCTCTTTAGAAGTCTTTCTGGGCTCTTTTGTTACCATTCGGATTATCCGTCTCTTTGATTTGTCATCAATTTTCCTCCTGCGGCCATGTCCAGGGAGGTTGGCTACAGTCCCATGGATCTTAAATTTCTGAATAATATGTGCAACTGTAGTCACAGGAACATCTAGCTGCTTGGAAATGGTCTTATAGCCTTTACCTTTAACATGCTTGTCTATAATTTTCTTTCGAATCTCCTGAGACAACTCTTTCCTTCGCTTCCTCTGGTCCATGTTGAGTGTGGTACATACCATGTCACCAAACAACACAGTGACTACCTGGAGCCCTATATATAGGCCCACTGACTGATTACAAGATTGTAGACACCTGTGATGATTGTAGATTGTGATGCTAATTAGTGGACACACCTTGAATTAACATGTCCCTTTGGTAACATTATTTTCAGTATTTTCAAGGGGTACGATCATTTCTGTCCAGGCCTGTTCCATGAGTTTATTTTTTTAAATAATTCTGTTGAAGCATGTTTGAAAAGCAATGTCTGACTTTCATTGGTTAACATTCATAGAATTTTTTAAAATTATTACTTTTGTCAGATTAAAGTTATTTCTGTGACCATTGTGAGTTTTTCTTTCATTGACCTAAGGGTACCAACAATTTTGTCCACGTGTGTAATTTCCTATTTTCTGATCCATGCTTTGTTTTTGTAAATACGCATATACATTTTTTAATGAAAGATGTTGCTAATAAACTTGATTAAAAAAAAAAAATCATGAAAGGATGTTCAATATGAAAGAAGCATGTGTGAGGATAGAAAGATCCTCATTAATAAAGAGAACTAATTAATTTGTTTTTTTGCTGAGAAATCAGAAAGATCATACTGTTCACCCTGACATAAATGCATGGATAACACAGGCGCCCGATATTGAATTGTGATGATTTTTTTACTTGGGATATGACAACAGGTACGTATTTATCCAATAAGGAAGTACTTAAAGTAAAAGATAATGAAATGGACATTGTGTTCTTTGTAAAAAAGATTGAATGTAGATTCTCATGAAGCAGCACAACTTTAGGCTATAAAGTCCCCTAAACATGACCTAAATACTGAAATTCCCCTCCCCCTAGATATTATGGTACAAATACAAGTCAAAAAGAACATAATTGATTGGAGGCGAGGATGAGGGTGGAAAGCAGTAAAAAGGTTATTTAAGGTAAGAAATTTCAAGTGACCTGAACTAAGTAGAAAAGATTAACTGAATATAAAGAAACGAAGAATGAGGATCATGGATAGACATGCTTGCTAAATTGCTATTATCTTCCTGTAGTTTTCTTTGTGGTTAAGAATTATTTGTAATGTCTTCGTACCATTTTATTTTTGGTATATTGTAATATTTGTAATTCAAGATAGAACGGTCTCTTATTATTTTAGTCATTGTCATTGCTGTTCTTTTTTTATGTGAATAATGAGAGAGTGAAATAATTACTAAATATTATTAGTAACTTAATTGATGTTAGGTTTTTTTAAGGTTATTTTAAAGGCATCCAACATGTTTCAGGAAATTTAGGAAATTTAATTAAAATTAAATTTAGAGAAAGGAAAGATTGATGTAGATAATATATATATATATATATATATATATATATATATATATATATATATATATATATATATATATATATATATATATATGTATATATATATATATGTGTGCTGCTGTTGGAGAGAGGACGCCAAATTATTTAGGTGCTTTTTCAAGTTAACTCAACTTTTAGAGAAATATGACACACATACCAAATTCAAAATCTTAAATCAGCTTAAGTAGTATTGGTTGTGGGCTCAATTAATTATATTTCTCTGGGTACAGTCGTGGCCAAAAGTTTTGAGAATGACACAAATATTAGTTTTCACAAAGTTTGCTGCTAAACTGCTTTTAGATCTTTGTTTCAGTTGTTTCTGTAATGTACTGAAATGACATTACATGACATTTATGCAAAGAGTCAATATTTGCAGTGTTGGCCCTTCTTTTTCAGGACCTCTGCAATTCGACTGGGCTGCTCTCAATCAACTTCTGGGCCAAATCCTGACTGATAGCAACCCATTCTTTCATAATCACTTCTTGGAGTTTGTCAGAATTAGTGGGTTTTTGTTTGTCCACCCGCCTCTTGAGGATTGACCACAAGTTCTCAATGGGATTAAGATCTGGGGAGTTTCCAGGCCATGGACCCAAAATTTCAACGTTTTGGTCCCCGAGCCACTTAGTTATCACTTTTGCCTTATGGCACAGTGCTCCATCGTGCTGGAAAATGCATTGTTCTTCACCAAACTGTTGTTGGATTGTTGGAAGAAGTTGCTGTTGGAGAGTGTTTTGGTACCATTCTTTATTCATGGCTGTGTTGTGGGCAAAATTGTGAGTGAGCCCACTCCCTTGGATGAGAAGCAACCCCACACATGCATGGTCTCAGGATGCTTTAACCTTTTCTTCTCCGGACAAGCCTTTTTCCAGATGCCCCAAACAATCGGAAAGAGGCTTCATCCGAGAATATGAATTTGCCCCAGTCCTCAGCAGTCCATTCGCCATACTTTTTGCAGAAGATCAATTTGTCCCTGATGTTTTTTTTTGGAGAGAAGTGGCTTCTTTGCTGCCCTTCTTGACACCAGGCCATCTTCCAAAAGTCTTCGCCTCACTGTGTGTGCAGATGCGCTCACACCTTCCTGCTGCCAATCCTGAGCAAGCTCTGCACTGGTGGCACTCCGATCTCGCAGCTGAATCCTCTTTAGGAGACGATCCTGGCGCTTGCTGGACTTTCTTGGAAGCCCTGAAGCCTTCTTAACAAGAATTGAAGCTCTTTCCTTGAAGTTCTTGATGATCCTATAAATTGTTGATTTAGGTGCAATCTTAGTAGCCACTTGCCTGTAAAGCCATTTTTATGCAACGCAATGATGGCTGCACGCGTTTCTTTGCAGGTCACCATGGTTAACAATGAAAGAACAATGATTTCAAGGATCACCCTCCTTTTATCATGTCAAGTCTGCCATTCTAACCCAATCAGCCTGACATAATGTTCTCCAGCCTTGTGCTCTTCAACATTCTCACCTGAGTTAACAAGACGATTACTGAAATGGTATCAGCAGGTCCTTTAATGAGAGCAATGAAATGCAGTGGAAAGCTTTTTTGGGGATTAAGTCAATTTTCATGGCAAAGAAGGACTATGCAATTCATCTGATCACTCTTCATAACATTCTGGAGTATATGCAAATTGCTATTATAAAAACTTTTGGCCACGACTGTATATGAAATTGTTTTTTTGTTTTTTTTGCCAGAACATCGTATTTCAAAAAGGAGCATATGAAATTGCAACACCTCACTGCTGCTTAGTACTGCCCAGTATTTTGATCATCCTGTAATATTGTAAAAAAAAAAAAAATAATAATAATAATTGCAATATTAATTAGAAAACATATCTCAGGGAAGGGATATATTGGCAAAAATAGAAGAAATAAAACTGAACAAGGGCCAGAACTGAGGCAAAATTGACTGTTTTGATTTTCTCTAATGCAACAGGTGCAGATACGCAGGAATAGGATTCAAGCTGCATCCTGATTGGGGGGGGGGGGGGGCGCTTAAGGTTAATTTTTATATATATAAATGTATCTTGAAAAGGTTATACAATGCTCTGCTTAAGGTGAAATTTTATATTGTGAAATTGTATAAAAGAAGATAATCTATTTCAGCCAACAACAAAAACATTACCAAATTCCAACACTTATTATATTTTTCATATAAAAACATTTAGAAAAGATATGTAAATAGAGTAAAGTATGGAGAAAATAGAAATTAAATCTCACTACCTTAATTTGTTATTCCTCTTGGCACCGACTGCTTTAAAAATGAATATGAAAATGACTCTTCTTTTTACTGCCCTCCTTGATAACGTTCTTGTGACCTCTGGTGCTGACTTTGCTAAATCTTGCACAAAATCGCAAAAAGAAAAAAACACACACACCCCACACACACACACACAAGTAAACTCGCTTCACTTGGCTCTCCACTGACACAAACAAGGCTACTTAAATTACGTGCAACCGGCTTTGTCGCTTGTATGCCGAAAATGCTTCAAATGCCAGGCAAATTTTTACCTGTATTCTGGCACCTCCAGCTGTGTTTTATCTAAACTTTCATGTTTAGCAGGCATCAACTAACAGTTTAAAATGGTCTTCTTTATTCCTTATACTTCCTGTTAATACAAAATCTATTTTGCTTATTGATCTTATTTGAAACTCCGAATAAATTACTTCTATCAGTGTTTTCTATTTGTTCAAAAAGTGGGTTTCCCTAACAACCAACTCCCTACCATCTTGCAAACAGCTTGGAATATAGTGAAACTTCACTGAAACGCCATGGCAACCACTTGGGACCCATTAATGGCCAACTAGCAGCATTTTTTTTGTTACACATTGTCCCAGTTTTTAAATCTTTACATGTTTAAATGTTTATAGAAACCAAGTAGCTACTTACTAGATAGGTTAGCATGGTAACCTTCTGACAACACTTGGCAACCACATTAAATTTCAGTGTTTTAGCCTTTTAACACTTTTTAATCTTAAAAATATGGATTAAAAAATGTTACACATTTCAAACATTTTATCCATCATATATAAATTTAGTTTTTTAACATTTATTTGTTTGACTGTATACAAACTTTTTTTTTTTTTTTTTTTTTTTTTTACAGTCAACAACAACAAAAAATATGTTTAACACTTTAAACATTTTTAGAGGGCTCTGTCAAGCAAACATAAAATTTAACACATGAATATTAGTCTTTTAGCTTTTTCTGCTGGCACTCTTTTCTTGTTTAGTTTTTGCTTTATTTTGCATCATTTTTATTTGATTGTTTTCAGGAGAGCTCTTCAGCTGGCGAGGCAGCTAAGAGATCGGGCAGTGGAGGCTCAGGCCTGCTACAGCCTTGGCAACACCTACACTCTACTGCAGGACTATGAGAGAGCTATAGATTATTTCCTGAAACACCTCATCATTGCTCAGGACCTCGGTGACCGGTATATGCGCATAAAACTTAACACATTTGCCTGACACACATCTTAACGCCTCATACTAATTACAACAAAATTTATTCCACCAAAAAACATATTGGTCTGTAATCTTATTCAATTCAATCCAATTTTATTTGTATAGCGCTTTTACCAGAGGTCATTGTCACAAAGCAGCTTTACAGAATCAAAAGAAAATTATGGAAATGAATATAATAAAAGGATCTATTTTAATCTATTCTAATTTCCCCAATGAATCTGATAAATTTAAGAAATTTGTTGCACTTCAAAACAAAGAAGCAGAAGAAACCAGTTTGTGCTTAATTTAGCTTTGTTACATGGTGTGTTATCCTGAGGTTATAAGGGACATAACCAGCATCAATACTCGGGTAGGCTGAGGCATTTAATATTCAGTTGGTAATAAGGGGCCAAAAATCTAAAAACAAAATATCCCCCACACCATTACCACCAGAATCGTAATACAAGGCAGGCTTCACCCATGCCTTCATGTTGTTTATACCCTGACCCTGCCATCCGAATGTAGAAGCAGAAATCGAGACTCATCAGGCCAGGCAAAATTTACCAATCAACCACTGTCCTGGTAAAGTCTTGTGAGCCCAGTGAATTATAACCTCAATTTCCTGTTTTTGCAGACAGGAATGGCGTTTGGTGTGGTCTTCTGAGACTAGAGAAAACTGCAGCGCTTTTAGATAAAACATAATATACCTGTCCATAAATAAAAATTACTATTTAGGCCTATACGCAAAATATATTTCACGTAAATATTAGAGATTCAAACAAGGAAAGAAGCGTGCTGAGCTTCAGTTCATTGTGATGCAGAAAAAAGGTCTAGGGAGGAAACGGAGACTTTTCTTTTTCAGTTTTTTTGCATTGAGTTTAACCATGTAGCACGTTTAGTATTCATAGCAAAAGCAACCCAACAGTGTGATTAAAGTACCCGAAATAACCCAGAATTTTGACACACCATAAACAACCCTGTTTACAGAATCGCAGCGTTTTTTAGAGTTTACTACTAAATAATAATAATAATTAATGGAGAAAGTGCAGTCAAAGTCCAGGGATTCTGCGTTCTGTCGCGTTGTATTCAGCGAGTAGCATATATTTTTGTTTGTTGCATTTCTGGAGTATGTCTGTAGTTTTATTCATAAATCTGCTCATATCTGCAACTCACTTTCACTTTGCTAAAGGCAGTGGTTATTGTTTAGTATACATTTAAAGCACATATACACAATTAAACAATATTGTTTTAGGCTAACTTATCATACACTTTTGTATTCTTTGTTGTACTTCGCTTTTTTGCAAACGTGCGGGTGCGTTACAATAATAATAATAAATAACTACTACTACTAATATTAATAATAATGGAGAAAATGTAGTCAAAGAAGAATCATCATTGAAGGAGAGAGGAAAATGAAGAATAAATACATATCAGTATCGACAGTTGAGCTCGACACGTTTACTCTCTTTCAATGGGCGCCTAAGAGAGATGAACACATTTTTGGCTTTAATAGACACGTAATACCTCAGATTGAAGCACAACTGCCCCCTATAGGAAATGTATGTCATTTTCACAAATTCCCGCGAGCTGCCGCTTGAAACGTGCCTTTTTAATGGCCAGATCTGTAAGTAACTAGTTCAAAGTCACTTAACTCAACTTTCATTGCCGCTCTGATGCTCGATTTGAACGTCAGCAGATCATCTTCACTATGTGTGTTTGGCCAATTAGATATTTGCATTAAAGAACAGTTGAACAGGTGTACCAAATGAGGTGGCCAGTGAAAGTCTATGTACACATATCTAGTACAAGCATATACAGTACTTGTTTGTGGGCACAAATGTATGTTTATATTTATGTTTCTCTGTGTGTCTCTTTGTGTGTGTCAGGGTTGGTGAAGGCCGTGCCTGCTGGAGTTTAGGAAATGCACATACAGCCCTCGGGAATCACAGCCAGGCAATGCATTTTACGGAGAGACATCTGGAAATCTCTAACGAGGTACACGCACCAGGTCTAAATACAAAAAGTCGACATCAACCTGAAGCTAAAGTGCTTGGCTTTAGGCAGGCTAAGAGCCTTCCATTGGATAATTGATGCAGTGATTTTAATATGCTTCAGCTGGCAATAAGTTATTTTACTAACTGATGCAGTGAGTAGCTTCTCAATTCTTAAACAAACATGTCAGAAAGCATAAACTGTGGTCAAGGGCTAAGATGTTACTCTTTTCCATAAGGGTCAAATTATTCTCATGCATCAAGAAAAGAACTTAGGAGATTGCTGTGAACCATCTAAGGATCATGGTGAACCATCCTCTTTAAGGAATAAATGTGGTTAGAAAAGCAACCTGAATAAGCGTGATGGGAGACCACTTAAATCTAAATGAAATCAAATCATAAAAATAACAGTAAAGATTAGGAATTCACAGCAGATTAGGAAGGGACACAGTTGGAAGAGATGCATTTATCATCCCTATTGCCTATACTTTATTCTACTAGATTCTCTGCCCACTCAGAATAAGATAATACACATTTTATCCTTTTGGGTGTACAAGATGTGGAAAAATGCGCAATGGATTGTCCTAATATAAAACCAACTTTATTTAATAAAGCATATTTTAAAATGCCATGTGAGTAACATTCTTTTCTGTTTTTGGCCTCTTGTTTTTTTCACCTTCTTTATAACTAGAATATCTCCATATTTCACTACAGATTGTATCATTACTGCAGCCACCTTTTTAAGTTTATTCCCTGAAAAGAAAAGTAATCCACTCTCGCTACTGTTGCTCCTGACTCATTTAATTTGGCTCGAACTTTGATTATTTCAGAATGCTGGTATTGTACCATTTTCAAAATTCTAGTACCATAGCACTAGTATTGGTATATCATGCAAGTTACAGGTATCCAAAATACTTTTTTTTTTTTTTTTTTTTAGCTTGTTCTTAAAAAAGGTGAGAAATCGGAGCACTTCTTGACAATTATTAGCAAATTGAGTTTTTTTAGGTACTTTGTAATATTTGTTAGGTTAATTGTGACAGCTCTCAGGGTCTTGTCAGTTCAGCCTGACGTTTTTAGAAATCTATAGTAGGTATGCACTGATATTTTTGTGATAAGGATTTTAGCCTTTTTCCTCTGCAGAGAAAGGCTCAAGCTTTTGGAGGGCTTCCGCTGTAGACAGTTGAATGATGGTTGACTTACACACGTGGACAAAATTGTTGGTACCCTTCGGTCAATGAAAGAAAAACTCACAATGGTCACATAAATAACTTTAATCTGACAAAAGTAACAATTGAAAAAAATTCTATGAATGTTAACCAATGAAAGTCAGACATTGCTTTTCAACCATGCTGCAACAGAATTATTTAAAAAAATAAACTCATGGAACAGGTCTGGACAAAAAATTATGGTACCCCTAACTTAATTGTTTGTTGCACAACCTATTGGTACCCCTAGAAAATACTGAAAATAATGTGACCAAAGGGACATGTTAATTCAAGGTGTGTCCACTAATTAGCATCACAGGTGTCTACAATCTTGTAGTCAGTCAGTGGGCCTATATATAGGGCTCCAGGTAGTCACTGTGTTGTTTGGTGACATGGTATGTACCACACTCAACATGGACCAGAGGAAGCGATGGAAAGAGTTGTCTCAGGAGATTTGAAAGAAAATTATAGACAAGCATGTTAAAGGTAAAGGCTATACCATTTCCAAGCAGCTAGATGTTCCTGTGACTACAGTTGCACATATTATTCAGAAATTTAAGATCCATGGGACTGTAGCCAACCTCCCTGGACGTGGCAGCAGGAGGAAAATTGATGACAAATCAAAGAGACGGATAATCCGAATGGTAACAAAATAACCCAGAAAGACTTCTAAAGAGATCCAAGGTGAACTTCATGCTCAAGGAACATCAGTGTCAGATCGCACCATGAGCCAAAGTGGACTACATGGGAGATGACCAAGGAGGACACCATTGTTGAAAACAAATCATAAAAAAGCCAGTCTGGAATATGCCAAACTACATGTTGACAAGCCACAAACCTTCTGGGAGAATGTCCTATGGACAGATGAGACAAAAATGAAACTTTGTGCCAAGGCAAATCAGCTCTATGTTCATGAAGCATATCAAGAAAAGAACACTGTCCCTACTGTGAAACATGGAGGAGGCTCTGTTATGTTCTGGGGCTTCTTTGCTGCATCTGGCACAGGGTGTCTTGAATCTGTGCAGGGTACAATGAAATCTCAAGACTATCAAGGGATTCTAGAGAGAAATGTGCTGGCCAGTGTCAGAAAGCTGGGTCTCAGTCGCAGTTGCAACTGGACAATGACCCAAAACACACAGCTAAAAACACCCAAGAATGGCTAAGAGGAAAACATTGGACTATTCTAAAGTGGCCTTCTATGAGCCCTGACCTCAATCCTATTGAGCATCTTTGGAAGGAGCTGAAACATGCTGTCTGGAAAAGGCACCCATCAAACCGGAAACAACTGGAGCAGCTTGCTCATGAGGAGTGGGCCAAAATACCTGCAGAGAGGTGCAGAAGTCTCATTGACAGTTACAGGAATCGTTTGATTGCAGTGATTGCCTCAAAAGGTTGTGCAACAAACTATTAAGTTAGGGGTACCATCATTTTTGTCCAGGCCTGTTCCAAGAGTTCATTTTTTTTAATAATTCCGTTGAAGCATGGTTGAAAAGCAATGTCTGACTTTCATTGGTTAACATTTCATAGAATTCTTATTTATTATTACTTTTGTCAGATTAAAGTTATTTCTGTGACCATTGTGAGTTTTTCTTTCATTGACCGAAGGGTACCAACAATTTTGTCCACGTGTGTATAAGATTTAGCTGTTGTCTTTGCCTTTTCATACTCAAATTATTTGTGCTGCGTTGTTCTTACCCAACGAAAAATGTTAGTTTTTGTTTTGTTTTAGGGAAAAAAAACTTTGCATATTGCAAATTTGATGTCTTTTAAAGATACTAGGTAATATTCCCAGACAGGCGACGGCATGTAGATGTTGGCTATTGACTCATGTACATGCGTCATCACAAAAATATTGGTTTTATGTGATTGCCCAGTGGAGAGGCAAATCTGGCAACAAATCTGTAAAAGTTTTTATTGGCGATCCATCAGCGCACGCTTATCTGTAATTGATTCCTAAGCCTTAAGATTTTATGGCTAATATGTTTTCAATTTGTAGGTTATGATTTATTTATTTATTCGCTACCCAAACAACTCAAAACCAAAACATACTAGACATAATTGTACAAAACTGTCTATATGCACAAATTTCAACATCTGTACAGAGCTGCACACACTCTCTCAGCCTGGATTACGCGGGTAGTTGTGGTCTGAATTTGGCTTGGAATTCAAAGTCTTGAATTTAAGACTTTGTACCCAAGTCTTAGTAAGTGAACAGTTGGTGAGCTCAACAAAATGGGTAAAACAAATGGATAACTAAAACTCAACCCCTTAATGAACACCTTTCCTCCTGGAGCTGACTTGTTTTGAGTCTATTCAGGAAATTTTGAAGGCAAAAAGAAAAAATCATGTTGATTAAAAGCAATGAACCCCTTCAAAAATGGGCCCGAACTCACTCAATAATCTTACTTCATATAGAATAATGGGGTTTATAGAGTGTACACACAATGAAGCAGCCAAAAATACCTCCATCTCTCATGCACCAAGTTATACTCAATTTTGCACACACCCCCACAAAACATATCAAACCCTTCAGCCAGGTCTCCTGATTACTCCAAAAAAAAATAAAAAATACTCGCAAATAAAATTTAAAACTACCTTCACCCCTGATGAGCCAAGAAATAATAGAGGTGAGCAGCAGTGTAGGCTCAGAAACTAGCAACAGCGTTCATACATGCATTTGTGTATGTGTTGTGTGATTCATTAAAAAAAAAAAGTTCACTGAGCAGAGCTAGAAATAGTCAGCTCATAGCAACATTGTGACATAAAGTAGCCATGTTCTCCTTAGTCGTCTTTCCGTTCCATTACATGAGTCTGACTCCCTTCACAGCACAATGCTTGACTAGTATTGATTTCTCAGCATGATTGCATTTAGATTGAGTCAAATTTCTAGTTTATATTTTTAGGCTATAATTTCTAGTATATTACAATGCACATTAGTAACAAATCTGTGCAAAATGTTAGAAACAGATCAAATGTGTTAGGTTTATTATATTATATTTATCAATGTGTTTATTATATCAAGTCTTAACATCATGCGTGTGCAAAATAACACTATATTGTGCCATCTGATGTTTGAAGGGGCCCCTCATTTACTGCAAGCAAAAAAATTCTTATGACCTAATTCTAATGTTAAAAGTCTTTTTATACTGCAGGCACCTGGTGGCCATTGAGTATTAGTGTTTGAGCAGGCCAGATTGGCAGATGATCATGTTGGGTACTTTTTCCTCATAGGTTTAGACCAGTGAACCGGTTCCCAAAAAGTTTAGGGTCATGCAAAAAATTTTCTATAAAAGCAGAAATTAGTATTTACAGTTTTACTTTTGGGATTAATAAAATACTTGATTATTATTATTATTATTTGTTTTTGTTTATTTATTTATTTAGATTTTTTTTAGCATGGCTGCCATTCAAGTGCAGGCCTTTCCAGTATTCTCTCAGTTGGTTGTCTTTCACACAGCAAAACTAATATCACCACATATTCAAATTATATACTTGATATAGTACCTTACATGATGTAGTTCTTGAAACGTTGAGGTACTGAAACAGTGGAAATGGACTTTTTTTTTTTTTTTACTTATGTAATGAATCAAAATAATTCTTCTCAGTGCACAAGCACATGCAGACAGACACTTTCTTTCAGCCCAGTGCAGTGGTTCATTCAGTCACAGCTCTCTCACACAGAGACATCAATAAATGAACTGCATAATGAGCCACAGGTAAAGTGTATTGCAGTACCCTGTTGGTTTCACTTGCCTCTTATCTGGAGATGTTGCTCAACCATGCCTCTGCTTTCAAACCTTCAATGCACAGTATAATTCTCCTTATTGCCTTTCCTAAAGATTAGTTAATTGCAGAGAAATTTTGATCTGTGCATGCATGTGTTTTCTTTTGCTTCTGTTGTGATTAGCTTGCTCCAGTCATCACAAAAGTGACAGCCAACAGTGGTCAGGGAAAATAAATCATAAATGACAGTGATTGGATATCTTGTTGAAGTTGCATAATATTGGGATTGTGTGTGCTTATAAGAAAACCACTAATTGGGTAAAAATTTGATGGGCAGCATAAAGATTCAACTTTGAAACATTGAAAAGGGTAATGTTGTCTGAGTGCAGAGTTGCCCAATATGAGAGCAATAGATGAAGAGAAGTACATGAAGTGGTGCAACTCTCATATATGGTGTCCAATGTCCAAGCCTCAGGAGATGGTGTTATGCTCTGGGGTTTCTGCAATTGGGTCTTGTCAGTGTTTTTTTTATTTATATGACTGAATTAATTATTTCTAAACATGACTCAGTAGTCAATGAGGCATAGCCCATGTCTGCATTAGTTGACAGAGTTTATGAAAACAAAGTTGTCTTTTTTGACTTTTTTTTTCTTAAGATGAGTTTCACTCCTTTTAGTGTTCTTTGTTGTGTATTCCTGATCATACTTTTGATTAACAAACAAATTAACTTGGTAAACGTTAAAAAAATAATAAAAGGGAAGGAAATCAATATTTCAACACAAGATTGTATCAAATTACTTTTTTGGTTTATTATCAGCATTCTCAGGTCACATGTTCAATAAGTTTTAAATATATTGGGGCATTTACTTTTAAACTTTTTTTTTTTCCTTTATAGACAGGTGACCGCTGTGGTGAGCTGACTGCTCGTCTGAATGTGTCTGACCTCCAGACTGTCCTTGGCCTCAGTTACAGTACAAACAGTTCTGTCTTGTCAGAGAACAAAGCGGTTGATTATAACCAACCTGGTAAAAAAAAAATATTCTGTAACTTCTTAATACTTTATCATAGTTGTCAATAATAGCAACAATATTTGTAATAAGAATAAGAAGCACCTGCATCTTATAATATTGTTACATGCTGCAAAGTAATGTGATGCAGTAAAAAGAGTATAGCAAATCATAAAAGATGTTCTTTGTTTTGTTCAGGAGCAAGACCCAAGATGAGCAGACGCTACAGCATGGACAATTTGCAGTTGATGACACTTACACCAGAAAAAGTAATTGCAGCTTTTTACACACGAATCACCTGATATCATCAAACCTAAAAACTTTGTCAGCTGCTATCAATATAGAGCAAACCCAACACACTAGTACACATGCTTTACTAAGACATCAACACAATGGTTCTCTCAATTTTTTATGATGTGTATGGTCATGTGTACTTGTGTGTATTAATTAATTTACATTAAATTCAGTTTTATTTGTATAGCAATAAAACTGCATTTAACAATGATCATTGTCACAAAGCAGATTTACAGAATCACAAGAGAATTATGAAAATGTGCATGAAATGTGAGAAAATTGTGTATGAATCAAAACGATCAGATTACTCGATGACCAAGTTGAAGGCAATGGTAGCAAGGATAAACACCCTGAGATGGCAGAAAAAAACCTTGAGAGGAACCAGAATCAACAGGGAACCCATACTCATTTGGGTAAAACGGATATATGGAGTCTGAATGAACTCCATATATCATTATTGGAGGCTCAGGTAGACTTGTAGGAAATTCTACCTGTAGGAAATTCCAGTATTGAACTATTGAGCGACTACAGTCACACGTTTTCATAGAACAGCTGTCAGCATCAGTCGAGGGCAGGACTGTCTTCATGCTAAAGTGGAATCATCCCCAGTTATCACATTCATCCCAGCAAACCACGGGGCCTCCATGCGACCAGATCTTCAATCTGAAGCACGTCACCAGGACGAGTCACACAGGTCCAGAGGACAGAGGGGGTCTGGATCACTGGCAGCTCAAAACCGGCATATGTAGCTCGACAGAGAGAGACCGGGAGAGGGAGGGAGCGACGGAGAGAGAATAGAAAGCGAGCTAATGTTAAGTATGGTCACATTCATATAATGTATAATGGTGAACGTCTATATATAGTACTGAGTGCTAGCAGGGACTCCGGCAGGACTAACCTACGACAGCATAACTAAAAGGGAGAGCCAGAAGGAAACCTAGGCATGAGGGCTCCCTGGGATGTAAAGCAACCAATCACTTCAACAATCATGTCAACAAACCTGAGTGATCAATGAGAGTGAGGAAGACAGCGTCCAAACACACCAGTTCACCATAATACTTTATATCCATGAGTCCGCCTCTATTCACATAAATGCTTGACTAAATACATAGGTTTTTAGCCTAGACTTAAATACTGAGACTGTGTCTGAATCCCAAACATTAATTGGAAGGCTATTCCATATCTTTTGGGCTTTGTAAGAAAAAGCTCTGCCCCCTGCTGTGGTTTTTGTAATATGCAGTACTAGCGAGCAGTCTGCATCCTTTGATTGAAGTAGGCGTGGTGGATCACACTAGCAGTTCATTCAGGTACTGCAGCACAAGACCATTTAATGCTATAGGTCAAAAATTACATATTTAAATTGGTGTGAAATTTCACTGTAGGTGATGTAATCATATCTGTTGGTTCTAGTGAGGACTCGTGCTACTACATTTTGAACTAGTTTGTAGTTTCGGAGATTGTTTATGCACCCAGTTGAATCTAGACAGTAAGGCGTTAAAATAGTCCAACCTAGAGGTAATAAAAGCATGAGAAAAAAAATTGTGCATCATTTAGTGATAGTATATTCCTTATCTTCCCAATATTTCTGTGGAACTACAAGAAATGAAAATGTGGAAATCTACAAACTGATAACGATCAGTCAAATAGGATCTGAACCAGGAGTGGGACATTCCCTTAATTCCTACTACATTTTCTAATACATTTTCAAAAGCTGCGCTGAGGTCAGGTAGCACAAGCAATGAGACACAACCCTGATCAGAGGCCAATAAGAGGTCATTCACTAATTTTAACAAGTGCTGTGCTGTGATAATGCCTAAATCCTGACTGATGCATTTCATGTGTGCTACACACGTGGACAAAATTGTTGGTACCCTTCGGTCAATGAAAGAAAAACTCACAATGGTCACATAAATAACTTAAATCTGACAAAAGTAATAATTTTAAAAAATTCTATGAATGTTAACCAATGAAAGTCAGACATTGCTTTTCAACCATTCTTCAACAGAATTATTAAAAAAATATACTCATGGAACAGGCCTGGACAAAAATGATGGTACCCCTAGAAAATACTGAAAATAATGTGACCAAAGGGACATGTTAATTCAAGGTGTGTTCACTAATTAGCGTCACAGGTGTATACAATCTTGTAATCAGTCAGTGGGGCTATATATAGGGCTCCAGGTAGTCAGTGTGTTGTTTGGTGACATGGTATATACCACACTCAACATGAACCGGAGGAAGCGAAGGAAAGGGTTGTCTCAGGAGATTCGAAAGAAAATTATAGACAAGCATGTTAAAGGTAAAGGCTATAAGACCATTTCCAAGCAGCTAGATGTTCCTGTGACTACAGTTGCACATATTATTAAGAAATTTAAGATCCACGGGACTGTAGCCAACCTCCTTGGACATGGCGCAGGAGGAAAATTGATGACAAATCAAAGAGACGGATAATCCGAATGGTAACAAAAGAGCCCAGAAAGACTTCTAAAGAGATCCAAGGTGAACTTCATGCTCAAGGAACATCAGTGTCAGATCGCACCATCCGTCGTTGTTTGAGCCAAAGTGGACTACATGGGAGACGACCAAGGAGGACACCATTGTTGAAAACAAATCATAAAAAAGCCAGACTGGAATATGCCAAACTACATGTTGACAAGCCACAAAGCTTCTGGGAGAATGTCCTATGGACAGATGAGACAAAAATTGAACTTTTTGCCAAGGCACATCAGCTCTATGTTCACAGATGGAAAAATGAAGCATATCAAGAAAAGAACACTGTCCCTACTGTGAAACATGAAGGAGGCTCTGTTATGTTCTGGGGCTGCTTTGCTGCATCTGGCACAGGGTGTCTTGAATCTGTGCAGGGTACAATGAAATCTCAAGACTATCAAGGGATTCTAGAGAGAAATGTGCTGGACAGTGTCAGAAAGCTAAAAACACCCACAGCTAAAAACACCCAAGAATGGCTAAGAGGAAAACATTGGACTATTCTAAAGTGGCCTTCTATGAGCCCTGACCTCAATCCTATTGAGCATCTTTGGAAGGAGCTGAAACATGCTGTCTGGAAAAGGCACCCTTCAAACCGGAAACAACTGGAGCAGCTTGCTCATGAGGAGTGGACCAAAATACCTGCAGAGAGGTGCAGAGGTCTCATTGACAGTTACAGGAATCGTTTGATTGCAGTGATTTCCTCAAAAGGTTGTGCAACAAACTATTAAGTTAGGAGTACCATCATTTTTGTCCAGGCCTGTTCCATGAGTTCATTTTTTTTTATATTTCCGTTGAAGCATGGTTGAAAAGCAATGTCTGACTTTCATTGGTTAACATTCATAGAATTCTTATTTATTATTACTTTTGTCAGATTAAAGTTATTTCTGTGACCATTGTGAGTTTTTTTCTTTCATTGACCAAAGAGTACCAACAATTTTGTCCACGTGTGTATTCCTATGTAGATTTGAACATAGCTGCTACCACCTTTTCCAGGATTTTAGATATAAGGGGGAGGTTTGATATCGGCCTGTAGTTGGACAGCTGACAGGGATTAAGGTCAGGTTTCTTAATTAATGGGTTAATAACTGCTAATGTAAAAGATTTTGGAACACACCCACTTCTGAGTGAAGAGTTTTTCAACATGGGTTCTGTTAGTGCTGGTACTATCTGCTTGAGAAAATATCTCAGTATAAGATCTAATACAGAGGTGGATGATTTTGTAGAAGAGATGAGTGAAATTATTTCATTCTTTTCATATGATATGATTAGTTTAACAGCTGCATTAACAAAATTGTCTGCTTTCAAAGCCTACTTTTTATTGCATAATGTTTACAACGTTGTTAGTGAAGTCATCACTACTTTGTAATACTGATGTGGATATTTCTATAGTGGCCACTCTCCAGTGACATGCGCCGAGTGCTACGCTGTGGGATCTTGCTGAATAAATCTAGGACAGCCACTGATGTTTTTTCATTAGTGACAGTTTTCATGCGTCCACATTTTGGCAAATCCAACACTGAACCAGTTTCACGAAACTTAGCAAGCAGTTTGCTAGCTGTAGCATGGGAGATGGGTGGTCTCGTAGGGTGTCTTGCATTGAAATCTCCTGCAATGACCCGGTTACTGCGTTCACCAGATATCAACACAATTTCGATCCGCTCATCACGTGTTCACCTCTTCGACATGTCAATGGCTGTGAACAAAGAGAAACTTGTAAATAACTCATGAAAGAATAAAGTTATGTTAAAACCAAGCACACCATTGTTTTTCTTGTGAAATTCCCAACAAGTCTGATGTGTCACATGACCCTCTTCCTATTGAAAAAAACAAACGTTGGATCCAAGATGGCCGACTTCCAAATGGCCACCATGGTCATCACCCATCTTGAAAAGTTTGCCCCCTCACATATACTAATGTGCCACAAACAGGACGTTAATATCACCAACCATTCCCATTTTATTAAGGTGTATCCATATAAATGGCCCACCCTGTATTTAAAATCCTAACAGTTTAATTTGACACTATTTTCACCAATTTTCATGTGGTCTGTTTTAAAATGCGTGTGTGGTCATTATATCAGTTTATACGAGTTTCTTATCTATAATAATTTTCCTTTTAAGTGGAGCTACATTAAAGTATATCGGAATGCTCGTTCTTTGGGTCAGACAGTGATCTATTTATAGTTGATAATTCTGAGAGATTACAGATGAAGCCCTATGTGGTTCTGTGATTCTTAAAATAAATATTAAAGTCTCCAGCAATTAACGCTTTGTCTACAAGATTGTCTGCTTTCAAAGCCTGAATTTTGGAAATCCCCTATTGACACTCCTTGTAAAGATTAGCAAAATGGGTTAGGAAAAATCTCACTTTTATAAAAGGTTAAATGGTTTGTTTTTATTAAAACAACTTTACAATGCCTTTCAATAAATGTAGCTAGCACTGTAGATGGACTCTCAACTGATTTGGTCGGTCTTGTCTCGTGCAGTGTCAAAAATGGGGCAATGAGAATCTGTGTATGCAGTCAAAGACCAAATCCTCCTCCAAATTCTTCTTCATGAATCGTCTGCGAGG
Source organism: Clarias fuscus (assembly GCA_030347435.1). Classification (NCBI taxonomy): domain Eukaryota; kingdom Metazoa; phylum Chordata; class Actinopteri; order Siluriformes; family Clariidae; genus Clarias; species Clarias fuscus. The sequence continues at coordinate 409,123 of CM059231.1, read as the reverse complement.
GAAGAAGAGCAGCTCCAATAAAGTTTTGCAGGACACTAGCAACACTTTGAAGATTTCTCGCAAGCAGCCTGCTCAAAAAGTGAGTCTCCGTTAACCAGTGTATGACACTCAGTATGAGTATGAGTGCAGTTTTTTATTTTTATTTTATGCAAGACTTGTACTTTAGGTCCTAAACTAATTTTAGTATTTAAATAGGGATGTTACACAATTTACTTTAATCTGAATTTTGTTAGTTACTTACTGGGTTTAATTTCTTTTATATGTAAGAAAAATTGCAAAGGATGTTTTTTTTTTTTTTGACTCGTAGTGTGTGAGTGCAGACATGTTAGGTGACGAAAGCTTCTTTGACCTGCTAAGTCGTTTTCAAGGCAACAGGATGGATGACCAACGCTGCTCTATTCGGAAGGACCTGGGTTGCCAGTCCACTGCTGGCTCGTCATTTTCACCTTTGTCCCAAAATCTAAAAAAATGTAAGTGCTAAATTCTTTAATAATTAATTGTCAAATTGTGATCATCCTGGAGCTGTTTTACCAAGGTTCAAGGAGTTTAAACTTTTTTTAAAAGTCAAAAGACTAACAACAACTCTGCTATCGTAATAATCATACGTTGGAATGTTTTTCACCAGATTTTGGACTGTGGCTGTGGGGACTATTTAGCTTCACAAGCGTTAAGCGTGGTCAGGCACATCATCTCAATAGACATCACTTCTTACATTCAGTAAGCAATTGTAGAAAAATATAATGTGAATTTTAAGGGGAAATAAAAATCCCTGACTAACAAATAATTAATTTTTCATAAAATAACCTGTTCCACAATTATTGGCACCCCTAACAATTCCTAGAAAATACATATAATTGAAGTATTTCTGTCATTTCTACAGTAGTTCACAATGTTGATCAGAGTATCTAGAAACATTTAATTAGTAATTTATCACTTCCTGCTTCCCTGGTGTATAAATATGACGTGACACAGTGGCCATTTTTCTTATCCACTCTTCAACATGGGAAAGACAAAGGAACACACCATTCAAGTAAGGCAGATGTGTGTCGACCTTCACAAGTCAGGCAATGAGTACAAGAAAATAGCCACCCGCCTGCACCTGCCCATATCTACTGTCAGAGGAATCATTAAGAAGTTTTAAAAAACTGGATCAGTAGTAAACAAGCCTGGACGAGGACGCAAATTTATTTTGCCTCCACGCACAGTGAGGAGGATGGTAAGAGAAATAAAAAATTCTCCAAAGCTCACGGTTAAAGAACTGCAACAAATGATAGCATCTTGGGGTCACAAAGTCTCCAAAACAACTATCAGACGCTATCTACATGCCAACAAGCTCTTTGGGAGGCATGCAAGGACAAAACTTTTTCTCAGTCACAATCATAAACGCAAATGTTTGTAGTTTGCTAAGCGGTACTGCGGCTTCAACTGGGACCGTGTTCTTTGGTCAGATGAGGCCGAGATAGAGCTTTTTGGAAACAAACACTCTAAGTGGAACACAAAAGATGAGTGTGCAGAATAGCACCTCATGCCCACTGTGAAGTATGGGGGAGGATCGGTGATGCTGTGGGGCTGTTCCTCTTTCAGAGGCCCTGGCATCATGAATGATTTGAAATGCCAGGAAATTTTAAAGCAAAATCTGGTGGTCTCTGTCCGAAAGCTGAAGATGGGTCATCACTGGGTCTTTCAGCGGGATAATGACCCAAAGCATGTGGCCAAATCTACACAGAAATGGTTCACCACACACAGAATCAAGCTCCTACCATGGCCATCTCAGTCCCCAGACCTCAACTCCATTGAAAACCTGTGGAGTGAGCTGAAGAGGAGAGTGCAGAGGAGAGGAGTCAGGACACTGGATGATTGAGACATTGTGCAAAGAGGAATGGTCGAAGATCCCTATTTCTGTGTTCTCTAATCTTGTGACACATCATAGGAGAAGATTAGGTGCTGTTTTGTTGGCAAAAGGGGTATTAAACATCAGGGGTGCTAATAATTGTGGCACCCATGATTTGATGTAAAATAATTATTTCTTAATATGGGATTTTTTTTCCCACTGAATAAATGCACTTGAATTAAAGGTTGGAATTTCCTCTTTTTTCCATTGTGGTCCTATGTTCTTTAGAACAAAACATTTTTTTAGAAGCTAAAGAACACATTTTAACCCGGGGGTACCAATATTTATGGAGAGCACTGAAGGTGCATTGTCATACCGGAACATGGTTGGGCTAGGCCTCTGAGCTTCATTCATGTGGAAATGTAACTCCATAAAAACGCATTCTGTGTGAAACATTACATTTAATTTAAAACAATTTTGTTGTGACAAAAATATTCTTCAGCACAGCGTTGGCACAGTAACCTGCAGTAGAAACAGTGTTGTGCTGCTAACACAGCTGGACGTTTTTGGTGAATTGGAGGTACATGCTGCTGAGACCTCCTTAATGACTAGTAACAGTGCCTTCCCGGTCAAGTTTCCTAAGATCAATCCAAAACAATCCCGTAAAGGCATAAATTAACATTAATTTCAGAAGTTGGACATTTCTGTATTGCACACCTGTGCAAAACAAGTGGCCAACTTCTGAAATGAATGTTAATTTATGCATTCAATACTGTACATGGCCAAGGCTCCTTTAGCACAAATTACTCCATAAATGTAGTCTGGCATTATTGCCATAATTCTAAGGCAGTATTGAAGACCGGGTTGCTTTGATAGCAGGTTTTACCATGTCTGTATTGTTGGGTCATTTGTTTATCATTTACCCCAAGTCAAGTACTGTACCTCTTGACAATACCCCATAGATTTTCTAAGGGGTTCAGGTCGGGTTTCTGTGGGGTGTATGGTCAGTAAACCAGTTAGTGGTAGTACTTGCCCACAATGCCAAACTAAATCCTGCTGGAAAAGGACATTTTCATCTCATTTTCATGACATGGCACCCAAAATCATAAAGACAGTGGAAACTTCACTCTGGCCTTAGAAAGAAATACATGCAGATATTTATCCATCATGCAATACCATCAGGGATTTCCCAAATGTATTCTGCAGCAGGACAATGACCCTAAACATACAGCCAGTGCCATTCAGAACCTAGATCTTGAACCTAGAAAAGAACAAGGAGTGATGGTTTTTATACATGTACAATGTAAAGTAAAGGCTATATTGGCCTGGGAGTCAGTCAGGTGAACATCACTTGAGTCCATACCAAAGTGTGCACTGAAGGGTATGGTTCCAATAGTATTTGGTTTTGATAACGGCTCAATGATAAAACTCTAGAAATTATATAATTTTGGACATTTCCAGTTGCTGCTTTTAAATACACTGTCACGGCGTGCGCCCAAATCTATTATCGCCCCTCGCTCACTTCGTAGGCTCCCTGAGTAGGCGGCACCCCTTCTGCAGGTGTGCGAAGGGACGGGGCCGCCTATTCGGGCCGGCTGACATTGATTAACGTTAATAGGATCTCGGGCTTGCTCCGCATTATAAAAGCAAGGCGCGGAGTTTAGTCCGGGGTCCGAGAAGAGCGTAACGAGGTGGAGCTCGAGAGTGGCACGCGAGTGAGGAAATGGAACGTGCCCCAGAGACTTAAAAAGGTACATTGGATTTCCGCCCTTTGATCTCCGCGCTGAGGACAGCGCGGGAAAGAGCTGCGCAAGCTCCCACGGCATTCTTCGTTCCCGCGTCGAGCCCGCCTTCGCGTTCCCACCGCCGAAGAGGAAAAGGCCGCGAGGAGGACAGCGTTAAGGCCGCCGATCCCAGCCGGGAAAGCCGCTCAGCCGAAGGACGACCGAGCGAGACTCCGCGCCCAAAGGAAGCTGGGAGGGGCCAGGCCGGTCATCGACAGCGGGGAGGAACCGAGAGGGAGCGTGCAGGAGCGCTGCCTCGCGTGCTCCGTTCTGCCACTCCGCCCACCACCGCCAGCCGCGTGCCCGCATGCCAGCTGGGCACTGCCTCGGACCCTGCACGTGCCCACATCATCCCTTCCCTTTCTTTCCGTCCTCCCTCCTTTTACCCTTTCCTTCCCCTATTTATTCTAAATAAATTACCCTTTTCCCCTAAGATCTCGCCTCGTGTCTGTGTTTCATGGTGCCGCCCGTGCAACAATGGGTCAAACCCGTTACATACACATTGGATCAAAGTCCACTCTGATCTTAGCTAGTGCTAAGACCAGTGAAGCCAGTGGGCAATTTTAAAATGAGGTATTATGTTGGATCCTGTTTTTCCTCTACCCACACGGTTGACATCATACTTTACCCAACATAATACTATATTAGCAGCCCAGTAATAATAAAGGAAAGCAGAACGCACTGGCCCACTTTCCTTTGTTGCAATAAGTCTTACTTGATTTTTTGGTTTAAATAAACCACTCTGTTAATTTCTCAAATACATCAAACATTTTTAGGAAGTATTGTTACTTCTGGGGTCTGTTCTTCGTATGTCGCTAACTCCGTTAGCTGGATTTGATTGTAGTGAATTTGTCCTGATCTTGGATTGTTTCGTTCTTCGAAGCGCATCTCGCACTTGCTGTCATAGCAACATGTCCGTAAGCTTAAACCTGCTCAGAAGCAGGTTTATTTCATGTAAACTGGATTTAGGCTGCGCTCCTGGTGGGTTATGATTGGTTGAAATGGCGAGGTCACATCTGATTGGTTAAAGAGCATGACTGACGCGGACTGACTCACGTGGGAAAAGAAAAGTATCTTGCATATATATGGATGGATGTATTTAAACATACATACAGTATATGTATACATGTGTGTGGCTGTCGTCATCATTCGTGTGTTAATCTCCGTGTGTCTAATAATATGTAACATTCTATCCCCCAATTTCATCTATATAAGTGAAGGTAATTTTCTCAAATCTGTCGCAGCCATGTCTTGTCCGTTTATGAGAGAGCAACCGGTTACTGAAGATGTGAGGATTATTCGCAGAGTTTTTCAAATTCCTCGTGTATTGCGTGATAGACAGGATCCTTTAGCACAGCATGACAATATACTTCTTACTATACTTGTTTTTCTACTTCACTTTTACACTGTAAACCCGATTAAGTTGGGAAAACTCAAAATATTTGAGGTAATCAGTTACATAATTTTTTTTATGTAAGCAATTTTAAGTAAACTGAACTATCAATATTTGAATTTGTTGAACTTGTTGCAAATAAAGTAAATTCAATCCAGCGCGGGAATCAATCCCGGGTCTTTCGCATGGCAGGCGAAACACCTACCACTGAGCCACCAGTGCTCATTAGATTTAAATTGGTGGAACTTTGAGGTGACAGTTACTGTTACTTAAGTACTTATGATTACTTAAAATATCAAATTTGTTCAGCTAACTTTAAATTAATACAAATAGGATACAAATAGGATTTGAGAGTGTGTATGTATGTGTATATATACACACGTGGACAAAATTGTTGGTACCCTTCGGTTAATGAAAGAAAAACTCATAATGGTCACAGAAATAACTTTAATCTGACAAAAGTAATAATAAATAAAAATTCTATGAATGTTAACCAATGAAAGTTAGACATTGCTTTTCAACCATGCTTCAACAGAATTATTTTAAAAAATAAACTCATGGAACAGGCTTGGACAAAAATGATGGTACCCCTAGAAAATACTGAAAATAATGTGACCAAAGGGACATGTTAATTCAAGGTGTGTCCACTAATTAGCATCACAGGTGTCTACAATCTTGTAATCAGTCAGTGGGCCTATATATAGGTCTCCAGGTAGTCACTGTGTTGTTTGGTGACATGGTATGTACCACACTCAACATGGACCAGAGGAAGCGAAGGAAAGAGTTGTCTCAGGAGAATCGAAAGAAAATTATAGACAAGCATGTTAAAGGTAAAGGCTATAAGACCATTTCCAAGCAGCTAGATGTTCCTGTGACTACAGTTGCACATATTATTAAGAAATTTAAGATCCACGGGACTGTAGCCAACCTCCCTGGACATGGCGCAGGAGGAAAATTGATGACAAATCAAAGAGACGGATAATCCGAATGGTAACAAAATCATTTTTGTCCAGGCCTGTTCCATGAGTTTATTTTTTTTAAAATAATTCTGTTGAAGCATGGTTGAAAAGCAATGTCTGACTTTGATTGGTTAACATTCATAGAATTTCTAAAATTATTACTTTTGTCAGATTAAAGTAATTTGTGACCATTGTGAGTTTTTCTTTCATTGACCGAAGGGTACCAACAATTTTTTCCACGTGTGTATACACACATATATAACATGTAACACAGGCAGCACTCATGTATTTAATAATTACTTTTATTTTAAATTATCTTTATTAAAGTTTGAAATTCTCCATAACCCTCTAATAAAAGCTCTTGCTCCGCTTGACCAAAAAAAAAAAGAGCTTTAGTCAACCAATCGAAAGGGTGGTGATCAGTGTTTCTACTCTCGATGCATATCACCTTTTAAACGAACGCGCAACAATCCTAGACAACTCAATCCAGCTATATTAATCATCAACAACAGGTGTGCTCGAAGAACCAAATTAGCCGCATCGTAATTAGCACGATGATCTCATCTTAGATGTGTCAATTCAACTCGGATGTGTCGAGCGACGTACGAAGAACGGACCCCTGTACTTGATCATGATTCATATCCTTGTATTTTTTCCATTCATGTTAAATTTCAAATCGATCTGTTTGCCCTCATGTATAGAGCTTTACTTAATAGACAACCCTGATTCAAACCTCAATTTGCTGTCAGTTTACTGCCAGTTAAATGTCACATTTATTTACTTTCAAATTGACACACAAAGATTTAATAAGTGTGTTTACTGTGAAATATAGACACACGTTTCTGGCAATAGAAGAAGGAGGGGCTGCTGGTAAGTGCATGATGATTGCCTGAAATATAGCTGGTAACTGAACGTCATTCAGCAATTCCGAGAGGCTGCATTTGTATAGGACTTTTCCAGTAAGCACAGTTGGGGCACTAGATGTGTATGAAAAAGTATGGTTCCCACTGTGCTCTGGGACAACACTCGATATCGGTATCAGTACTCACTAGAAGCAAGTACCCAAAAGGAAGTACTTTCTGACAAAAGTCTGTATTGGGACTTCCCTGTTTATTTCTCGTTATGACCACTCTGGGGGCTCTGCAGTCTACCTCAGTAGAAAACCTTTACTTAATATGATGAAGTAACTGTTATTTTTTTATATTATTTCTTTTGTTGTATTTAACTTGATCTTAATGTTACTGTTGTGGAAACAACTCAAGGAATTTTATACTAGCTGTTTATTTACGTATTGTAAGTTTTGCCGCATGTTTAAACATTAAATGAAACACTGTGTTTGCATTTTTTTCACATAGCTTTGGCCTACAACTGACCAAGTCTACTTGCTTAGATGTGTCTCATTTCATTGCCATTTTTTTCCACTCAGCCTAAAAATACAGTGCTGTTCCCTTCTTAGCTCCCTGAAGTGAATTTATATTTATATTGTGTTATAATAGTTTAATATTTAATGTTTTTGAGCGAATTACTGTATTTTAGACATTAAATAATTTGCAAAAAATTATTTAAAGGGCATTAAATTTTTTCCTTTTTTTTTTTATTTATCTTATTTTTCCATAGCTTTTTCAGAATCTGCAATATCACCAGGTCAGAATGCATTTCGAGGTGTCTTGGCTAATGCTCAGCAGTGGAGGCCTCTAGCCAGAGATCAGAGTATTATAGAAAGTGCTCCTGTTTTGTGCAACTTAAAGACAAATCAGAAAAGCAGCACGCAGACGGTCCTCGGCCAGCTTATGGCAAACACAGACACCTCTGAACCCGATGATCAATTCTTTGACATGCTGGTGAAGAGCCAGGTGAGAATGAACATTTGATATTACTATCTGTGTGCAATTACATATGCAGGTTTATACATATGTAAATCTTAAGTTATGCTTAGTGTAGAATTTTATTTTATTAATTTTTTTGCCTAGTGCCACTGATGCCATACACAGTTGTACTGTACAGATGTTTCTTACAAAATAAAGTAGACAAGTTTATACTCCCCTGTATAAACTCAGTTATTTTTATGTTTAAAGTGTTAAATGATGCAGCAGAAATAGTCTTTTAAAATATTGTTTTTAACCTTGTAAACTGTAGTATTTTGCATGTAGGTCTTGTCATTTATTTCAAATACTTTAAACACAAAAATGTCTCCACACAGGGAGTATATTGACGGAGTATATTGACTGACAGGGTACACCTGATAAATAAGAAACACCTGCAAGCCACATGTGCCAATATTTTTGATAATTTTAAGAATGCATAAACAAATGTGCCACATTTGTAAGCTGTTTAACACATCCTGACCTGGGTGGAATCATGTGTCCTTTCAGAAGATGGCTGCCTAAGTTTTAGCTCTGCTTCAATTGTCATATTTTTATTTTTAATATTGTAAAATGCTGAAATGATATAAAATACACTCTGGTAACTGTTTTAGAACTTTTCTCTGGAAATAAGGCATCAGCCAAATTACTCAGAAGCTGCCTTGGTTAACTGTCTTTGTAGTTAACTTTTTTTTTTTAAGTAAAAATGATTTTTGCTTAATTTTTAAAAATATAAAAATTTATTTTAATGTTTCTTTTAATAGGTAATTGGCTTATATTATAATATCTTGGATCTCTCTCTCTCGCTATTGTTCTCTTAGGGTTCTAGGTTAAATGATCAGAGGTGTGCCCCTCCCCCAGCCTTGATCCATGGACCTACTGTCCCTGATGAGGATTTCTTCAGTCTCATCGTCCGCTCTCAGGCCAAAAGGATGAATGAACAAAGAGTCACATTGCCATCTGTGGACTAAACACCACACAGATTCATATACACACGTGGACAAAATTGTTGGTACCCTTCGGTCAATGAAAGAAAAACTCAATGGTCACAGAAATAACTTTAATCTGACAAAAGTAATAATAAATAAGAATTCTATGAATGTTAACCAATGAAAGTCAGACATTGCTTTTCAACCATGCTTCAACGGAATTATAGACAAAAATGGCCTGGACAAAAATGATGGTACCCCTAACTTAATAGTTTGTTGCACAACCTTTTGAGGCAATCACTGCAATCAAACGATTCCTGTAACTGTCAATGAGACGTCTGCAGGTATTTTGGCCCACTCCTCATGAGCAAGCTGCTCCAGTTGTTTCCGGTTTGAGGGGTGCCTTTTCCAGACAGCATGTTTCAGCTCCTTCCAAAGATGCTCAATAGGATTGAGGTCAGGGCTCATAGAAGGCCACTTTAGAATGGCCATTCTTGGGTGTTTTTAGCTGTGTTTGTCATTGTCCTGTTGCAAGACCCATGACCTGCGACTGAGACCCAGCTTTCTGACACTGGCCAGCACATTTCTCTCTAGAAACCCCTTGATAGTCTTGAGATTTCATTGTACCCTGCACAGATTAAAGACACCCTGTGCCAGATGCAGCAAAGCAGCCCCAGAACATAACAGAGCCTCCTCCATGTTTCACAGTAGGGACAGTGTTCTTTTCTTGATATGCTTCATTTTTCTGTCTGTGAACATAGCGCTGATGTGCCTTGGCAAAAAGTTCCATCTGTCCATAGGACATTCTCCCAGAAGCTTTGTGGCTTGTCAACATGTAGTTTGGCATATTCCAGTCTGGCTTTTTTATGATTTGTTTTCAACAATGGTGTCCTCCTTGGTCGTCTCCCATGTAGTCCACTTTGGCTCAAACAACGACGGATGGTGTGATCTGACTGATGTTCCTTGAGCATGAAGTTCACCTTGGATCTCTTTAGAAGTCTTTCTGGGCTCTTTTGTTACCATTCGGATTATCCGTCTCTTTGATTTGTCATCGATTTTCCTCCTGCGGCCACGTCCAGGGAGGTTGGCTACAGTCCCATGGATCTTAAATTTCTGAATAATATGTGCAACTGTAGTCACAGGAACATCTAGCTGCTTGGAAATGGTCTTATAGCCTTTACCTTTAACATGCTTGTCTATAATTTTCTTTCGAATCTCCTGAGACAACTCTTTCCTTTGCTTCCTCTGGTCCATGTTGAGTGTGATACACACCATGTCACCAAACAACACAGTGACTACCTGGAGCCCTATATATAGGCCCACTGACTTGATTACAAGATTGTAGTCACCTGTGATGCTAATTAGTGGACACACCTTGAATTAACATGTCCCTTTGGTCACATTATTTTCAGTATTTTCCAGGGGTACCATCATTTTTGTCCAGGCCTGTTCCATGAGTTTATTTTTTTTAAATAATTCTGTTGAAGCATGGTTGAAAAGCAATGTCTGACTTTCATTGGTTAACATTCATAGATTTTTTTTTAATTATTACTTTTGTCAGATTAAAGTTATTTATGTGACCATTGTGAGTTTTTCTTTCATTGACTGAAGGGTACCAACAATTTTGTCCACGTGTGTACACACACAGACTTCCACTGCACTGAGCACACTGAACTTATTATACAGCTGAAGATGGAAATACAAGTTCCTGGGATTTTGGGAACATGGTTTGTACGTGACTTTCATAACATGGAGTAGGAGGTGCACGGGTACATCTTGGTACTTTGACTTTGGTACTTCATATCAGACTCGCCTATGGCTTTGTTCTTCGAATCTGTCTATAGAAATGCTGTAAATAGAAAGAGCATGTTCAACATTAATTGCTGATGTTCACATTTTGACAAGTCTTTACTTACCTTGTCTTTACATCTTTATCCATAGTCTTTAGCGTTGGTGGACGAAGTCTTCTAAAGTAAAATTACAACAAGAACAAAAAAAATAACAGCCAAAAATGTACTCTAGTGAAAGTTACACTATCCCATTAACTGTTCTAAGCAAGAAAAGACTTGCTTGTAAAAATACCTAAAATATCAAATTAAAAGTACTTGTCATGCTGATGCAAAAGCATAATACTATATTATTGTGTATGTATATGTATATTGTGTTGTATACAAAATTATACAGGTTGTGCTGTTTTAGTTAAGAATGATGCAGATTATGCTGCTGACCAGAATCACCAGTAAAAATAATTACATAAATAATTTGAAAGAATATTTTCCTCCGTGTCCGTACAAATTTGGACTTCCAATTCTGTGAATCAGACATGCAGACTGTATTGCCATTAAAGAAAATAACACAGATTTGTTACTTTAAATGTCTTTTACAATTATGCATCATTTAACATCCATGTAATGTTTAGTGAGATGGGGACTAAAACACTAGACATTCTATACATGCAATTGCACCATCAGTCAAACGTCAAACACTCTTGGGAAGGATTTTTCTCCCCAACAACATTAAACCCTGTGGATTAATAACTCGATGTTGGTCAAATTCGTATGCATGTAAAGGCGCACACGCACTATATTGCTAAAAATATTCACTCTACTGCCTCCACACGCACGTGAATTTCAGTAACATCCGATTCTTAATCCATAGGGTTTAATATAATGTTAGGGGGGAACCCTTCCCAAAAGTGTTTGACTGATGGTACTTAGTAGCCAAGTAACCCAGTGTAAGGATCTATTTAATGACAAACTTAAGCACTTTAGTATTCACTCTGGGTAAGAATGTTTGTCAAATGCATAAATGTAAATGTACATTGTGGCCCACCCTTTACATCTGTAACAGCTTCAACTCTTCTCAGAAGACTTACTACAAGGTTTAGGAGTGTGTTTATGGGAATTTTTGAACATTATTCCACAAGCACATTTGTGAGGTCAGACACTGATGTTGGAGGCCTGGCTTGCAATCTCTGCACTAATTAATCCCAAAGATGTTCTAGTGGGTTGAGGTTAGGACAGTGTTTAGGCCATTCAAGTTCTTCCACAACAGACTCTCATCCATGTCTTTATGGACCTTGCTTTGTGCACTGGTGCACAGTCATGTTGGAACTGGAAGGGGCCACCCCCAAACAGTCCCACACATTTGTCCAAAATATCTTGGTATGCTGAAATTTAAGCATTAAGAGTTCCTTTCACTCGAAGTTAGGAGATTAACCCAACTCCTAAAAAAACAACCTCCCATTAATTCCTCCCATTAAAAACAAAGCAAGGGCCATAAACACATGGATGAGTGAGTTTGGTGTGGAAGCGCATGACTGGCCAGCATCGAGTCTTGACCTCAACCCGAACACTTTTGGATTTCTCGTGCTACTTTCAATTTTGTTAATTAATGAAACTAAACTATTAACGCTTCTATTTTTTAAGCATTCTTAATTTACTGCATTTTTTTTTACACCTACCTAAAGCTTTTGCACAGTATTGTAGAATTCCTCATGCTCCCAGAACCACTCTTCTATGGTTTGAGACCTGGAATATGCTTGTGCAAGCAAGGAACAAAACCTTCATTGATGTGATAACCTGGTCAGTACAATCTGGTCATCAGCTGACTTCATTTACTTTGCTATGCCTAGACCTGATCATAACACTGCCTCCAGATGCTTGTACAGTGGCCAATATGCATGATGGACGCATCATTTCGTAATCTTTATGCTCCCTAGCAAATTAAAGTCATTTCTCGGATTAGTCTCACTAACAAGTGGTTTTCTTATGTCCACACTTTTAACTGTTTAGTCCAAATCTTGTGAGTTATTTTTACATTCTGTGCGTATGAAATGCCCTTACTTTCACTATTAAACATGGCTATTGTTTTTTTATTTATTTTTTTTATAATTTATATATTTTTACCATGTGGCTTCAAGTGTTTAAGCGATGTTTGCTTATGATTTTTTTTCTGAACACGTATCTTCAACAAAGCTCATCATTCAGGGGTCAGTACTATGCTTCCAGATTTTGGTGTTGAAGGGTTCTTAACTACAAAACTAATTCCTTTAAATCTCCTTTGTTGTTTTCCTTGCTTGAGCCAACCCAAAGAATTTGACCTTCTGAAATAGAAATTTTTTGAGGGGTTTTGCACCCGGCACTGTAGTTATATTATATTAAAACATACATCATTATTTAACAGTTTACCTGGTGTTATATTTAAAATCTTTTTGATTTGTCTGATTTTTTTTTTTTTTTTTAATGATGCCCTGCTACTATCTTATTAGTCTTTTTCCCCCCCTTCTATAATGGTGGAGAGGTACATTTGATCTAGCAGCACTAAAGCACTAGATTATCTATAGTCTGTGACGCACTCCTTCAATGCCATATGAAATATTACCAGTTTAAGTTGTTGCCAGGTTTTTAGTTTTTGTGTGCGCGTGCGTGAGACTGAGGGAGACTGAGATCATCATAAAAGGGTGCATATTTTTTTTCATATCAAACTATTTTTCTTATGCAGAGTTTAACAGAATGCTCGAAGCATTCGACCATCTGATAAATTTGTCTGGGGTCAGCCAGTGATCCAATCATAGTTGATATTTCTGTTGGATTACTGATTAAAGCTTTGTGATTAAAGCTTTGTGCAGTAGATGAAGTGAATGTACTGTATGTGTAATGTGGTAGCATAGCAAGATACACATTTCATTACTAACGCTTTAAATGAGATGATTACTTAAGACTGTAAACATTAGTATCAGATCGAAAGTGCTTTCTTGGACTTGGACTAAAGAAAGTCTAAGTCCAAGAAAGCCCCCAATATAAAATAAAATAAAATAAAACCCCCCTACCAATTGTGTTTGACTGATGGCACTTAGTTAGTAACATAGTAACCCAGGGTAAGGAGCTATCCAATGACGGAAACCTCAAAGCACTTTTTGTAAGTCGCTCTTGATAAGAGCAGCTGTCAAATTCCTAAATGTAAAAGTGGGAGTAGTGGGTTTTACTACATACTGAATTATCCCCTGCTGAGTCTAAAATTGACACATGTGCTCAAAGGGACTTACAGGTTTTTTTAAGTAACTATATAAACATCAATCAAGCAATGCTTTGTCTAACGAAATGACGAGGAAATCTGCAAATTCACAATGAAACGGAGTGTGGTTCTTGGGATCTGTAATTAGGAATTAGCAAAGAATTAACTTGGCAAACTTATTATTTGTGTCTGTGTATGCTGTTATTATAGATAACCTTGAATGCATTCAATTTTGTGTATGTTTTTGTGTAATGGTTAGATTATTATTATAAAAAATTGCAGTTCCTCTTCCTCTCCCGGTTAGGCTCATTCAATTTAACCCATGTTTCTGTTAAACACTGTGCATTAAACTCCGTGTCAGTAATAGATTCACAGTAAAACAGCTTTACATTCTAAAGATTGAACAGTGCTGGCTGTACATTAATTTTATGTTGAATAGATTACTGAAATGGATTGTTTGAGTAAATTTTTTTCACATTTTTTGTTTTGCTTAAAAAACCGAGACGGCGTCACTATGGTGGGGAAAAAAAGGGAGGGAGTGCAGCTAGAAGATGCTCAGATTGACCTGTTTGTCTGCTCCCTGTCCTGGGCTCTGGATAGTTACAGATTGACTTGGCCTGTTCTGTGAGCTACTGTATGCTGCAAAAATGAAAGCAGGAATTTCTGAATTGGATGAAGTTCTCAAAAGTACTCAAAGCACATGTTATTAGCGCACCACCTGAACATCGAAATAGTGCAAATTCACAATACAGCTAGCTTAGATTAAGTCATATTTTTAAATTTGAAATGAGTTGAGAACAAAAAAAATTAGCTTGTTTGCATTTTTATTTTTTAACTTGGCTACTCTGAGCAGTGGAAACCATTTTTCTGTGTCAACACATCCATTTCAACCTTAACTACACTGTCCATAATAATAATAAAAATGTTGTTGGATATACAACACCTCAAGCACTGTGTTTTCAATTTATTCTTGTTTGAATAAAAAGACGGGTAAGAGGACATGCCTACTGTTAAATTCGTTGAGGAATGCAGTGACGCTTGTGATACACACCGACCAAACAAACACCATCGGCAGGCTTAAGAATGATAGATAGATTGAATGATTGAGTGATGAGCAATATTACAAATGGAATCAACAAATGCTCACATTCACCCAACCTACATGTTGTAGTGAGTTAGCAAATTTAGTTTTGTTTTTTGAAAAGCCTACTGTAGCAAATAGTTTTGTTTCTTCACTTGGTGTAAACAAGAACGATGTACAGAAATCTCCATGAAACTTTTTTTTTTTATCTGTTATCTCTTAGATCTGTTTTTTATCTCAGATAATTAGTTTGAATAAGACTGTGGATGAGACAGACCTGATGCCTCAGAGTCAGCGATGCCTTGTGGTGAATCCATATTTGGTTCTGTTTTTTGGGCACTACTTGCGCATGGGGTCTCGTGATTACAGCAGGATGTTTGCAAAAGAGAATTTAGTACAAGGACATGTTTCTCCTGCGTCTTATTGAGAGCGTCAAATACGGTGAGTTGAATTCAGCGCTCATTAGTATCCTTTATATGAAGGATCCATATATACAGTGTATTTTTATATAATGTGTGTATGTATGTATGTATATATATATATATATATATATATATATATATAAAATAATGTATACGTGTTCCCCAGCCCTCGTATGTATAGAAAATGGTATATGCTATTTCAGCCTATGGAACCCTGAGGTTTTTAAATGTCATATAACACAGCACACACACAAGGCAAGTTTAAATGAATGCTGCCCAGGTTACAAAAAGCCATCCAAAATGTAAAACCCACATTGTACGTGTTTAATTTTTTAAGTCTTTTGCTCACGTTCAGCATGCTTACTACGCAATAAATGTGCCGTGTATTCTGAGAGTGATGCGAGCTGTGAGGTTTTTGCACAGACAGTGGCAATGTACAATGAATTTGCAGCTTTACTTGCAGAACAAACATGCACACCTGTAAGGTGAGCTAAATGTCTGGCTAATGCAAATATTCTGTGAAAAGTTGTTAGATGTGTTTTTAAAAATGTAATTGAAATTTCATATTTAACAGCAATGTATTTGTTATATGAGAATTTGGATCCATCTGCAGTGGTGACATGTCTTGAGCCACTGGATAGATTAACTGTGGGTGGATCATTCTCAAATGAAGCAGGCTACATTAATTGAGCTATGTAGCATCCTCAGGTTAGAAATAACAAGGCAAAACACCAAGTTCAGAAGGCCAATACTAGTAGAGCAATGTGTGGCAATATGAATTTGGAGATTATCCACTAGTCTAAAATACTGGTCCATTTCTGATCTATTTGGGATTGGAGTGTCTTCTGCCTGCATGAGAACAAATAACATTATATCAGTTATTGCCATGAGATTGTTTCCTATACATCAAAACCCCACTTGAGTTCAGATTTACGGTAATTATACTGGGCTTTGATTATGGTTAGTGTTAACTGCTATGTGGTAAGGCACCTACATTAGGATTTTAGCACCACCTGAAAACTGCAGATTTTTATAATTATAAGGGTTCCCCTCAATCACATTGCAGGTATCGTGGACCATCAGTTGAGATTCTGGGATATCAGTGAGGGCTGGCCATGTAAAATGCATTATGCAGTATTTGGTAAATCATCAATTTATGAGAGGTGCCTGGCATAAGAGCACACTCTTTCTGACAGCACTGAAAGTTTTGCACCTGTGAAGGTGTCTGTACTTTTAGGGCATACAGAATATCCATCACTTCTATGGATAATAAAACCATATTCTGGTAATAAAGGAACAACACCTGTGTCATGGATGACCACTGGGAGAGCGTTTGGCGGTCTCTGGAGGATGGCGGTGCATGATGAAAAGATGTTTTTGCAATGAAACTTTTACTCTTTAGACCTTGAATAATTAAATAAAAAGAAACCATTGCAAAATCTGTCAACCTCTTATTGAACATGCTGTTAAAAGTGTAAATGAGCTTTTCTTATATAAAATTTTAAACTCTAAAATTTGATAAATGTTATAGATTTAAATTAATTATAGTGTTTTGTTATAGACAATTTAATTACAGTATTTAAAACCGAGACACACAACATCCTTCTGGTCAGTTTAATTAGTTTTATTGATTTTAAAGTCATGCAATGTAATATTGTATGGGATTATTTTTGTAATGTCTAGATTTGAAATTAAAGTGAAATTCTAAAATTTGGGTGTACATTATTGCTTAAAAACACAGAAAACTATTACTAATAAATGTATAATAATCAATGTTAAAGTTTTGTTTTGACAAACATTGTTTTGAAAACAGCTGAATATAAGCTTTTTAATTCAAAACATTTAAATGAAAAAAAAGAAAAAAGAAAATAGATGTATACTGTAGAGTCAGTGAAATGTTTTTACACTGCCATGTCACACCAAAATGTTAGCTCTAAACAACAAGCTCAAGACTTTCATTTGTCATTCTGGAATTGCAAAGAAAGTGCTAAATTTTCAAAACTATTGATGCTCTATGTACAAATAAAATTAAGATGCATGTAAGAGCTTAGCCTAATGATCACAGGGCATTATAAATGTAAACTCCAATATATTACATGATCTGTCATGGTGACAACTTTATTCAGGCTTTCAAAATATCAATGAATTTGAACAGGATTTAACAAAGCCATAACAAATTAAACATTGTACTTGTACTTTGTAAAACAGACTACTTTCCCCTCCCAGAACAACACCATCAAACTAGAAAACTGCCAAAATTATTTTGATATGATATAATAAAAATAAATGCACCTCTTCCATGTGGAGCTTGCTCTACAGACACCCACATTTTCAGAGGTTGGAGATGCATCCACGCTGTTCTAAATCCATTCCAGCCTTCATCCATGTCTCAAGATTTCTTATTCCTGCTAATGGTGCAGTTTGTTCTGCTTGCATGAAGGAATCATACAGTTATTTTTGGATATCCATGTATGCCATCATCATGCCAGTGACATCAGTTTGGACCTTCCTTTTACTGCTGACACAGGTCCTATTCTCGTCCAGTGATTGCTCTCTGGCCCATCAGAGGTGTCTGTAGCTGTACAAGTAAAGTTAGCAACACATGAATGTAACTACTTAGGTTTAACACACATTTGCTGGATGAGTCAGTATCAATAACTAAATATTTGTAAATATTTGTAAGTCAAGTTTGTTGATGTACAAATCAACAAACAATCACCATTACAGCACTACTATAAAAAGTTCGCTTTAAGCTTAGGTTGGGCAACCATCTGATTTCAGAACTAAGTACACCACTATGGTACCACACCCCTCTAGCAGCCTACTGGCCTTTGTTGTATTCATATTATATGAACTAAAACTAATATGCTGACACAGTATAGAGGAGGCAGGTGTGAGTAAGACTCACTAGTCATGTGATTATCCATTGATTCATCTGACATAAAGTGTCACAAAGTCCACAAAATCTTGGTACATAGGAAATGTCATTATTTTATTTATTTGTTATTTTTCCGGGGTGGGGGTGGGGGGGGGGGGGGGGGGGGGGTGGCAGATGTGGTGGTTTGGCAGTGAATAAAATCATGACTGTTGTTCAGTGATGAAGCTACATTTTATGTAAATTGTGAAGTCATCAGACAGAATCTTCGATACTGGTCTCAAGGCAATGCAGACCTATTCAATTGAGTTCACCTTAATTTTGCAAGGTGCATCAAATTATGCATTGAAAATGATGGAAATCATATTGAGAATATTATTTATTAACATTAGAATTAAATAAAATTGTTTTTTTTTTTTTAAGTATGTGTTAATCCCCTATGTGCCCAGACTATGAGGACACTCTGTATGGTGAAGTTGGTGGTTGTGACTTGACAATGTTGTTTGGATTGTTGAGTTTGGAACCAATAATTTGATCAAGGACATCATACCACTGAAACATTTTCCTCAGGTGAGCTTCCTATTCTCTAAAGGGAATCATGTACTTTCAGTTCCTGCTCCCTAAATGTTTTTTTGCTTTGACTGCTCCAATACGAAATACTTGATTAAAAAAAAATTTAAATCTGGAAATTTCTTCCTTAGACCATTTTTCTGCTCATGATTGTGCAACCGTCAAACAAATTGCATGTTATCAGTAGTGTTTACGTCCTGTTTACTTCTTATCATATTCTGTGTTTTCACATCAAATGTGAACCGCACTAGAGTCCAGGTGAGCAGACTCCTGATTTCCAAAGGCCCCGTGTACGGTCCCTTGCTGTGTCCGAAAACAAACCAGACTAAGAGCTCAAGTAGATTCTGGTCCGACTCAGAAGAGCTAGCTGTGAAAGAACCCTGATTATTTTCTTGTTCATTCAAAATGTGAAATCACGTGATCAAGCTCGCATCTCTAAAGTGGTTCTGACGCAAACACATACAGGGTTAGTCTATCTACTACCTATCCCAATGCTTCTTACCACTGGGCGTGGCCTTTTTTACTTTAGTGGTACTTTTTCTTTACCTACGATATGTTGACTTTGAGATTATTGTTATGTAAACAAAATCAGTGATGAACAGGCGAGTGAGGGCAGAGATTAGGACGAACAGTGCACTTAAGGATTGTCGTAAAGCAGAGTGTCGTAAACCAGGTGCAGGAATGGCCCCGGAAAGGACGGGAGGGGGGAATGGGGGGCTGTTGGTGCATTAATCATGCTCAGCGAGGCCGCGGTACAAAATCATGGCGGATGGCCCCAGGTGCCAGCGCAGAAAGCAGTCGAAACCGAGAAGAAATAACGGTGAGTGGACTGTGAGAATCTGGACAGGCAGAGAAAAACTATGAAGATTGTTTCGTTTTAAATTGATGCGAAAGTTTGGTCACTTTGAAAGCTTTTTTAACGCCTAGTTGCGCTACTTTATTTCCAAGTACAGAGTAAAAGTGTGCAGATTTGGCTGACTGTCCAAATGGATAGCATACGCTGAACCGTTAGCTTGTGTACCTGTGGCAGTAAGCTGCTCCGTGCCTAGACCGTTATCTGGAGGAACTTCTCACTGTGTCTCGGCTGTTTCACGTGGCATGTCCTGTGGTGTTTTCCGAATAGCGAACCCTTTAACTTAGTTACTGAAGGGGGAAAACATTTCTAATATTTAATTTGTTCTTGGTGACCAACGCTGTGGGGAAATGCACAAACCATTTCTCCACGTGTAACTCACCGTGGTTCAATCTTATTAGTTTTGCGAACAGTGTAAACACACATACCTTATTTAGGTTGTCCAGAACCTGTCTTGTTATTTTCCATTCAGTGTGATGTTTAAGACTTGTGTGTTTGTGCTTTTGTGTTTTAGCAGAACTGTTGTACTGTAAACCAATGTTGTCTTTTTGGGTTTCTCTCAGGATAAGAGTGAAATGATTGGTGTTAGTTTGTGCTTATCGGGAGCTTTTGCAGTGTTGCGCTTCCTTTAAATGACACCAGGCTCGCGCTGTACCGTTATAGAAGCGTGAGCTACCTTTTCCTGCGTGCGTGCGTGCGTGTGACGCGTGAGCCTCGCACCGCCCCGCGTAAGCTACCGGAGCCATCACCGTGTCTACCTGAACGATAAGCAGAAACAGAACGGCGCAGGCTAATACATTTGTTTAACGGCTAAACCCGCGCCTCTCGCCTCTGGAGCGGCTAAAGCACAAACCGTGAAAAGGGACTGTCGCCTGAAAACCGTTCCAGTCACCAGGAGCTGAGGCGCGTGCACGCTGCAGCAAATGGCAACTTGTGCAGGTAGAACACAGATGGTATTCTGATTTCAGCGGCGAAACAAAGACGGATTTTTCTGTGTTTGGATTTAGGCTTGGGTCTAGCCGGTCTGTCTGATCCGTTTAGTTATCTCCCGCACACGCGTTCTTCTCGATCGGAGGGCGAGCAAGAGCGAAAGCAGCGCATAAGGTGGTTGCTAGATATTTCAGCGGTGTGTGTGTGTGCAATGGAAGCAGTTTCCTGTGAAGTGTTTATGTAATGTAGGTGGGGCCGGAGTGGGGGAGCGGACCGTTAGATGATGCAGTGAGGGATGTGGTTTGCTTCTTGTGTCGGACACGGGCCAGGTAGACTAGGTGATGTAACACCTCCATAGGTGATTCAGCACGCGTCTGTTTAATTTTCTTTTGAAGCTGTCGTTAAAATATCACAAACGCTGTATGGCGTAGGGGACAGGTTAGCCGTTTTTGCTTGTGGCACGAAAATATAGGGCATATGTCGAAAAAAATGCTTTCGACATATGTTTTGATTCTGGGAGTTCTGTGTTGTTCAGTTGTCTGCACATTCATACACCGATCAGCCACAACATTAAAACCACCTGCCTAATATCCTGCAGGTCGCTGTGTGCATCCAAAGCTCCGACTTGTTGATGCATCAATTGCACAGGACCGGGCATTAAGTAATGAACTACTTAATCGATCAATCAATCAATGTATTAATTGGTTAATAATAATAATGACAACAACAACAAGAATACAAACAACAACAGTAAACTAGAATGCCGTAGGAAAAGGAGTTTATTTGTAAAATAAACAAATTTAGATTTGTTTAAATTTTGATGATTATGGTTTACAGCTCATGAAAATAAAAAATCCATCAAAGTGGTACCTTGGCATATGACCGCATTTCATGAATTTTTGCTTCAAGAACTGCACGTTTGCAAGAAATTTGCCTCAGCATACGAAGTATTTTTGGCAGACGAGTGAACTTGTTTGTGTCAGTTGAAAGCCAAGCGTTGTGAGTTTCCATATTTTTTGTGGGGTTTCTTTTGCACTTCGTGAAAGATTTTGTGAAGACAGCACCATAGGTCACAAGAATGTTAGCATAGACGGCAGTAAGAAGAAAAGGAAGCCACTATCAGTGGCTGTAAAGCAGCCTGTGCCAAGAGGAATCATAAATAACGTTAAGTGAGGTTTAATTTCTATTTATTTCATATTTTACTTCATTTACATGTTTTTTCTACATATTTTGATTGTAATCAAAATTATGATTATAAGGTTGGAAATTGGTAATATTGACATTACCAATACCAGTGTGTGGCTGGAACCGATTATCTGGATTTACGTTATTTCCCGAGAAAATGAAAATTTTGGCCATAAGATCTTGATTCCAGAGCAGAATAAATTTGTATGCTGAGGTACCACTGTATTTCAGAATATTAGAATATTTCCTAAGATCAATTGAAAAAGTATTTACAACACAGAAATGTCTAACTTTTGAAAAGAATGTTAATTTGTGTGCTCAATACTTAAGGGGCACAAACTGCATATAGCATGCAGGCGATCAATCAGTGGTACTGTTAAGCCATTATTGAAGAGCTTCTAACTTGGCTTAAAAACTTCTAACTAGCAGTCTTGGCTTAAGACTACTTTAAGACCAATCTTAGAGAAACTAAGGAAAAGACAATCTCCTGTCTTAATCGTGGGCGAGGATGACCTTGTTGCTAGGTATCACACATTGGCTCTCTTGTCAGGTCGGGTCACGTGGAGATAGTTGCATGCATTTTTCATATCAATTAGTTTGCTAATCAATTAATCTATTGATTATTGAAATCATTTATCGGTTAAACAAATCTCAAAGACTTTACAATTATTCAATAGCTAGTATTTATCTATTAGCTTTTAGATTTAGCTCGATGTTGTTTTGTGCATGTGGTAACTTACAATAAACATAAATACTAGAGTAAAAAAATTTCTTTTTTTTTAACTTTCCTGATAAAACAAATCTAAAACCAAAGAAAAGCAAGGTAGCAGCAATAAAATAAACAAATAATTATAATTATATAATTGTAACTATTAACTATTAAAAGTGAAGAGCACAACAGCAAGAGAGAGAGTGAACATGCAAAGATATCACCGCGCACCAGTACGATTGCTCAGTGGTGTGCCAGCAATAAAGCAAGAGTGTGTGAATTTCAATGAAAAAAAAAGGTCATTGAGGAGAACTAGAAATAAAAATCTGTCTCACAGCAACACACAGTTACTAATAATCCACATTCTCTTCAGGTGTGAATCCTTTTCCACTGTTGCGTCCTGCACAAAGCTGTACTGGGCCACGTCCCCGCCAGCACAAAGTCTTGTCCTCTGATTCTATTGGCTGTTTGTTTCGAGTTAAGAGTGAAATGTTCCCACACTCCGAAGATTTTTGGTTGTAAAGGTGTTTTTACATGTTATTACTCATTTCACTCCAAGCCTACCACATACAGTTCACATGTGAATCAAGCCTGATGTCATCAGTTTGAAAAGAGGACTTCGAGCCACTGAGCAACAGTGCAGAGAAAAGTCCTTAGCCCAGATAAGACTTTTCTCTTCCAGTCTCTTCCATGAATATACTTTGAAACAGCAATAATATTTTGTGGTTTACTCTCCTCATTGAGGGAGTTTAACTAAGTAAAAAATAGTTATACTGTGTGTCCAAAAAAATGCACACACTTATATCTTGTTGGAGTAGATTTAGCTTTGATTATGGCGCAAATTCACTGTGGCATTGTTTCGTACTTTTCTGTTTAGTTCAAGATTCTGTAGTGGATTATGTGTGGAAATGATTCCTCATGCCTCCGGAGCCACAATTTGAGCCCAATGAATCATTAAATTGTTGTCATAGAATATGTCTAACCATCAATGTTAAAATGTTGGAGAACCTGCTCGTTCTTTGTATTCAGGTAGTCAACTGGCTTTATGCTTTATTTTATTGTCACATAACATTGCTGAGTCTACACCTGCCCAAAAACTGGCCTTCAGAGGCTTGTGCACTAGACACTATGATGGTGCATTGCTTCCATTGCTTTCCTTCTTACCCTGACAGACATTCGCTCTGGAATTGAGTCAATCTGGACACATCTGACCACATTTCCTTTTTCCAGTGTCCAAAGTCTGATCTCTTTACGCTCCCTAGCATATTGTATGTATTGTTTTTAAAAAATGAGCTTTATATTTTTTATTCCTATTTTGAGAAAATTAATTTCTAATATATCATGAGGTCCAAAAGTGTTTGGATGATAACTATATATATTTTTTTCCATCTCTACATTACCACTAAAGTGCACAAGGCAGTGTCATGGCATGGGTATATACTGTATGGCTGCCAGTGTAACTGAAATGCATGATGTAGCTGGACTTTCTTCCCAGATTCAGTGAAATGCTGTAAAACCTGATAGGACAGTCTCTCATAGTACATATGGCCCAAAATGTACAGTGGAAGCAACTCAAAGGCAACAAAATGGGATTTTCTTAAACGGTGGTTTTTACTTCTTTGCCCAGGAAAAGCAGTGCACTATTGCAACATACTTTTACAGTTTCTCCAGGAATTGTCTTTAGTTACCTGGAGCATGCTAGCATTACATGCATATGAGTAGAGGCAAACTATCATACCATCGCTGTCTGATGAAAAATATGTAGGAAGCCAACTGGCTGAATGCGAAAGATCCACTTTTAATGAATTAGACTTTTCACTAAAATTTTTATGTGCATGTTTTCCTCCACCAAATCGCAGTATTGGGCATCTTACTGACCATTAAACAGATATATTTTTGTGTTACCTGCCAGAGAAGCATTGGACACATACTGTAGGGATCACTATCAGTTGTCTTGTGCGTTATTATTGTTGTCTGTTGTCAAATGTTCCTCCCTAAACCATTCATGGGAATTTGAACAGATCTTTATAGAACCTTTATTAGGAAGCAGAGCATTTTCCAAATACTCAAAAAAATGCATGCGCTTATATTTTGTTGGAGTAGATTTAGCTTTGATTATGGTGCAAATTCACTGTGGCATTTGCTAGCATTTTCCAAATACTGTTTTTTCCTTAAAAAAATGTAAACAAAAAGGAGGAGTGTCAAATCTGCTATCCACAACCCATACTGGATATTTTGGGGGAATTGACCAAACTTGCAAAGTAGCTTTTCCAGAAAGCATAGATGTGCACTAATTGCCAGTTTTTTAATACTATCCAAAGTCAGAGGGTTAGTAATATGGCTACATGGTAATAACAAATAACACCACAAGGTGGCTCTTCTGTTTTGTTGTGGAAGATGTGAATGTGTGTCAGACAAA
This sequence comes from Clarias fuscus, assembly GCA_030347435.1. Classification (NCBI taxonomy): domain Eukaryota; kingdom Metazoa; phylum Chordata; class Actinopteri; order Siluriformes; family Clariidae; genus Clarias; species Clarias fuscus. The sequence goes on along the minus strand of CM059231.1, from coordinate 384,305 downwards.
GAAGTTTTGCTGTGATACTGTTACTGTACCTCGCTGAACTTGGTCTCCTCAATAATGAGCAGTGCAGGGTCTACAGGTCATATATAGCTAATGAATGTTGTGACCTGAAACAACTGGCTTATTTGTGCACTACTTTTTCATTGTGTTGCCTGTCTGCGAAGCATATGCAACACGCACAGATCATGCTCTGTCATCTTTCATCAGCATCACACTTTTCTTCTATCCATGGCAAAAATTCACCTTCTAACATGGCAAAAAGCAAATTGGTCTCGTGACAGCTTTAAGGTTGAGATTTGAGACTTTAGAGGCAATTGATGCGGTGAAACATCACGTTTATTTATGATCCTACAAGAATGTATACAGATACGTGCTACAAGAATATTCACGCATTGCCTACCGGTCTGGTAGGAGTGAATTATAGTTTTATATTTTTTTAATAGAATTTAATAAAATTATAGTTTGTTTGTAACAATTTCAGATGACATAACAGATACATGTGCTGCTCAGTAAAACATTAGATTTTTTATTTAATTTAAAGTTAACGGTGGAACTCTTGTGTTTTAAGTAGGTTTGTATTTAAATGCTGCTCTTTTTAGGATTTTAAGTGAGAAAACATACTATAAGGAATGGACTTTGTTTAATTAATCATGCTCAGTTCCGTTCAGCAAAATTGTGAATGGTGAAATTTACAGAATCGACACCTAGACCTAGGTATCGAGATATTGCTTCCTGGTGATTTCCATCCCTAACCAATAGTATTGAATCAACTAGCATTATACAGTATAATAACTTAGCTCTCTTTCATGACTGTTATAACGATGTTACACATAGGGCTGGAACGATTCCTCGAGTAAATCGAGTAATTTGATTACGAAAAATGATCGAGGCAAAATTTTCTGCCTCGAAGCTTCGTTTAATTAATTCTTAAAGCTTGCGGGTTTTTTTTGCGCAATTATTTGTTGACCGCACGCTTTTGACACAGTGCGCTTCCGGGTGCAAGCCGCCAGTAAACACCAACGAAGAAGAAGCGCTTACGTCACCCACAAAGCGGAAGGAGACGCAAACAGTTAACTGTGTATTGATTTGAGGGAGCGTTCTGTTGCGGCCTGCAAAATGGAAGGGAGCAATAAAATTTTCAGCGAGGCCAAGAGAAGAAGAAAGCAGAAATTGTCAGTAAAGGCTTATGCTATGCCTGAGATTTGGAAACTTTTAGTTGCACAACTTAGTGCTTTAAAATAAGAATGTATGCTGCTGTAATGCACTTAATTAATCTCAGTCACCTTTAATACCCCTCTCTCACCTATGCGCTTTCGCGCGGTGGCCGGAAGTACAGTTCTTCATGATTCCCCGCGAGTTTTGGCGCTGCGATTACGTTTCCATCTTTCTGCGCGAAAAATTAAATATCTTTAAGCCGCCATAAAAACATGCTAAAATATTTTGCCGGACCTTGCAGAACTTATGCAGTGTTAGGCACCGTGAGCCGCCGCAGCTCACTGCGAGTCAAACCGCATAGGTGAGATAGTGGTATAAGCTATTCCTTGTATTGTGAATAATGACAATGTTTATTTTTGATAAAATGCTGTATGATTTTTCTAAAAAGAACACCAATTAATCTTTGTTTCTCTTATATATTTTACATTGCTGTTTAATTAAGCAAAAGTGCATTTTATCCGATTAATCGATTAAATTTTTGGTAGAATACTCGATTACTAAAATATTCGATAGCTACAGCCCTAGTTACACATGTGATACATTGTGGGAGCATTGTGGTTGCCAGCGGACAGAAATAGGTGGAGGAATCCCACCAGAGGGGGAGTGTACCACCACAGTCAGCAGTGTGTGTGTGTGTTCACACTTTGCTGCTGAATAGCAGAACACAGCAGAGAATAAAACAAGGATTCAACAAGCCTGCTTCCAGCCTGTCATTTTTCAAACATCACAAAAAGCATTACAAATAATTTGTAAAGGGGGATTTTCTTTAATAAAGTGTTCTGGAGAAGCTGAAATTATGACAAGAGTCCAGGATAATTTGGATAAATGACGGTGGATTTTGAGCCAAGGGACAATAAGATCTGGGATTTCCCTGACGTGAGTTAAATTGATGCATGGACATAAATATTGAATGACTATTTTCCCAATTTGTTTACAGATTATGCTAATTTCAACCCAAAATCCTAGGACAAAGCTTTGATTAGGCCATTGTACTCTGTGGAAGGTTGTGCTTGGATCTTTGTGTCAAAACAGTTCACATCCATAACTATATAGTGACTTCTATCTGACTCTACTGTGGCCGTGTCTGCCTTCTGAAACAGCATATGTGCTTACATTATTTTGTCTTTGTGTATCGTCTTTTAAGTGGCTTTAAGTTAATGAGTTCATGCGCCCGCTCATAAATTTCAAACACTGTATTTTGTTGAGGTCCAGAAGAAGGATTGGAAGCCATATGCCTTGCTTTAGTTGTTTTAATATTTATTGCTGGCATTGTTATGAATTCCCCGCGCTGTTGGTGCTAAATGCATCAGCAAGCACCTCACACATGCTCAGATATAAAAAATCACATAAATTCCCGATCTTCTCCTTCTCATTAGAGTCTCATGAAAAACCAAACTCCTACTCTTACTTTTAGCAATACTAAAAGTAATACTCTTACTTTACGACACTGAGAACCACAACGTAGGCTGCACATTATAAGTGGGTCTTGTAGTTTTGACAGTTTTTTTGTTTGTCTTAAACAGTTTAAAAGCAAAATAGTTAAATCTGTACCAGTTGTGTGAAAGCTTAATGCACACAGACAAAACTTGTACATGTATGACTCTGAATGACTGAATGAAGTTATTCTAATCAGCCTGGTCCAATCCAGTAGGAGCCACACGAAATAGCCGAGGCCATGTGAATGCCGTGCAGATCCCGTGCGGCTTCTCTTTGGACCCCGTGGTTCCCCTCCCTCTCCTGCCAGGAAGATTTCACAGTAAGCACGCCCATTCAAGCTCTATTTATTAATTTACCTGGTGCCACCACTAGATGGCGCTTTGTTCTCAAGAACACGTTAACGCAAGCCAACAATTAAACTGCGCTTAGTTGCAGTCGTGTGATCTTAACAAATATGAACATGAAGTGCTTTGGCTTTTTTATAAAAATAATAATCATGTTTTTTTGCTGTTTATGTCCAGCATTGAAAAATTATTTCATCCATTATTTGACCACGGCTGGAAATCATAGCTGGAATGTGATTGTGAATTTATGACTGGAAAAGGAAAGTCAACGTGCTGAGCTTCAGTTCATTGTGATGCGGACAAAAGGTCCAGGAAGGGAACGGTTTCATTATTTTACAAAATCTGAATATATTCAGTAAATTTTGTTAATTACACTCAAAGTATCAACTCCAACTATGAAGTCTGGTTTAATTGATACCATTAAACATTTTATTTGTTTCTATTTATGTTTTGCTGGCAAAATACATTTTAGGCATTCTTTTTAATTTAGTCTTTTTAATTTATTTTAAACCCCTCAATTCTGCCAATTCCCCCATCAGTGAAAGGGGTTTGATAAGTTCACACCTATCATGAATGAAAGGTGAGAAGAGGGATTACAGTAACTGGGGGTTCTGTGGAAGTTTTTTTTTCGACCTGCGCAAATGTGTTTGTGTTAAAGCCAGCTCAGGCAAACCTGACGAATGCAGGAGCACACTTCTGTGACTTTGAGACGTTTACAGTAAATTCGCCGTAGACAGTGTTTATTTTGCTGAACATTACAAAACTACCATGTCCCATAAAACAGTGCATCTTTAATAAGCAATATTTACAGTAGAACAAACCAGGACATAAGTGTTTGATGCATTGCAGTACTCTGTATTAACAAATGCCTTTATAAACTTGACCCTGAACAGCCACTGGCTGGCTTTAGCAACAATTGGTGATTGTTTATTTATTTATTTTTTTGTATATATATTTTCAAATGTTATATTTGAAAATATATATGTATAATTTGTAAAATGTATATATGAAAATGTATAATTTGTTGTGTCATCCGTTTACAGCGTTGGCTTAATTTGTGATTGAGACAAATGGGTTTAATTGAAATACTTTTTATTAGTAGTAATAAAAAGTATTTCAATTACTTTTTTGTCCAAGGTAGGCTTTAGCAACCTTGGACAAATCACAATATACTTTAAGCTCTCTTGCGCACGCATGAGCTCTCTCTCTCTCTCTCTCTCTCTCGCACACACACATCACGCACGCACAAATAGCACCTGAAATGATGATTGAGGATGATTCAGACCCATGGCTTTAATTTGCATAACAAAAATTATTATTAATAGTAGTGGTAGTAGTAGTTATCCAAGACAATATAAGCTCTCTCTCAAACACACATCACATTAAAATGTGTAAAACCAAATGAAACTAGGGCAAAAATATAAGCAGTAAAAATACAGTAGTTTACTCTATGTAAACTATCCATGTCCTGCGATAACAGGCGCTAAACCTCTGGAACCTTTTAGTTGTCTTAGTATTGTTCTCAAGTGTGAATGTTTATGGGGATTTAATCTGTCTCTGCTGCCGCATCTATTCACAGTTGTGATAAGTGATTAATGCCCCATCAGATCTTTGCTGGGGGAACATTATGCAGGCATAAATGACAAAAGAAATACTGATTTCTGACAGCATGGCTTACTCCAAAAAAAGGTATGTAACTTAACTTAAACTAAACTAAAAGATATAAAAAGATAAAAGATAAATGGACAGAGATGTTTGGAACGTTTGTCCAAAAGCTTCACTAAAATTGCCTTAATTGCCAAATTGCCTTAATCTCTCGGTATAGGGAAGATGGAATTGTGTGGAGCTTTTTCTCTTATCATCTCGTGTAGGCTGGTCATGAAGAAAATTCCCGGGATGTTGTTCAGCGTTCTCAACCCTGGTCTAAATGTGTATACATTTTAGTGATTTAACTAATCAGCCAATTAACAGTCTTTGTTTAAATAAAGAGGGTGTGACAACATGGCGACACGTGGCTTGGTGGTTAGCACTGTCGCCATGCACATCCAGGTTCCGGATTTGATTCCCGCCTCGAGGTCTGTGTGTATGGATTTTGCATGTTCTCCCCGTGCTTGGTCAGTTTATTCCGACTACTCCAGTTTCCTCCCAAAGACAAGCAGATTAAGCTAATTGCCGTTCCTAAATTGCTTTTAGTGTGTGAATGAGACTCCAAGCCACCCTGTATACAGGATAAAGCAAAGTGAACTATAACATTTGTCAGTTTGCTGACTGTGTAGACTGCAAAGGCTAAACCAAAATGAGATGTTCTGGTCAACGGAGACTATTGTGTCCAGCTTCATCTTTTCTGACCTTTCCATATCTTTGGATAGGTTGAGCTGTGAAGCAGCCATCATTGCACGGTTCGTTTTCAGGGGAAAGAAGGCCGCATTTGAAGGTGCCTTCAAAATGTGACAGACTTAGTTGTGAAACTATGATGTAATCAGACTTTAAATGCATCCACTGAAGGATGCAGCCTTCAAGTTGACATACAGCATTATGGCAGACTTAGTGCATGCCACTGAGGAAGCCGGATGTAATGGTTAGTGGTTTTACTTGTGGATATCTGAAATTATTTAGCTAATTTCCATGACAGTTTTTTCCCCCCAAGGCAACATAAAGTAATTAAATGGCAAATGATTGCCTCTGTGGCTTATGAAATTAATTGGGCATTCCACCAAATGGTCAAGCCACATTGACAAAAATTTCACTTATGTTGCGTGCCGTGCTGTGCCTGACTAATGCTCTGTTCTGCTCGAGATATACCCTATACTGCCAGAGCCATAATCTGCAGTGTCACAGCTAGCCCATGCATGATCCCAGCCTAGCCCTACTATGTCCTCTGGTGCCAAAGACATTCTGCTGGCCTCACCAGCTGGGTTTGAGAACAATGTGCTTGCATCACCTCTCAGCCTCAGGGACACATTGCTGTTACCACCACCTGGCTTTGAGGACATGGCTCCTGGTTTTGGGGACACCATGTTGCTTCTACCTCCTGGCTTCTGGGACACCATGGTGGTACCACCACTTGGCCTTCGTGAGGTTGTGTTGGCACCAAGCATTCCCCAAAGTCCCAAAAAAGCAGCTCCTCTTGTTCAGACCCAGTGTCTGTGTCAAGCTTCGACTCAGATCCCTGGTTTTGTGAACTGTTTTTTGAGACTTTTATGTAGACATTTACTTCAGGACTGCATTAACTAGCATAAACTGCACGTTATTCACGGCATGCTATTGTAATCACCTGCACCAACTTTAGTTGATCAGTCTGTCTATATATAGACCTTGTTTGACTTGGTTCCCTTGTTTTGTGTCTGTCTGTCTGTTCTGTTTGATCTGTTGTGTTTACTGTTCGTATCTTGTGCTGGTTAGCATTAGCCCCAATTCCTCGCCATAGTTCTTGTATGCAAGTTTATTGTGTACATTGTTTTTGCTTCATAATGTTGAAACTTTTTTTAAATAAAGGGTTGGCATATACACTTGAGCGTATGAGGAAACACTGTGTATGTATGTATGTGTGTGTATAAATTTTAGGACACTGTTGGAGCCCAGTAAAATTTATTTTTCAAATATGTAATAGTAATAGCAATTATTTTTTCTCCACCCAAAGAACTAAACAGAGGTTTAAGCAGATTAAAGAAAAAAAAAATAATTAATAAGAATTCTGAAAATCAGTGAGATTTTGTTCATAATGTTCTCTGGGCCAATGCCAGGATTGCTAGGTACTCAGTATCAGCAGGTACCCAAATGGAAGTCTTTGTACACATAGTCTTTTTGATTATTATGTTTTTCTAATAAATATAAGGGTTAATTTTAATAATTTAACTCATGGCCACACAAATGCATGCAAGGAGTTTTGTTCCTTGAGATCATCCAGAAGTTGAGTTTTGTCAACTGGACTTCTCTTTTTTTTGGTTTAAAATTCAAGTCAAGTCAATTTTATTTATATAGCGCTTTTAACAATTGACATTGTCGCAAAGCAGCTTTACACAATAAAAGAAGTAAGTTTGTATGCAATGTGTATGAATCAAAATGATAAGATTGTCCCTTATGAGCAAGCCGAGGGCGACGGTGGCAAGGAAAAACTCCCTGAGATGGTAATAGGAAGAAACCTTGAGAGGAACCAGCCTCAACAGGGAACCCATCCTCATCTGGGTGATAACGGATAGCAGGGATTGATCAGCATAATAATGTGTACTGGAAGTTCAGTATAACAGGAGATGTGTTTAAAATTAAAATTAAAAGGAGTCCAGTTTGTTCCTGGAGGCTCAGGCACTGTAGGAGATTCCAGTCCTGAGCTATCGAACAACTGAAGTCACAGGTCCCCAGAGCATCAATCGATGACAGGACAGTCTTCATGGAAACCATCCCCAGCCACCACACGAATCCAGGCAGACCACACGGGGCATCCATGCGACGAGATCTCCAACCAGAAGCAGGACTCCAGGACGGGTTAGACGGGTCCAGAGGGCAGAGGGGTCTGGATCACTGGCAACTCAGGAGTGACATGTATAGCTTGACAGAGAGACAGAGAGAGGGAAAGGAGAGAGGAGAGAACAGAAGAGGAGAGAACAGAAAATAAGGAGAGATGGCAGTTATGTATGGTCACAGTCAACATGTATAAGGTGAATGTATATTTAGTGCAGAGTGCAAGCAGGGACTCCGGCAGGACTAACTATAACAGCATAACTAAAAGGGAGAGCCAGAAGGAAACACAGGCATGAGGGCTCCCTGTGATGTAAAGCAACCCATCACCTCACCGTCAACAAACCTGAGTGATCAATGAGAGTGGGGAAGACGGCATCTAAACATACCAGTTCACCAGAATACTCTACGTCCATGAGTCCCCCAGATCGGCTCCTTTACCTAACATTAATCTATTTACAAAAATGCTTGGCTAAATAAATAGGTTTTTAGCTTAGACTTAAACACTGAGACTGTCTGAGTCCCGAACATTAATAGGAAGACTATTCCATAACTTTGGGGCTTTGTAAGAAAAAGATCTGCCCCCTGCTGTAGTTTTATTAATACGTGGTACTGACAGGCAGCCTGCATTCTTTGATCGAAGTAGGCGTGGGGGATCGTAAGACACTAGCAGTTCACTCAAATACTGTGGCGTGAGACCATTTAGTGCTTTAAATGTCAGAAGTAGTATCTTAAAATCGATGCGAAATTTCACAGGGAGCCAATGCAGTGTAGATAAGATAGGGGTGATGTGCTCGTATCTTCTGGTTTTAGTGAGGACTCTCGCTGCTGCATTCTGTACTAACTGAAGCTTGTTTATACACCTAGTTGAACAACCAGACAGTAAGGCGTTACAATAGTCCAACCTAGAGGTGATAAAGGCATGAACTAGTTTTTCTGCATCATTTAGTGACAATATGTTTCTAATCTTTCTATTTGCAGCAATATTTCTAAGGTGAAAGAAAGCTATCCTGGTGATATGATCTACATGTGCTTCAAACGAAAGGCTGGAATCTATAATCACACCAAGGTCTTTTACTGTTGCATTTGATGGAACAGAAAGGCCATCTAAAGTTACAGTGTGATCAGAAAGCTTACTTCTAGCTACTTGTAGTCATATGACCAGAACTTCTGTCTTATCAGGATTAAGCAGAAGAAAATTAATTAACATCCAATCTCTTATATCCTGCACACACTGCTCAATTTTAGCAAACTGGTTTTTCTCATCTGGTTTTGCTGAGACCTATAATTGTGTGTCATCAGCATAACAATGAAAACTAATACCATGTTTACGAATTATGTTGCCCAGAGGAAGCATGTAAAGGGAAAAAAGCAGTGGGCCTAAAACTGAACCCTGTAGAACACCAAACTCCACTTGAGAACATGAGGAATGGTCACCATCTAAATCTACAAACTGATAACGATCAGTCAAATAGGATCTGAGCCACAAGAGGGCAGTTCCCTTAATTCCTACTACCTTTTCTAATCTGTGAAGGAGAATACTATGATCAATGGTGTCAAAAGCTGCACTGAGGTCCAGTAACACAAGTATAGTGACGCAACCCTGATCAGAGGTCAATAGGAGGTCGTTCACTACTTTAACAAGTGCTGTCTCTGTGCTGTGATGAGGCCTAAATCCTGACTGATACAGTTCATTTATGCTATTTAAACATAGCTGCTGTGATACTACCTTTTCCAAAATCTTGGAGATAAAGGGAAGGTTTGATATCGGCCTGTAATTAGAAAGCTGACTGGGGTCAAGGTCAGGTTTCTTGATTAGCGGTTTAATAACGGCTAATTTAAAGGATTTGGGGACATACCCACTACTGAGTGAACAGTTAATTACTTTCAACAGGGGTTCTATTATTGCTGGTACTATCTGTTTGAGAAAATGTGTCGGTATAGGATCTAATATACAGTTTGACGATTTTGAAGAAGAGATGAGTGAAATTAGTTCCCTCGCTTCAAGGCGAGTAAAGTATTCTAAGTTCTGATGTGATGTTAGTTCATCTGAATTATTTAAATTGTCTGGTTTCAAAGCCTGAATTTTTTGCCTAATATTTATGATTTTGTTATTGAAAAAGTTCATGAAATCCTCACTACTGCATGATGTTGTTGTGGAGATTTCTGCAGTGGTCTTGTTTTTATTTAATTTAGCTACGGTATTAAATAAAAATCTCGGGTTGTTTTTGTTATTTTCTATAAGAGTGGAGAGATACATTGATCTAGCATCACTGAGAGCTTTTTTATAGTTCAGGATGCTCTCCTTCCAAGCTATTTTGAATACTAACAATTTAGTTTGGCGCCATTTACGTTCAAATTTTCGAGCCGTTTGTTTTAATGCACGTGTGTGGTCATTATACCAAGGAGCGAGTTTCTTATCTCTAATCATTTTCCTTTTAACTGGAGCTACATTATCTAAGCTATAACGAAGTGCTGACTCTAGATATTCATTCGCCTGTTCGAGTTCTGTGAAGTCAGATGGCGATCCAATCAAAGTTGATAACTCTGGAAGATTATTGATAAAGCTCTGTGTGGTATTTGATGTAAATGTATGTTTAAGTTGGAAGCGCGGTGCTGTGCATACATTATTACTATGACACGCTTTAATCGAGACAAGGTAGTGATCTGAGATAACTTCAGACTGTGGAATTGTGATTATATTTCCTATGCTTAATCCGAAGGATAATATTAAATCTAAAGTGTGACTTGCTTTATGAGTGGGTTCTACTACACACTGATTTACTACTGAGTCCAATATGGACAAGAATGCTGTTCTCAGAGGGTCTTCTGCATTCTCAAAATGAATATTAAAGTCTCCAGCAATTAACGCTTTGTCTACAGAAACAACAAGGTTTGAGAGGAAATCTGCAAATTCACAGAGAAACTCCGAGTACGGCCCTGGGGGTCTGTAAATGATGATTAGTGGGATCGACTGAGCTGACTTTGTTACTATAGAGAACTTCAAATGCATTAAATTTAAAACTGTGTTTTTGCACGAGAGACAGATTATTGTTATAAATATCTGCGACTCCTCCTCCTCTACCAGTTAGCCGAGGCTGGTGTATGTAGCTGTATCCAGGAGGACTAGCTTCATTTAGAGCTACATACTCGTCCTGTTTAATCCAGGTTTCTGTTAAACATAATATATCAAACTCCTGATATGTGATAATTTCATTAACAATAACTGCTTTAGATGCGAGAGATCTAATATTTAACAGTCCTAGCTTCACATCAGAGGTGCCGGCTGCGCATTCAGTGTGATCCGAGTTTGTGGTATCTATGTTAATTAAATTACTAAATATATGTTTAGCTCGGGGAACAGACACAGTCTCAATATGATGAACCCTGAGTGACGACTCTCTGCAGCTAGCAGACGGTTGGTTTAGCCTGTCTGTCTGCTCCCTGGCCTGGGCTCTGGATTGTCACCGATTAACTAGGCCTCTTCTGAGACTATGTGCTATACTGCAAGAAATGAGAGCAGCACCTTCCCGAGTGGGATGGACATCGTCCCGCCCTAACAGGCCAGTTTTGCCCTCAAAGGTCTTCCAATTGTCTATGTAGCCCATGTTGTTTTCGGAGCACCACCTGGACATCCAGCTGTTCAGCGACCATAACCTGCTGTAAGCTATGTCGCCACGTCTCATTGGGATAGGACCAGAGCAAACTACTTCTTCGGACATCGCCTTTGCTATTTTAAAGACCTCTGTAAAGTTATGCTTGCTAACCTAAGGCTGACGAAGGCGTATATCGTTAGCTCCAGCATGTACCACTATCTTAGAGAACCTATGCTGTCCTAGAGCCCCAAGATTACCTGCTATGTCCGGTGCTCTGGCTCCCGGGATACACCTGACCACTGCCGCTGGCGCCCCTAAAGGCCGAGCTAATTTCACATGTCTCAGTATAGAGTCTCCTATAACCAGAGCTCTTTCAGGTTTCTCAGCGGGTGCATCACTGAGGAGAGCGAACCTGTTGGACACGTGAAGCGCAGAAGAGGTGTGCTCCGGTGGGATAGCCTTAGCGTTAGCTTTGGCTGAACGAGTATGCCGCCGAGTCGTCACCCACTCGCTCCGCTGTGAGGGCTCTACTGCCGGAGTCGGCGGCTGGTTATCTCCACGCTGGTACCCAGACTTTCCGCTACAGGATTAACGCTGCTCTTGCGCTCTCTAACCCTCTCTAAAGTCTGGATGCGCTCCTCTAATGCTACTATCTTCTCCGTCAGGGTGCTAACTAACACACACCTATTACAAATAAAATCATCACTAATGACGGAGGAAGAATATAATATTATCCCCAAATATATCCTCTATAGGCTGATCTCACCTGACCTGAATAGTGATGCTTAATAACCTGTTGGATTGTAAAGAAATGGTGTCGCTTTACCGCCTCTAATTGGGTTCAAAATCTTAAACCTCAACTTGAAAATTAACACACCTTGGGCGATTGTGAGTTGCATGACTTGCGTGCAAGTTTTGAGACTGATTTGAGCTTGTGGTGTTTTCAGTAAGTGTGTGTAAGTTTTAAGTTTTGAGAAGCACAGAGTTTGAATTAGCTCACAGAGTTTGAAGAAAAAAGGTTATCAAAGGTTTTTTTTGGTAATGTGAAGCCATAAAAATGCATTTCTGTTGGACCACTAACTGCAACAGACTTGTATGCTGGGCACAGAATCATGCTGATCGGTCATGGCTGATCTAGCTAAAAAACAGCCAGTTCCTGTCACTGGACAATTTTTTTACTATTATGAATGTAAAAAATGACTTTTAAAAGATTTTGGAATAATCAAAAACTTTCATCAATTTTGGTGTCAATGTGGCGATACATGAGACTTAAAATAATTGCAATACTTATTAATTAGTAATCCTATCGCTACTAAACATATTACTATACAATTACAATACAATTCATGGTATATGAAACCAAATAAGACATTTCATTTGTTTAATGGTCAATGACATGATGGTTTTTTATTTGCGTACATGTACGGTACAGACCAAAAGTTTGGACACACCTTCTCATTCAAAGAGTTTTCTTTATGTTCTTTATTGTGTTCTTTAGCCCAAACAAGTTTCTTCTGCTTGTTGCCTGTCCTTAGCAGTGGTTTCCTTGCAGATATTCTACCATAAAGGCCTGATTCACACAGTCTCCTCTTAACAGTTGTTCTAGAGATGTGTCTGCTGCTAGAACTCTGTGTGGCATTGACCTGGTCTCTGATCTGAGCTGCTGTTAACCTGCGATTTCTGAGGCTGGTGACTCGGATGAACTTATCCTCCGCAGCAGAGGTGACTCTTGGTCTTCCTTTCCTGGGGCAGTTCGCATGTGAGCCAGTTTCTTTGTAGCGCTTGATGGTTTTTGTGACTGCACTTGGGGACACTTTCAAAGTTTTCCCAATTTTTCAGACTGACTGACCTTCATTTCTTAAAGTAACGATGGCCACTCGTTTTTCTTTACTTAGCTGCTTTTTTCTTGCCATAATACAAATTCAAATTCTTTGAATGAGAAGGTGTGTCCAAACGTTTGGTCTGTACTGTAGTTATTTTGATACTTTGAACTTTATTTTGAAAGGGATAAAAATAAATATGTAAATGACAGCCACATTATTAGGTATACCAATTCAACTGCATGTTCAGCCAAATCATCTTCCAAATCAAGCTGGAAAGGGTTACAAAGTGACCTCAAAGACTTTAGAAATTCACTAGTCTACAAATAGAGACACTTTGGGCTACTCTACCAAAAGTAGGCACCCAGTAAAAATGACCAAATGAGCACAGCGAAGGCTCAATGAGCCTCAATTTGCTGCATCAGGGCCTGGCCATCTTAAGGTCATAGACAGGAAGATGAATTCCCAAGCGAAAAAAAATCTTCAGGATAATATGAGAGTGTCTGTACATCAGCTGTAAAAGCTGGCTGATGCAACAGGACATGACCCCAAACACCAGAGCAAGTGCACAACTGTCCAGATGCTCTGGAATGACTTGAAGAGAGTCATGAGACGTCCAAAGAATATGACATAGCTAAAGCAGTTCTGCCAAGAAGAATGGGCTAAAATTCTCTTGAATGATCCACAGCTACAGGGGGCACCTGGTTGAGGTTATTGCTGCCAACGGGTCAACCAGTTATTAATTCCAAGGGTTCAATTACTTTTTCAACAAACCTTGTGAATGTTAAATGAGTGTGTTTTAATAAAGGCATGAAAAATCAGAAAGTTTTTGGGCACATTATACTTGTTACCCTTGATTTAGAGAAAGATCAGATCACATTTTATTACAAATTAATGCAGAAAATCAGCAATTTTCCCATTCCAATCCCATTCTTGCTAGTGTGTACAGTGGAATCTTGGATTCCGAGCATAATTTGTTCTGGAAGCGGGCTCATATATCAAAACACTCGTAAATCAAAGCACATCTCTCGTTATTAATAATTCATTATGCCACAGCCCCAAAAAATAAATACATAAAAATAATTAATACAAAATATAAAGTAAAAATAAAACTAATTAACCTGCATTGGTGACCGAAAAGTTCAATATTTTATTCTCATCTGACCAGAGCACCTTCCTCCATATATTTGGGAAGTGGCCCACATGTCTTTTTGGCAAAATCAAAACATGTCTTCTTATTTTTTACGCTAAGTAATGTCTTTTTTCTGACCACTCTTCCATAAAGCCCAGCTCTATGGAGTGTACGGCTGATTCCATTCACAGATATACCAGTCTCTGCTGTGGAACTCTGCAGCTCCGTCAGGGCTAGCTTTGGTCTCTGTGCTGCCTCTCTGATTAATGCACACCTTGCTTGGGCTGTGTGTTTTGGTGTGCGGCCCTCTCTTGGCATGTTTGTTGTGGTACCAAGTTCTTTCCATTTGAAGGTGATGCATTTGATTGTGCTTCGGGGGATCATCAAACATTTGGATATTTTTTATAACCCAACCCTGACTTGTACTTCTCAAGAACTTTGTCCCTGACTTGTTTGAAGAGCTCCTTGGTCTTCTTGGTGTGATGCCTCTTGCTTAGTTGCAGTGTGAAGGTGAAAGTTTTTTGTTGATAGCCATACTTTGTCACCTACAGATGGGGCAGTAAAAAATGTGCGTCTGCGAGACAGGAATCTCATGGCGACTCGCAGCAGTGCGCGAGAATTCAAGAGACGCGATTTCGCAGGAAATCCGAGACCAGTAGGTGGCAGTCATGTTTCAGGCGCAGTTTCAGGTGGCAGTTCTCAGACGCACATTAAAACAAGCAACTAAGGTAAACGTGTGGAGATCATATTTACTGTAATATTTTCAGTTCTTAATATAATAACTTTATATTGTGACGCTTTATTGTGAAAATGTGACAGAAAACAAAAGCTATTAAGTCATAACATTTAAAATAGCAGCGCTTCAGATTGGTTGCAAAGTCGGGTGCGTGCGGGACAGCAGACTTCATACAGTACACCTTAGTTTGAAAAAGCACTAGGTTGGACTCGGGTCAAGTTTTATGTTTGTGTCAATCTTTCTGTTAACATATATGCATATATTTAACTATACAGCCTACATCGGGGGTTGCCAAACTGCGGCTCCGGAGCCGCATGCGGCTCTTTCATGCCTCTGCTGTGACTCCGGAGCAGTGCTCCAATGGTGATATATTTTTAGGCTGATATTGTATCACTGTAAACCCTAATGCTCAAAGTAATGTGACGCATTGAGTACTGTTAACTTAAATAATTGCAATTAGGTCAAATTAATAGACCTTTTTGAGTATTCAGAACTTTTTGGTATTTATGAGTTTGTAGAAATGACACTTTTCAAGTTAGCTGAACAAATTTAATATTTTAAGTAATCGTAAGTACTTAAATAACAGTAACTTTAACCTTAAAGTTCCACCAACTAAAACTCTATAGAGCTCTGGTGGCTCAGTGGTAGGTGTTTCGCCTGCCATGTCAAGGGCCCGGGTTCGATTCCTGGGCCGGCTTGTCTGCTGTGGTGACAGCAGCAACAGTTTATTTGATTTTCAACAAGTTCAACAAACTCAAAAATTTATAGTTGATTGCTTACTTAATTGCTTGTCATTAGTTTGTTTAATCAGTTTAAAATGCTATTTTCCAACTAAAAGAGCAAGCTGAAGATGCTTTTTACTTATATTTCTATTTAATACAATCAGACCACGTTTTCATTATTGTAAGGTTTTTATTGAGTGGTTACATAGATTATAGTTTTTTACAATCGCTATGACAGTTTTTTCAATACATTTAACAAGATTCCTAAACTCTTAACGCACCAACACACCTAAAATACAGAATTGGCAAAACAGTTAATTTCATGCTCAAAATCACACATTGTAAACTAAACCCCAAAACTAATTTTCAAAATACAATAATAAACTAACACAATACACTATGTCTAACAAAACACTACAAACATGTTTTAAAATCAAATAATTATTCAAAACACTAACACATGTTCTCGTCCAACAGGAACATTTAGTCAATCATAACACAATGACAAAGAAAACACTATCATCAGCTGAAATTACAGAAACTGCATTATTTTATGTGTCAGGTCTGCCCTTATATTTGAAGCCTCTCTACATTTTTGTTTTGTTCGGTTTAGTAAATGCATGCATTTAGTTTCTTTTGCTGCAGAAATGCAATACAAAAAATGAATGACCATCTTAGAATAGCTTTATAAAATGTACATTACTGCAAGATATACAAACACAAAAAGCACCGGAATTATAATAAAAAACAAAAACAAAATAATCTTCTATTCTGCATTTGGCCACATGTTCTCATCCACATCACACCTGATATCTTCTCTGGCAGGGCATCGTGGGAAGAATCTTTTGACATGCCTTATCCACCCCTGGCAGTGTTCAGCTGTGATGTCTTGACATGCAGCATCCATTGCATCCAGGAGGGACATTTGGTGCACATGTGAACATGTGGACGATGGTCAAAAACCTTCCATCTCCAGGCTGAAAAAAACTCCTCAATAGGGTTGAGGAAAGGGGAGTAAGGGGCAAGGAAATGGGACGTCATCCTTGGATGGGTGTCAAACCAGGCTGTGACTGCATGGGAATGGTGGAATGCCACATTGTCCCATGTGATAACATATATTGGCAAGTCTCCCAACTGTCCCCTTTCTAACACTGGCACCAGTCTTTTGTGCCAGTCTTCTAAAAACAGGAGAAGGCAGTCGGTGTTGTAGGGGCCAATCTGACATTTATGCAGGAGTGCACCGTTGTTGGAGATTGCGGCGCACGTGGTGATGTTGACTCCTCTCTGGCCCGGCACGGTAACTGTGGCCCTTTGGCCTATTACGTTTCTCCCACAGCGACGCCTTTTCGCAAAGTTGAAGCCAGCCTCGTCAACATAGATAATTTCATGTGGGTCTTGATTGGCTTCCAACTCCATAACTCTCTGAAAGTAATTAGACACAGTGTATGTAAATGCTGTGCTGTACTGTATACCTACTGTATGTACTAATGTACTCCAGGTTTATAAAGTAGTTTACTGCAAAACACACTATGTATAGTACAGTAATGACTGTATTGCAGGCATTTCTTTCTTTCTTTCTTTCTTTCTTTCAAAGAGTCCTCTTTTAGAACATACGATCATGCCATTGGAAAAACCTCAACACCTAAGTGTGGTTCCTAGATGGGAATCAGCTGTGATTTATATACTGTATTTGCATAGCTGCAATAAGCTGTTTCTCATTGTCAATGGAATAAAATTCAGGCAATATATTTGTGTTTCAATTCACAATATGAACAGCTGTTCACTTTGACTTTAGCCTACAGTATATACGTTATGTTTAGAACATGATGTTATCTGTTCTGACATACATTGTGAAAGGATTTGTAAATTTGACTGTAAAATTACATTGTTTTGGTCTTGGTTGAGCTTGTGTGTAAAAGAAGTTCAAGCATTTTAAATTGTTGTTAACTGTATGCATTTTGTATCAAAGCAACAAGAAATGTGTTAATTGTATAGCCTACAAAGGCGGATGTTGTGCTAACTGTGTTAAGAGTTTAGGAAACTTGTTAAATGTATTGAAAAAACTGTCATGGCGATTGTAAAAAACTGTAAGACGGATTACACTTTAATTTGTGTTTTGTACACCTACTACATTCTGGTATGTCCACCCTGATTCGTAACCACAACTGGAAAAACTTTAAACAGTCTATTTATGTAGTTGTTGCATATAGTATCTTTTAGTTCTTCAAACCAGAACTTTTCTATGGCAGCAATTAAGTCGGTTTTCGTAGTTGATTTTGCTGTTTTTCTAATATAGTCTTTCATTGCATGCCATACTATCTTAATGGAATTCATATCAGGGGATTCAGCTGGAGTCTTGACCCAGTTAATGCCCTCTGCGGCAATGACTTTTCTTGCAGCAGTGTGCTTCGGGTCATTGTCCTGGTAAAAACGGTGGTGAACTCCAAATGTTTCCATGATGTATTGGGCGGCGGTTTCTTTTATGATAACTTCCTCAAAGAAAGATTGATCCATTATCCCTTCAAATATTGCAATCGGTCCTGGTTCAAGTCTGGATATTGCCCCCCAAACATGAACTTTCAGAGGATGCTTTGATAGTGGTGGCTCAGAGGGCTAAGGCACTGAGTTACTGATCGGAAAATCGGCGGTTCGATTCCCAGCTCAGCCAGGTTGCCATTGTTGTGACATGTGACAAAATAAAGGCTTTACTTTACTTTTACAAAACGGCATTGTGGTAAAACGATCCAAAGCCACCGTTGTTCCATCCGTGAAAATTACGTCATCAAACAGCTCTTTCTTTTCAATCCATTTTTTAGCTTGTTGAAGACGAAGCTCTTTATATTTGTCTCGGATCATGGGACAATGTTGAGTTTTCCCATACCTCCATCCAAGTTTTTGTCTGACACTGCGTATGGATCGCACGCTAATGTCCACATCAAAGTCACGCAGTAGTTGCTTTTTTACCAATCTTGCAGCCATTTCATCGTTTTGGTCAGTGCTGTTCTCTATGGCTGTGACAATGTCCCTAAAAACAAGAGAAATATATTAAATATTTGACACGTTAAAAACTACTAAAAATACTACTGTTATCATGTGTGATAGCGCTGAGGTAAGTAACTTACAGAGTAATTTTGCGAGGATTACGTTTGCGTGCTGTCTTTTCTTTGTAATGTCTTCTGATTGTGTAGAGGGCTGCGGGAACACCAATAGAATTCAGATGGTGATGTATCTCTCGAGTGGAACATACTGCAGATCTCATTGTCCTGATGTCTTGGGAATGAATCTTGCTGTTCTTTGTCATTTTAAAATGCTGTTATAGTGCATGTGGATGCAATGCATTTATCCTTAAGATTTCATGATGTCATTGGGGGCGTGAATCATATGACAATGGGTTGGCGATATATTAAATATATGTGATATATTAACAAGTGCTACATACAGTACATGGAGCTTAGTACAGTATACTGTAAAAAAGTGCTACACCCACAAAGTAGGTTGTACATACTTTAAATAGTTGCAAACTATAGTTTAGTTTATTTGTTTTAGAGTAAAAAGTACTCAGTCTGATGTTAAAATATATCCATTTTAATCTAACAATATATTTTAAATAAAACTTTGCAATAAATTGAGTAGTTTATTTTTATGTGTCTGACAGCGATTGGAAGGAAAGACCTTCTGAATCTCTCTTGGTGGGTAGGGGTGCCTGAGTGCCATGAGTGAGGGCAGTATGGGTGGAAAGGAAGGAGCAGATGAATCAAACTTGTTGAACAAGTGATTTCGTTCATTTGCCCACCTCACATCCCCCACAACCAGAGAGTTCTGTTCTTTGTGTGCCAGTTGCCCTCTGATTGCGCTTCTAACCAAGGAACTCTGTTGCCGATTCATGCAGCAAAATGCAATCAAAGGGCAATTGGCACTTTTGGTAGTGTTCCATTGACATGTTCCTGAGATAGTTTCATTTCAATTATGCAACACTTTCGATTTGATGACAAGCACTCGCGGGCAGAACAGGTGAAAACAGACAAATTTGCTGCGATCTCCGACATCTACAGGGACGATGGACACTGGGTCTGCAAACGCTGTAAAGTTTGTAAAAACACTTTAGAATAAAACAGACTTGTGTATATACAAGTCCATATATTGTGAATGTGTCCTTTGTATAAATACGGCAGGCATTTTTGAAGGTTTCCATGTCACACGCAAAGGTTCGGCCTGCCTTGGTGGCAGATGTGCCAGGCTTCACAGGTAATGGGTGTGTTTGCACAACAAAAGCAGGAGAACAATGGAGCAGCAGGGGTGCTAGTAGGTGTTAGGTCCAGGGAATTTACGCAAATGTGCGCAGGGTTAGTAAATCTAGTGTTAAAGTCGTTTTAGTCGTTAAAGTGATTATAATGCATGATTTAACAGTAATATTTAGATAAAAAGTCTTTTTAATATTGTTATTATACTCATGCAATATAAAGATTAAGTCATATGCCATTCATTTATACACAAATATATATATATTGCATTAACAAAACTTCTCTCCTATTGCTGACTCATTTTGGAAATGAGGTACTTAATAATGCAAATGGGATTTGTCACTTATGTTTGCAAATGCATTGGCTTTGTTAGGCCATTTTTAGACTTTAGCCCCCCTAAATTCATGCTCAGCCCCCCTAAAAATTTTGCAATTAGCTCCATAAACTCAAAAAATTATTATTGTCTCTTTCCCCTTTACATTTGATATGAAAAGGTGGCTGCTTCTTCACGTCTTTCTGCGCAATTTTCAATCGGCTCAGCAGACAGCGGCAACGCAGAGTGAGAAAAGGTGTGTGTTTATGGATAGATTGATAGATTTACACCTGTTCAGTTCTTTACTATAAATAGTTTATAAAATATCATATCGGTTTCCCTTTTGAGTAAAGTTTCGCTGCATTCACCTGTCCTCACGCAACTGTTTCCTTCAGAGATGGGGTTAAACGCTGTTTGCCAACTTTACATTAATGTGTATTTTTGAGAGCACTGCTACAACAACAACATTATATATAGATATTTGATTTATTTCACATCAGTCCGTCACATGAAAGAGATTTACTGCAACACTTTTAGAAAAGCAAATATAAAATGTCTATTCACCGTTGTCCTTCAATGTCTTTAAAAACACCTGGTGAAGTTGGAATGTTTTGGTATTAACTGCATTTACAAAAAAGAAAACCCAGATCACCAGCGCGGACGACTGTGAAATAGTTAGGACAACTACAGTATCACTATTTGCACTTGTAGTCATCAAAGTCATTGTATTAAAACCATTTATACTTGGTGTGAATAGAAGCTAATGGTATTTGTATTAGGCGTTAATATGGGCTAAACATGAGGATAAAAGCTAATAGAAATGCAAATAGGCCTACAGAAATTTTCTTTAAATACAAAAAAAAAAGTGTTTGTGGTCTTTAAAAATAATTTAATACTGTACTGTAGAAAACATCGACATGACACTATTTATATGTCATAATACATACCATACGCATATTAGGAAGGAGAGTTAGGGCAAAAACGTTTTGGTCATTAAAATCGTTTAGTCATTTAAAGTTGGTTTAGTCGTTTAAAGTCATTATAAATCATGATTTAACAGTAATATTTAGATAATAAAGTCAACAGTAGTCATGAGATTTCCAAAATAAAGTTAACAATATTGACTTTTTTATATTGTTATTATACACATGCAATATAAAGATTAAGTCATATGCCAAGGAGGCATTTTTAGTAATACATTCATTTGTACACAAAAATGCCTACTATTTTTACTCACATTCTAACTCATTTTTACTCATAGTGTTGAGTGGATATATGTGTGTGTGTGTGTGTGTGTGTGTGTATGTGTATATAATATATATATATATATATATATATACACAGGGTGGGCCATTTTATATTGAAAAGTTTGCCCTCTCACATATACTAATGTGCAACAAACAGGACGTTAATATTACCAACCATTCCCATTTTATTAAGGTTTATCCATATAAATGGCCCACCTGTTCAGTTCTTTACTATAAATAGTTTATAAAATATCATGAGGGAGGAAATTTTACACCAAAATTCAGGTTCGGCCAAAGTCGCATGCATTTTCGGAAGCGGAGCTGCGCACGAAGTCACGGGTGAAGTTTGAATTTTACATAATTTTACACCAAGTTTCTTCTTTGGCTTCGACCAAATATATAGGTAGATAGATACACTGTAAACCCGATTATGTTGGCAAAACTCCAAATATTTGAGGTAATCAGTTGCATCAAATTTTTTAAGTAATGATGTTTCCAATTTTAAGTAAACAGAACTATCAATTTTTGAGTTTGTTGAACTTGTTGCAAATCAAATAAATTGTTGCAGACAATCCAGATCGTGAATCGAACTTGGGCCTTCCGTATGGCAGGCGAAACACCTACCACTGAGCTACCAGTGCTCTATAGATCTTAAGGTGGTGGAACTTTTACTTAAGTAAAAGTGAAAATATTTGTGTCATGTCATAGTGTCATTTCAACAAACTCATAAATATTCAAAAAGTTCTGAATACTCAAAAAGGTCTATTAATTTGACCTAATTGCAATTATTTAAGTTAACAGTACTCAATGTGTTTAATTAATTTGAGCATTAGGGTTTAAAGTGTAGATAGATAGATAAATTACACGTGACTTCGCGCGCGGCTCCGCTTCCGAAAATGCACAGGAATTGGTCAGAACCTAAAGTGTAAAAGTTTGTGTAAAATTCTGAACAAATAGACACAGTTCTTATAATATAATATAATATGATATAATATAATATAAGAACTGTATCTATTTGTTCAGAATTTAGTGATTGTGTGAAAACAGTCACAATAAGTTACATAGACTATACTATACATTGCAGACTTATGACATTGTGCGTTCAGACAGAGTTCTTCTATGTGCCACATGGTTGGAATTCTGTGAAGTACAACACTTGGATGTAAATAGAAAGGCGCAGACTCCCAGAAGCGCGCGGCATTCAGCGGCAAGAATTGCGTCATGCCACAGAAAAAAACGCTCATTTTTAAATGCCCCATCTGTACGTTGTACAATCGTCCTCAACCTCCGGTTCTTGATGGTCAAACATCGAAGGCTGGAAACTGTGGCATATCTCAAATGGGCTGAGATTGGTGGCTGATGAGACGTGGAGATTGTGAGATAGTTCAGCCCATAGGAGGTAGCGGGCCCAGGAGCGCTGGCGCCGGTTCGGTCTCCGTCGCCTGTGCACGGCGAACCCTCCTCTCCAGATCCCAGTGAAGTGGTGCGATGATCTTGGTGGGTGCGATGACAGGCGCAGGGTCTGCGGGGTCTGCCCGGGGTAGCTTCTGGTCTGGACCTCACTGGGAGAGGACGGCTCCGGCGCCCACATCCGAAGCGTCCACCTCCAAAACGAACGGTTTACTTGCGTCAGGGTGGAGCAGAATTGGAGCGGTGGCATAAATCATGAAAGGCGGTGATGGCAGCGGGGTTGAGGTTGAAGTGATGAGATGATGGTCCAGTCAGAGCAGTTAAAGGAGCGGCAACCGTACTGTAGTCCCGGATAAAGCGACGATAAAGTTTGCAAACCAGAGAAACCGTTGAAGTTGCTTGAGGGTCTTGGGTAGGGGCCAATGACGCACAACTTCCAGCTTCTGCGGGTCCATGGCCACACCCTGGGGCGAGATGACAAAACCCAGGAACGTGGTGGAGCGCTCGTGAAAGGCGCATTTTTCCAACTTGCAGTACAGTTGAGCAATCTCTTAAGGACCGCTCTGATGTGCTGGGTGTGTTCCTCAGCTGTGCGTGAATAAATGAGAATGTCGTCGAGACAGACGAACACCCACCGGCCAAACATGTCCCTGAGGACATCATTGATGAACTGTTGAAAGGCGGCGGGTGCATTACAGAGTCCAAATGGGATAACCAAACTTTCATAGTATTCAGTGGGGGTGATGAAGTCCGTCTTCCACTCATCGCCCTCTCTGATGCGCACCAAGTTGTAGGCGCTCCGGAGGTCCAACTTTGTGAAAATGGTGGCACCAGAGAGGGCGTCCAGGGCTGAGTTGGTAAGAGGCAATGGGTGTCGGTTCTTGATGGTGATGTTATTGAGCCCCCGATAGTCGACACGGGCGACAGGGCCGGATGGTGCCGTGGCGGAGGGCGTCGGAAATATACCTCCATCGCCTGGGTCTCGGCAGCGGGGAGGGACCGAACCTGGCTGAAGGTCAATCGCCAGGTCGTAAGGGCGATGAGGAGGAATGTGTGTGGCTCGTCTTCTGCAGGACACTTCAGCCAGGTCCCGGTAGGCGGCGGGTTTGGTGTTGGTATCGACATTAGGGGCCTCGGACTCTGGGCTTTGTGGTGCGCCGATGCTTCCGGTGTCAAGCAACACACACTCAGCAACACAATCAGAAAGGCAACCCACACAGAAAATGAGCTCAGTTATAAACTCATCTGTTTCTGTGAAAAAAGATAAATTCATATAGGAAAATCATAATTTTTTAAAATGAAAATGTTAGACAAATCAAATGCATGTAGTTATAGGTATGCACAAACACACACACAGCTTTTGTTTTATATTGTCTCGTATTTTATATTTATACAGTCGTTTTCTCTTTATCTTCTTTGGAATTCTTCAGATGGATGTGCTCAAGATTTCTGGCTGGAAGGTTAAGTGACTAACTGTAATAACCAACCATTTGAATCACAAAATCTGCTCTGAAATGTAAGGTGTAGGGAGTAGAAAGGCAGGCTGTTAACTTGTTTGGGACAAAACCTTTAGTAGCCTCCAGGGATACCAGTGTTAAGAATATTCTATAATATCTTGGATTCCCTTTGAAGTCTGTTTTGGGTATAATCCATCTGTGAAGCAATGTCCTGTTATTTTTGTAACATTCCCGACTTAATCTGAGCAGAAGTATAGCTTTATATACATATGGTAGACAAGCGGTATTCTACTTATGACCTTATTATGACTTAAGCTCTAATTATATTTAAAAAACCGAGACGACGGAAAATGCCACTTTGCGTCCTCGCCGCCGAAGAGGAAAAGGCCGCGAGGAGGACAGCGTTAAGGCTCCGATCCCAGCCGGGAAAGCCGCCCAGCCAAAGGACGTCCGAGCGAGACTCCCGCCTGAGGCCGCGCCCAAAGGAAGCTGGGAGGGGCCAGGCCGGTCATCGATAGCGGGGAGGAATTGTTCAGGGAGCGTGCAGGAGCGCTGCCTTGCATGCTCCGTTCTGCCACTCCACCCACCACCGCCAGCCGCGTGCCCGCATGCCAGCTGGGCACTGCCTGGGACCACTGCACGTGCACACGTCCTTTCTTTCCGTCCGCACTCCTTTAACCCTTTCCTTCCCCTTATTTATTCCAAATAAATTACCCTTTTCCTCTAAGATCTCGCCTCGTGTCTGTGTTTCATGGTGCCGCCCGTGCAACTTTGGGTCGAACCCGTTACAGTGCGTTCTTAATGGCCAGATCTGTAAGGTGAGAAACCTCAATGGAGAATGTACTGACTCCCCCCACTACTGACTGTTAGTGCTAAATGCTGTGTTTGAAGGGTTTTTTTTTTTTCGACCCGCACAAATGTTTGTGTTAAAGCCAGCTCAGGCAAACCTGATGAATGCAGAAGCACACACCTGTGACTTTGAGACGTTTACAGTAAATTCGCCGTAGACAGTGTTTATTTTGCTGAACATTACAAAACTGCCATGTCCCATAAAACAGTGCATCTTTAATAAGCAATATTTACAATAGAACAAACCAGGAAATAAGTGTTTGATGCATTGCAGAACTCTGTATTAGGGCTGAAACGATTCCTTGAGTAAATCGAGTAATTCGATTACAAAAAATGATCGAGGCAAAATCTTCTGCTTCGAAGCTTCGTTTAATTAATTTTAAAAGCTTGCGTTATGTTTTTGCGCAATTACTTGTTGACAGCTCGCTTTTGACACAGCGCACTTCCGGATGCAAGCCGCCAGTAAACTCCAACGAAGAAGAAGCGCTTACGAACGTCACCCACAAAGCGGAAGGAGACGCAAACAGTTAGCTGTGTATTGATTTGAGGGAGCATTCTGTTGCGGGCTGCAAAATGGAAGGGAGCCATAAAAATATCAGCGAGGCCAAGAGAAGAAGAAAGCAGCAAGACAGAAATTGTCAGTAAAGGCTTATGTTATGCCTGAGATGTAGATTTTTAAACTTTTAGTTCTGAAAGTTTAGTTGCACAACTTGGTGTTTTTGTATAATTATTTATTTTAATGTGTGCCTTAGTTTTTTTGTTTTGTTTTCATTTGAAATGCGTTTATTTTTTTGCATCCGAGAAAAGGCATTAAAATAAGAATATATGGTGCTGTATTGCACTTAATTAATCTCAGTCAACTTTAAGACCCCAATCTCACCTACGCGGTTTTGCTCTGTGGCCGGAAGTACGGTTCATCATGATTCACCGCAAGTTTTGGCGCTGTGGTTACGTTTCCATCTTTCCGCGCGAAAAATTAAACAGTAGTTTAACATGTTTAATTTTTCTTTCTGCGTGAAACTTTGCAGAACCTTGCAGAACTTCCGCCAACTCACGTCCTACTTGTCTGTTATTTTAGTTAATTTTATACAATCTACAGGAAAGTTGTATTTGTCAAGCTCTAAGCTGTTCCCAATTACTAACCAAGCACAGGCTGCAATGTTTTAAGATGACGTGTTGCACATGTTGCTTGCCAATAAATACAGTTGTCAATTCATGATATTCCTCTTCTTGTAATTTCAATACTTAATTTACATTGTTGTTAGATATTGTTTAATAAATAATGCTACGTGATAAGGCTTCAAGTAGACCCTGTGATCTGTATCGCCCTATACAGCTTCTAGTGATCGGAAATCGGTCCCAAAAGTCCTGATCGGAGCACCCTTATAGTATACTGTCGGTCATCCCTGTCCTGCGATAACAGGCACTGAACATCTGGAACTTTTTAGTTGTTTTAGTATTGTTCTCAAGTGTGAATGTTTATGGGGATTTAATCTGTCTCTGCTGCCGCATCTATTCACAGTTGTGATAAGTGATTAATGCCCCATCACATCTTTGATGGGGGAACGTTATGATCTGTTCCGCGCATAAACTGTTCAGAACGGGCAGATCTATGTCCTCGGTAAAGGCATAAGCCCAGAGAGGATCAAAAGTTTTATTTTTGATTCCAGAGCCTCGTTCGTTTTCCGTAGATGTCGGAACTTTGTTTATTTTGTGTTATCAGATTTCTTTTGGTTCCTTTCAAGTTTCCTAATTAATAATCACACGCCATCTCCAAATGGAAAGGTCTTCCCGTGCGTATCATAAGCACTCTCACACACTCTTATTTTGTTAAACCCCTCTCATGCCCTGCGTAAAAGCTCTTATCATTAAAAACATCTGGCGGTGCGGCTCTCCATACCGCGCCACGTAACATCCGTATGGGCAGATATTTGTTCCAGATATTATGCGCCATTAATCAATTTGTTATGCCAATTTCTGACTATCAGCGAAAAAAACATCATCAAATATATAACGGACACAAACCGAAGCAGAAGTTACATTTTGAGCTTTACTTTGCAGCAAAATATTATCTATCAGTGTATTAAAGGGAACTAGATAAAATACACCGTATTGTAAAATACATAGTCTGCATTTACTGTATAATCCGTATCTACAGCTATCGGTATAGATAAATTACACGTTACCGTGTTTTTAAGGATTATTAAGGATGTCTTGGAAAATATTGCAATAACTAATTTTATTTATTAAGAAATTTATTCATTTTAAATAGCATAAGCATCATGGGTTGTGTATTGAGTGATTTTAAAAATTCTGTTTTATTAACAGTTTTTTATTTGATTTTTTTGACCATATTATCTATTTATGAAACTATGTTGACAACGCCTGTACAGTATATAGACCTGCTGTATAAGCTGCCTGGACACTGCAATTAACTGGAGCATTCAATGCTCCACCTGGTGAGATTATACAGCATTGCAACCATCTTATTGGAAAGCGCATGGTGGGGTTATGGGGCGGGGGATCACATGTCATGGCTTGCTATGGGACCCGTCATGTTCCAGGTGGCTGTTTGACAGGGCTCCTACTGTACCAATTTGCCTCACCACCCCAATAGGTCCATCAGAGTATGCCATTTCCACAGTGCTCCATTTTGCCTGGATGATGTTTGTTGATTTTCAGAAAGCTTTTAATACAGTCAGCCATTCCAAGCTAGTCTTGAAGCTGAAATAGCTTGACATCAGAACTCCAGTCTGTAACTGGACCCTGCGCTTCATTACAATTAGACCAGAGTCTGTTCAGAGGGACAACCTGACCTCCATAGACCTCCCCCTTAGCACTGTATTTCCTCAGGGATGCATATACAGTAGTCCCCTCTCTTACCCTGCGTTCACACCGAACGCGGCGAGAGCATCAAAATGGCCGGAAGTCATTCATTTTCAATGGGAGCCGGCGGCGCGGCACAGTGAGAGCGGCGAGAGCGGCGAAGGGAGTTGAAATCAGCTCAACTTCATGGTAATGAGCTATGACGCGGTTGAGCGGCAACCGATAAAAAAGTAGAATTCCTTCGCTTGAGCGGATTCCGTGGAACGCAGTCCTGTAAACTTTTGTTCCGGCGACATTAGTTCCCAAGCAAAATGGAGGAGAAGTTAATTATTGCGGTAGCGGGTTTCCCGGTTATTTATGACATGTCCCTGTATGTACAGGGACATTAATAAAAAAAAATGATGCGTGCACAAGATAATAAGAAATATAATATAATAAAAATATATTAAATTAGACTAGCAATTCACAATGAACAGAAGCCACACCATACAAATGCCTTATAATTTGTAAAGGGCGGCGAGAGCGAACTTTGACGCTCTCGCCATGTTCGGTGTGAACGCAGGGTTATATTTCGTTACATCCACCTGCCTATGCCTGCAAAAGTTCACAGATGACACCATGTTGACAAACCTGATGAGAGTCTTTAAAGAGAAGATCCACCATGTACTGTAGTGGTATGATATGAGGACAAAAACCAAGAAGAATCAAACTCGCGCTCTCATTCACAACAATCGAACTGTTGATGATCGCGACCCCACCTTTAAGTTCCTTAAGAGTTTTGATAATGTTTGTTTTTTTTCTGTAAAAATATTTCATTAAAAAAATAAAGTGTCAAAAGGTTCCTGTTGACATAGTGTTCACATCTCAAATTAATTATGAGGACACTACCATCAGTCCATAATTGTAATGATATGCACTTCAACATCTGGCCAGAGGCCAAAGACAGAGAAATTCAATTTAATATATATATATATATATATTTAATAGCAATATTAAATAAATAAATAAATATAATGTATAGATGTACATCAGTTTGCCCCTAATGAGCAAGATGGAGGTGAAGGCTGCACGGAAAACGTCTCTGAGATGACATAAGGAAGAAATGTTGGAGGAACTTGACTCAGAAATGCAACATATCCTCCGGCACCAGATAGAAATCTCAACATGTCTGTACAGGATGTTTTATGGATGCTAAATCACACACTGAATCCTTTTGGAATCCTTTAATGATGAATTTCTTGTCAGGGTTACGTGCTTCACTTTGCTGAATACACCTGACCATCACACTTATGACCATCACACTTATAAGTGCTTGTTGCATTGTATGGTATAAGTATTCAGTATCAGGTTTTCTGTGGGATTGTGGTCTGGTTATTCAAGTTTTACCCCACATCAAGCTTGTCTTTATGTCTCTTGCTTTGTGCACAAGGGCACAGTCGTTCTGGAACAGGAAAGTGCATTCCTGTTGCCACATAATTAGAAGTAAACAGTTGTTTAAATGTTTTTTTTTTTGTACACTGTAAAACAACTAAGAGTCCTAAACTAATTCCTGACAAAAAAATGCCCCATGATGGAAATGGAATGTTTCCACTGCTCCGGAGTCTACTGGTTGCATGATTTTCACCACTCCAGCCAATGCTTGGCTTTGTGCATAGTTAGTAATGTTTGTTTTGGCCATATTGTGTATTTTGATCATGAGAAACAGAATGATTATTGCATGCAGTACCAGAGACTGAGACCCACAGTCCTTACTGGTAGAGAGAATGTTCAATGCAATACTTTCTTCTATGTACTGTATGACTTTTGTGCTTTGGGAAGTTGAATGTAGGTCATTCCCAATTCATGAAATATTTTAAGTTGGAAAATGTAATTCTAAACAATTTTCTCAATCTTTGTCTTTAAGTGAGAAGTTTTTCAAATGTGTCAGAACCACCTTCAGATTCTGATGATGAAGATAAACTCCACATTGTGGAGGACGACAGTATTCCTGAGGGTTCAGAGGAAAAGCCAGCAGTATTTCAGCAGCTGCACAAGGGACACACATTAAATGGTTAGTAAATAAAATAAACAGTTGTTATTAATGTTTATAATATACATATAATATAAAGTTTGGACACACCTTCTCATTCAAAGATGTTGAATTTGTATTATGGCAAATATGTGTATATGTGTAAATGTGTAAATATGTGTATTTTTGTATAGATATTTGATAGTTCTTCTTTTAGAGTAACTTAAAAATGTAAAATATATGTTGTAAATTTATGTTGTTGCATGTATGTAGCACCTTGGTCCTGGAGGAACGTTGTTTCGTTTCACTGTGTACTAACTGTATATGGTTGGAATGACAATAAAAGCCTACTTGACTTGACTTGAAAAAAAAAAAGCAGCTAAGTGAAGAAAAAAATGAGTGTCCATCATTACTTTAAGAAATGAAGGTCGGTCAGTCCGAAAAATTGGGAAAACTTTGAAAGTGTCCCCAAGAGCAGTCACAAAAACCATCAAGCGCTACAAAGAAACTGGCTCACATGCGAACTGCCCCAGGAAAGGAAGACCAAGAGTCACCTCTGCTGCGGAGGATAAGTTCATCCGAGTCACCAGCCTCAGAAATCGCAGGTTAACAGCAGCTCAGATCAGAGAGCAGGTCAATGCCACACAGAGTTCTAGCAGAAGACACATCTCTAGAACAACTGTTAAGAGGAGACTGTGTGAATCAGACCTTCAGGGTAGAATATCTGCTAGGAAACCACTGCTAAGGACAGGCAACAAGCAGAAGAGACTTGTTTGGGCTAAAGAACACAATAAAGAACACAATAAAGAAAACTCTTTGAATGAGAAGGTGTGTCCAAATGTTTGGTTTGTACTGTATAATGATTATAGTTATTAATGATTATAATATAAAGTAATTATAAATGAATGTTTGTCATGTGTACAGATGGCAATCTGGGGCCAGATGCTTTGATACAAGAGATAAGGGTCAAAGGTAAGCAAAAAGGAAATGACATACTGATGTAGTAGGGGTGTAAATGTACACAGATTCGAATTCGTACCATTCGGTACAGGATCTCTGGTTTAGGGAACGATGTGATCCGAGGGAATACAGTTTTGCCTTAATTAGCACTGTGTGATTTGTGAATGTAGCTAAATATAGAAATATCACTTCAGAGACATGGAAATTGTAAGTGTTTTGAAAATATAGATAAACCAGTTTATTTTAAATGTAATTCAGCGGTCCACCATAAGCAGGTAATTGCCAGTCAGAATTACATCAGCTCAGAATTCATCCAGTTTTTTTGATCCAACTTCAAAAGTGGAAAACGGGAAGCTCCCTTATCAGGTTGTTAGCTACCCCTTGGACAAATCAATACTTTTAAAATAATTATTAAAACTATCATTTAAAAAAAATATTTATAAAAACTACTTTGGCTAAACTTGTTTGTATTCAATATAAATTAGTTGCTATCCACAACCCCACATACAATATGTGTTAAGTAAACTTAATTTGTATACCAATAGCCATGACCAGAGATTCTCTTTTGAACCTGTTCAAAATTAATTATACCCTATTCCCAATCTCAGAAAAAAAATCCTTCTTTTGGGAAAGTGCATGTGGTTTCACACTCCAGTGACTATAATAAATATAATCAATTTATGTGTAATCAATTAAGGCCCAATAATGTTAAATGGTAACACTTGTTCTGTAAAGTATAATTAAGGGGGCAAAACTTTTATTATTCTGAGTCACTGTCACCATGGCCAAGAAGAAAGAATGTGTGTGTTGTCAATGCCCATAGTGGAGGCAAAGGCTACAAGGCAATTTCGAAAGAACTGGATGTTCCAGTATCAACCGTACAGGGTATCATCACGAAGTTCAAGATGTTCAGCACTGTCAAAAACCTGGATGGGCTTGGCATGAAGCGCAAAGTATCCACTAGAGTCCCTAGAAAGATCTGTCGCAATGCAAACAACCACCAAAGCTCTAATAGACACCCTCAACCAAGAAGGGGAGACGATGTCAAGATTCACCATTTAACAATTCTGCATCAAAATGGTCTCCATGGACATTGACCCAGATAGCCAGCATTTCTTACCCAGAGAAATTGGGATGCGCATCTGACCTTTGTGAGGGGTCACCCACATGACATCTGGTCAGATCACCCATCATCTGGACTGGAGCTCTCTGGACATATTGATGTTGCATATGTTTGTTGTAAGAAAGGTCCTAAGAATACCATCCCAACGGACAAGCATGGCAATGGTCAATCATCAACATCATGCTATGTTGATGCTTCCCTGCCAGTGGTACAGGTAACCTTGTTAAGCTAGATGGTATCATGACAAAAGAGGACTGTGTCAAGATTCTTGATGAAAACCTGGTGGCGTCAGCACACAAGCTCACCCTGCCAGATTTCATATTTCTTGACATATCATGTTATTATTTCTTCTGTTTATTAAATATATAAAAGTATTATAAAACTCATTTATCACTGAAGACAACTCAAAAACACTAATAAAAATACAAAGGGTATGAATAATTTGAGCAATTTGAACTATACATGGTAGGCAGCTGTCTTTATTTTCTTTCTCAAGTGAACTGTATAGTTAGTGTTTTGTATTTAACAAAGGAATATGTCTGTATGTTAATCAAAAGCTAATACTTGTATATACAATATAAAGTAATAAGTTTTACTTTGTTTTATTTACACTGCTAAGCATAGCCAGGTTGATGTCACTGTGTAAATGAGCAGAAACTAGGATTAAAAAACAAGAAACCCATAATTAACTCCATGTCATGACTACATGCTCAAAATTTACTCAAAGATTAATTGTTTGCACTATTTCCAATAAAGCTGTTACTATTCTTAATCAATTTGGCACCTAGATGTAATTATAATTATTATTATAAAAAGTAGGTGACCTTTTGTGCATTTTTTTATGTGTGTCGGAAATTATGGCAAGGTTGCCACGTTTCACAAGTTTCACAAGTTTTTCACAAGTTTCTTTTTGAAAACTGACTTATCTGAGGTACAAAATCGAGGTATGTCACGAACTGTGACTGTTGCGTATCATCATGCCTCTAATAATGATGTATGCGCCCACTTCTTGCTTTTCGTTTAATAGTGGGTGTTAACCTATTTTGCCATGTGTGTTTCAAACAAAGAGGAGTGTTTAACAGATGAAGATGAAGAAGTTCAGATAAATGAAACCTCAAGGCAAGGAAAGACAGAGGTCATTTGTCCAGACATTCCAAAGGAGGAACAGAGCACACCAGAAGGAGGAGTCCATGATGAGAATGGTACTAACTGCTGTACAAGCTCTTCAAATAGGTTGTTTGCACATGTCATGTTCACTGTGTTGTATGGCGCAAACTGCCAGTGGGGGTCAGTAATCACTATTACAAACATTCAAAATTTCTATGGGTTTCATTTAAAGTTGCTCAAATTGATCAAAAAGAGTTTTACTGAGTATCAAAGGATAGGGGGGAAATTCAAGAAATTAAGAACAGTGTCTTGCACACCTTCATCTGTTTCAGGAGGAGCAGTGTGCGATAATGCTTGTGTGCAGTGACCACATAAATGCACTTGAAATGTTAATTATTTGGTTCTATTTGTGTGTAGCTAACTGTTTCTTTACTTTGTATATGTTGAAGGTATTGTTTGTTCTTTGCTTTCTTTGAGTGCTTAATAGGACGTTGATGCCCTCAACAGTGCTCAACAATAGAATAGGTCTTACATGTTTTATGTTAATGTAATAATGTTTGTTTTCTCATTCATTCACATGAATATGTAAGATCATCTGTGACTATAACACTTACCCCTGGCCACAGGCTATGAACAACAACTTAAAAACAACTTAAACTCCAACAATTTCCTCAACTTTGGAGAATAATTTGGTGAAGTTGACGTTCATCATCGCTTTCATTCTCCTTGCCAGTTCCATTTATTTTTCCCATATTTGCAAATTTTCTTTTTAGGAAAAATTAACTTTTGGTATTAGTTTTTTTTGTAGCATAAACAGTTTTTAAGCCAAAAATACAGTCTGTTGTTGTTAGTTTATGCAGCTGAGTGATAGGCTGTAAGATCTATGCATGTTAAGTAAAAAATTCCAAAGTTTATTATAGTTATTGACATGTTATTGTGATTCTGATTTAAGCCCTATTTACAACATGTCTGGTATGTTTATAACTTTTTTTTCTGGGAATACTGTATTAAATAGTATAGTATTAAGTTTCCTCCCATCTCATTTTTACTTCCTGCTCTGCAACCAGATTTAATATGTTAAATAAGTGATTGCAAACAGCCTGGTAATATATTTTCTCCTGTCCTTTCTTTCATTATTATTATTATTTTTTAAATTATTTTAAATGTATCTAATGTGAATTATTTTCTTAGGCACATCTGATGAGATTTCTCAGCTCCACTCATGTCCGTACTGTTCCCGAAGATACAAGCGTCACACATCTCTGAAAGAGCATATAAAACTGCATCATGAGAAAAGCAAGGAGGACTTCAGTTGTTCCCTTTGCAGCTACACTTTCACCTATCGCACACAGCTTGACCGACACATGAGCACTCACAAAAATGGAAGAGATCAGGTACTCTTACATGAGCTCTGGACACTTGACATGAATATTCAGCCCAGACATATTAGATATGCACATAGCCACATTAAAGTGACAGTCTTTGGACTGCCTTTATTTTTGTAGCATTGTTTTCACTACTTTATTAAATGGGGGTTGATTAATACCTCTGACAATATAGTGAAAACCTGTTGATGGGATAACCTGGTTAACATTTTATTGCCCATAATGTTACTGAGCCTAAACCTGACCAGTTGAGGCAACTTCAAATCATACAGTAGCACTGCCTTGAGAAGATCGTACTATGCATATTGTTTCATTCTTGAAGAATATTCTTCCTGACACACCCATCACTTTTCTCATTGCTTCAAAGTCCAATCTTCATACTCTAGCATTGTGCATGTGGACAAGTACTTTTCTTACTTTCACTATTAAAATAGCTTTATTATGGAGAATCTGATCTATTAAATGCCTATGCTGTACTGAATATATACTGTATGTGAAAATATGTGGACACATGGTCAATCACAACCATGAGCCTGTGGCACATCCGTGTGATGATAAACCTTGTGGGGACAGCTTTCAACTGTGACAGCTTCACAACTGTGGGGATGTGCTTGTTTAGCCCTGGAGTCATTAGGAGGAGGAAGGCTATGTAAATTTTTCCCCCATTTTTTTCTTTTTGCCTGGAATGGCCTCATCAGATAAACTTGAATCATATGTTTAAGCACATTTATGGACAAAATGGATATACAGGTTTTTTTTCAATTTTCTGTATTTAAACAATGAAGACTTTTGTGAATGTCCAAAAATAATCATTTTACATGATGATGTAATAATACAATTTTTGTATAGCTAGGTGTGCTTGCAGTATCACCCGAACAAAAGTTCTGAATATTTTCTCCTTCTCTCTTTCAGAGTATGGTTTCACATTCAGGAGGAAACAGAAAGTTCAAATGTACAGAGTGTTCTAAAGCATTTAAATATAAACATCATCTAAAGGAGCACCTACGCATCCACAGTGGTTAGTTGCTACAGTATCACCATTGTATTACCGAGTTATTTGAATTTTACATTGAGGAACAGACTGTGACATTATATCGAATGTCTTTATAGTCAGTGACCTTTGTCATAATGTTTCATAATAGATTGAGTTAGGCTGGAAAATTTACTGTATTTGTATGGGATTTGTATGGCATTTATACTTTTTTTCTTTCTGAGCCAGGCCAAATTTAGTGAGTGCTATGTAATTGCATAATGAACAAACATGATGGTTTCCTACTTCTCTGTCTAGGTGAAAAGCCATACGAGTGTTCTAACTGTAAGAAGCGCTTCTCCCATTCCGGGTCCTACAGTTCTCATATCAGCAGTAGGAAGTGTGTAGCATTTCCCCCTGCTGTTAATGGATTGTCCCACTCTCCTGGAATCAAAGCAGCTCTTACTCTTACTCGCCCTACACGTATCCTTTTGCGGGAGAAGTTAGACACTGATAAAGCTTTAGAGGAACCGCTATCTCCTAAGAAGATTAAAGAAGAGCCTGATGAGCATGAACTTAAACCTGTCAGAACTACATCAGTTGTTACTACAACTACTGTCACCTCTACCAGCACTACTACTAATGGGGGTGGAATTTCTGTTCAGACTGCTCCTCCTCAAGGTGTGGTACAAACATTACTTCTACCTACTGTGGGTCTAGTTCAGCCAATTAGCATCAACCTACGAGATCTCCAAAACATACTGAAAGTGGCAGTGGACGGAAACATGAATACTAATGGAACTTGTAGTAAGGTTGTTAATCCAGGGCAGCCACAAGCACAAGCAATGATTGTGCAGACTGCCCATTCTCATTTACAAGTCATTTCTGCGATATCTCTGCCTGTGCTGGATCAGGATGGAAATTCCAAAATTATCATAAACTATAATGTAGACCCACAAATTAAATCAGATTTGAACAAAGCACAGTCAGTATTGTCACATCAAACTGTGGCCCAAACAAAAGTGCAAGAGCCAAATGTGGCACCACCAGAAGTGGGAAAGGTGATTTCAATAAAACATCCAAAAGTGGCACAAACTATCACAACACAGCCAAATGTCTCTCCAGCCCCAAAACCACCCACCTCTAGACCAGTACCGGCACAAATAAGTATACTTAAATCCACACAGTCAGCTGTTCCAAATAAAGCAACGTCCATTATAAAGGTCACAAAGCTAGTCCCAGGACCAACAAAGCATACACAGCCAGCACTGTTGCTTTTAAAAACAGTCAATGGGTCCCCAGGACTGGTGGTGAGACAGTTAGCAGCTGTGAACCCACAAGTAACTCCAACAATAATAGGAACTACAGATCTGAAATCAACTCCAGAATATACCACCATGGAAGCAAAACAAAATTCACAAATTGAACCGAGTCCTGTTGGAGAAGAGACCAGTATCCCTAGGGACAATTGCCAGCCTGCAGACATGGGGTCAACATTCCTACAGGGAATTCAGTTAAAAACTGAAAGTGATTCTGAGATTAAGACGGATTGTGAAGAAACTTTACAGATAGAGAAAGAAAGGAAAGAGGGACTGATGGCCCAGAGTGATTCAACAACTCCTCACAGAAGTGTTGTTTGTGGTGATGGCTTCCATAATTATGCTACATGTCTTTTTTGTGACAATAGCCCCAGCAACACTGATATCCTAAATTATCTCAACAGCGATGAACAAGGATCTGACAAGTGTCTCTCTGCTCTAATGGGGAAGGAAAACTTTGGAAGTGCAGATCCGCCACCAGTCAAGAGTCTTTTGCCCCTCCTTGAGGCATACAGCAAAAACTCACACCCTGGTGAAGAGCAGCTCTCTCGAGTTGCAGAATTGGTCAGTTTGCCTGTGGATGTGGTCAGTAGATGGTTTCAAAGAATGCGCTTAAAGAACATACTACTCAACTACCCTGAAAATCCCCTAAATGGGCAACAGGTAGTCACAGAATTGTTGTACCTTTAAGATTCTAACTCTGAATTAATTATCATAAATAAGATATTTTCTAGCAAATATTAGCATACATATAGAAACTCTCAGTGATTTATTAAATTAAAACCTTACGGTTTTATTTTTTTACAGACTATTGCAAACTCTCAACAAGATCCCAGTATGGACACCAACACCCAAATTCTGGAAACTTCAGCTGAACCGAACACTGAGGAGTCAGTGAACCAGAACAGTGACCCTTCTCCTCTAAATCTCACTACAAATTATGTTAGCATAATCAAGACAGAGGATCTGGAAGAGAAAGGGCAGGTTGAACCTTTGGATCTCTCACTTCCAAAGTCCTCTTGTTGTAATAGTAACAACTCTGTCACCAGTGAGGTGTCGGCCACCAAGCCATCTGTCACCACCCAAGAGGAACCGATCAATCTCACATGTTTGAAGAAGGACACATTGGATGGAAACACCATATATGTGACACAGTCCACTACAAGTCCTATAAATATCATAGCCACACCTTTGCCAACTCTTGTTGCCATAGCAGAGCCTGGTGGAATCCCGTGCCTCAGATCTGCTCTCTCTAACAAACAGCGCACAATCCTCATCCCCCAGCTGTCCTACACGTACACTTCCCCTTCAACCAACAACAAGGCTAACACCACCACTCTTTCTATCAGCAAGGCTATTACTATCACGCCGCCAACCACAGACACGCAGGGAGGAGTACTAAATGGCTGTCAGGTAAGAAAGCATCATATTAGGTGAAATGTTACATGCTATATATTTTAATATCAAATGTCTTGTTGGCTCTCCTAATTCTCCAATGTTGTGTCCTTCCACATAACTACAGAACTCCATTGCTTATTATTAACCATCCTGCCTTTTTTCAAAAGGAGAAGATTGATGCTGGAGATGAATTCTTGTCTGGATGGGAAGGGCTGAATGACAGCAACCTCTCCCCCAACAAGAAGAGACGGAAGATGCATGGTGGCCAGTATGCATGTGACCTGTGTGACAAGATTTTCCAGAAGAGCAGCTCTTTACTACGTCACAAATATGAACACACAGGTACATCACAAAAAAATGTCAAGGTTTGGAGTCTTAACAGAAACAGGCCAGATTGCCACCATATTTATAGGCAGTTATTTAAAACTTGGAGAAGGGTGCTAATACACAAAAGTGGTTATATGAGGCCCACAGCCCAAAAAAATAAATACATACAAATAATTAATACAATATATAAAGTAAAAATAAAAAAAATAACCTGCACTTTACCTTTAAAAAAAAGTCAAAATAAATCCTGACAGATAAGTGTTTGTTTGTGCGTGCAGGCGCTGTGTATTTGTGTGTGTGTGTGTGCGCAGAATTAACCCCTTCCCTCGCCTCGTCTTACACAGTAAAACTCCTGCTCCCTCCCCCCACCTCGCTTTTTAAGTTTCACAACAAACACACACAACGGAAACACTGTTTTAACGAGGAAAAAAAAGAAATCTGTCTAATGACACTCGTGTGAGCGCATACTAACGGAATCACTGCTGTAAAGTAAAAAAACAAACAAACAAATGAACCAGCACTTTACCTTTAAGAAGAAGCGCGACGGAGCAGAGTTTTTGATTGTGTAAAGCTGCTTTTTCGACGATGAAAATTGTTAAAAGCGCTATACAAATAAAATTGAATTGAATTGAATTTTCTGTGTAAAGCAGAGAGTGTCTGTGTGTGTGTGTCTATGTGAAGACGGGGAGGGGGTGTAAAGGGAAGAGAGTGTGTGTGTGTGTGTGTGTGTGTTGGTGTCAAATTACGCGCGCACACACACACGCACACACACAGGAGACACGCTGAAACAGAGAGGGAGATGTTGATTATACCAGTACGAGACGGGCACTAAGACCTAGCAGGGGGGACGATTACCCACAATTCCGCAGCGCAAGAGAGAGAAAAATCATTGGCTCAGTTGTGATCACGTGACGCTTGGTGTCAAAAAAAGAGCGCATGCGTGATACATGATACTTGGCACTTGTAAACCAAGACTTGCTCAAGTCAAAATTTATTAAAAATAAATCTTGCGGAACACTCGTAAACCGCGTTACTCGCAATCCGAGGTTCTACTGTACATAATTTTTCAATACAGTCTCCTTTCCGCGTTTCAATCCACTTTGTCTATCTGTCAACAAGCTTTCATATTCCCCTCATTAAAAAAATGTTTTAGGCTGAGCTGCGAATGCGCCGCTGTCTTTATGTTTTCATGAGAAGTGAATCTTCTTCCTCATAGATCTGCTTTCAGGGGACCAAACAGATAATGGTCTGATGGAGCAAGACCAGGACTATAGGGAGGATGCAATTTTGTCATCAGCTGTGGGAGTGCATCCGACTCTTTATAGAACACTTATGCAACATTCCTTGAACTCTATCCATTTATACACACTTCTTCATGACAAAACACTTTCTTCGTACTGCGCACAAACATTTTGGATAAAAAACGGCACCAGGTACACAGCCAGGCCACAAAAAAAGAATCACTGCACACGATTCTTCTTTGGGGCATTTATTTTTGTTCGCACACAGTTACAAATGAACTCCTAGTGAGAGATAATGAGACAGTGCAGCCAACAGAATTTTTAACCAAACCAGAGTGCGGATAGTTTTTGACTCACTCTCATAGATCATTTGTACCAAAGTTCAGATTTACTAAGACGTGTTTTTATGATAGCATGAAATTTAACTTGCGGTAAGGCTAAGTTGTGAATCATTTTCCATAATCTTGGTCCTGTATGAACTTAATAGGTTTCAGTTTTGGGGATTGCACCAGCCAGTCCATCAAAGACTTTAAAAAAAAATCTTCACCAAACAGTTATTGCATATCTTAGAGCATTTTCACATTAGGGGATTATTTCTGAGAACACTTTACCCCAAAGTCTGGTTCATTTTGATCAGTGAGAACACAATCATTCCACACTAAGGAACCATGCCGAGTTTGCTGGAAAAGGTGGTTTTGAGAGTGATGCAGTGATCGAATCAGATATGAAAGCCATCGTACCTGAGAAGTTGATCACTGTTTAGATACAACGTCATCAGTGCAGTTGGTCTTCTCCGAAATCTCTGTGTGCATGTAGCTTATGCCAATTGCATCCACTGACTTACAAAGCCATGGCTAATAAAATGGGGAGGCAATGGATGAGCATTGTTCTTGACATCTTTTTTTTTTTACATCAATAATATTAGTCATAGTGTGAAGGTTTACCTCCTTGGTCTCTTCTCGTTTTTAATGGTGGCTCACTAACCAAGTAGGTGCATACTGCCATCTTCTGTATCAGAGAATGTAAATACACAGATATGCCTGAGAACAAAAACAAAAAGCTATGTGCACTCTGGCCAGCAGGCATCTGAAAGTTTGCTTTGGATCTTTGTTCAGGTCCATGTTAATGTTTGTATACCTGAAGCACTGGCCACACAGGATGTCTTTTCTAATAAACCTGTAGCGAAAGTTTTGAGAATGATACACATTAATTTTTACAAAGTCTGCTGCCTCAGATTTTATCATGGCAATCTGCATATACTCCAAAAGGTTATGAAGAGTGATCAGATGAATTGCAATTAATTACAAAATCCCTCTTTGCCATGAAAATGAAAAAAATTAAAATTCCACAGCATTTCAGTCCTGCCACAAAGGACCGGTGGACATTCTCCCGTTAACACAGGTGAGAGTGTTGAAGAGGACAAGGCTCTTGCTCACTCAGTTATGCTGATTTGAGTTAGAATAACAGACTGATAAACAGCTTTAAAAGAAGATTGGTGCTCATTGTTCTTCCTCTGTTAATCATGGTTACCCTCAAGGAAACATGCAGTCATCATTGCTTTGCATAAAAAGGGATTCACAGGCAATGATATTGCTGCTAATAAGATTGCACCTAAATCAACCATTTATCGGATCATCAATAACTTAAAGAAGAGAGGTTTAATTGTTGTGAAGAAGGCTGCAGGGTGCTCCTAAAGTGGGATAGGGGAACCACCCCAAAGCTTGCACAGGAATAGCAACAGACAGTTGTGACTGTATCTGCATGCACAGTGAAGTGAAGACTTTTAGAGGATGGCCTAGTTTCAAGAATGGCAGCAAAGAAGCCACTTCTCTCCAAGAAAAAGATCAGGGACAGACTGATATTCTACAAAAGGTACAGGGATTGGACTGCTGAGGACTGGGCAAGGTCTTTTCTCTGATGAATCCCCTTTTCAATTGTTTGGGGAATCCGGACAGCAACTTTTGCAGCATGATGGACCACCTTGCCCTAAGGCAAAACTGAAAACTAAGTGGCTCTGGGAACAAAACATCCTAATATTTGGTCCATGGTTACTTGGGGGCCAGGAAACTCCCCAGACTTTAATCCCATTGAGAACTTGAGGTCAATCCTCAAGAGGCAGGTGGACAGACAAAAACCCACAAATTCTGACAAACTCCAAGCACTGATCATGTAAGAATGGTCTACCATCATTCAGGATTCGGGCCAGAAGTTGAAAGAGTTGGTCTTGAAAAAGAAGGGTCAACACTGCAAATAATAACTCTTTGCATAAACGTAATGTATTTGTCAATAAATGCCTTTGACACTTGGGGGCAGTCGTGTTGCAATCTGAGGTATTGTGTGTCTACTGAAGCCGAAAATGTGTTAATCTCTCTTTGGCGCCGTTGACAGCAAGCGACAGAGCTCATAAACGTGTCGAGCTCAAACTGTAAATACTGATTTGTATTTATTCTTCATTTTCTTCTCTTCCTTCAATGATGATTCTTCTTTGACTGTGTTTTCTCCATTCAGTATTATTATTATTAGTAGTAGTAGTAGTGCTGTGAATATTTTATTGTTATTGTAACGCACCCGCACGTGTGCAAAAAGATGAAGCACAAAAGTGTGATAAGTTAGCCTAAAACAATATTGTTCTATTGTGTATATGCGCTTTAAATATACACTAAACAATAAACGCTGCAGATTCATCAATAAAACTGCAGACATACGCCACCAGAAATGAAACAAAAACAAAAATATATGCTACCCGCTGAATACAACGCGACAGCACACAGAATCCCTTGGCTTTGACTGCACTTTCTGCATTCATTATTATTATTAGTAGTAGTAGTACACACTAAAAAAAATCCTGGATTTCTGTAAACACATATATTTCACATATATAAAACACGTTACATTTATGTGAAATATATTTCGTGTATAGGCCTAAATTATTAATTACCGCTGGGTAACTTTCTCTGCAGTGGTTAAAACAGCGGATTCATTTCATTTGGGGTATTTCTAACAGGCAATCTACTGTATTTATATTATGTGAAGTTGTGTACATTTTAGGACTTTTTTTGAAAACAAAATGGTTCTATCTACTTAATAAAATGGAATGTGTCAACCCAGCAAGAGTATTAATTTACCCACTGGTTGGGTCTAACCAGCACCTAAACATTTAGCCCAGTAGTTTTTTAGAGTGTAACATAAAAAATATTCCATTTGTAAAATAGCATAAAGAAATCATAAGTTGTATATAGAGTGATTAAAAACAATACAACAAAGGGTATGGTAAAAAAAATTCTGACACTTCCATTGCAAGGATTAAAAAACAGTAACAATGTCAATTTTAGAATCCGTAGAAGCTCAGTGATCTGCTCACAACCTCTCGCGGGGGAGCCTTTCCCTGA
Organism: Clarias fuscus; assembly: GCA_030347435.1. Taxonomy (NCBI): domain Eukaryota; kingdom Metazoa; phylum Chordata; class Actinopteri; order Siluriformes; family Clariidae; genus Clarias; species Clarias fuscus. Next base: position 341,281 of record CM059231.1, on the reverse strand, counting down.
ATTCGCCGCTTTCACGGGGGTGGGACTAAGAAACACGCATCTTGGTTTATTCATACAGATGTACCTGTTTTACAATACATGAAAATTTACCCTGATAAAGAGCATAATAAGAACAGTGCCAGCTGGCACACCTATTTTTTATAAACACAAACTTACAAACTTGTGCTATGTTGTTTACTAACAGTATTTGTCCATTTAAAAATGTAATTTAAATTAGGTTTGGGCTCTGGGATTTTGAGCCTATTTCCTACGTTGTCTAATCAGAGCTCTACCGCCTGCTCGGTTCATCTTCATAATTGGATTTGATATTTTTCGACTGTAATTCATAATAATGAGATGCTTTAAAATTAATCTAAAATTAGATTTAAGATTAGATTTAAAATCGGCGTGTTTAAGCCCGCGGCTCGCACTTTCACTTTACAAAAGGCAGCGCTTTGATCAAAAGGCTGATAAACGCGTGCGATTTATCTATAAAAATGCAGACATACTCCCCCAGAAATTAAACAAGCACAAATATATAAGCTACTCGCCAAATAAACTTTGGCTTTTCCAACACGAGAGCGCGCTCCAATGTGAGCCGATTTATTCAAGTCATAATATAACATAACACAGTTTTGCTGTGCAGTTTTTTTTTTTGTGTGTGTGCATAAGAATTGCATTTCAATTAATGTTTCATGGTGCTCCAGATGGCCAGTTCTGGAGTTCAGTGTCCAAGACTTTCAAGACAATCTGCCAGGTTTGTTTATTCTCCAGAGAAAGCATAATATGACTGTCCATACAGTAAATAAAAATCTAAAAGTATCAAGTCCAACTATGAAGTCTGATTTAATTGCTGTAAAAACCTACAGTATTTGCCAACAGCGCACCCAGTTTGATAAATTCACACCTATCGTGAATGAAAGGTGAGAAGAGATTCCGCAGAATCAAGTAAATTACAAACTGCATGTAATGTTGTAAAATATTAATAAAACAGTATTAGACACAAATATATGATATGGTAGTATAGACATTGAAAAAGCTATTTACACGAGTGATGTATTTAATTTCATTCAGCCATTTACAGTAAATGAAAAATAAAAAAAATAACGTGTCTACCAGGCTACTATTATTTTCTTTTCAAATGTAAAGGTGCGTGTGTGCAAAAAGACAAAGTACAACAAAGATTACAAAAGTGTATAATTAATAAAGTTAGCCTAAAACAATATAGTTTCCAATGCTGAAGCAAACAGGATTTTGTTTTTGTTTTACAATACAGTGGAACCTTGGATTACGAGCATAATTCATTCCGGATAATTTTTCATTCCGCTCGTATTCCAAAACACTTGTAAACCAAATAGAATTTTCCCATAAGAAATAATGAAAACTCTAATTATTCATTCTAAAGCCCAAAACAATAAATACATAAAAATAATTAATACAATATATAAAGAAAAAATAAAACAAATTAACCTGCACTTAATATTAAAAAAAAAGCAAAAATAAATCCCGACAGATAAGTGTTTTTGTGCGCACAGGCACCGTGTATTTGTGTGTGTGTATGTGTGTGTGTGTGTGTGTGTGTGTGTGTGTGGAATTAGCCACTCGCCTCGTCTTAAACAGTAAAACTCCTCCTCAATCCCCCCACCTCGCTTTTTAAGTTTCACAACTAACACATACGATGCAAACACTGTTTTAACGGGGGAAAAAAAGAAATCTCTGTAATGATACTCGCGTGAGCGCATACTAACGGAATCACTGCTGGAAAGTAAAAAATAACAAATGAACCAGCACCTTACCTTTGAAAAGAATCGCGACAGATGTGAGTTTTTTTTTCCAATTAAAAAATTATTAAAAATCTTTGCTCGGTTTGCGGAACACTCGTAAACCACGTTACTCGCAATCCGAGGTTCCACTGTATGTGTGTATGCGCTTTAAATATACAGTAAATAATAAATAATAAAGCCTTTTGCACAGTGAAAGTGAGTGTCATTGATCAAAAGGCTAATGAACGCGTGCGCAGATATGAGCAAATTTTTTGATAAATCTGCAGACATACTCCCCCAGAAATGCAACAAACAAATATATAGTCTACTCGCTGATTACAACACGACAGCGCGCTCCAAGGCGAATACACGCAGCCCCCAGTTATTGTAATCCCTCTTCTCATCTTTCATTCACGATAGGTGTGAAGTTATCAAACCGGTTTCACTGATGAGGGAATTGGCAGCATTGAGGTGTTTCAAACAAATTAACAAGACAGAGCAGACGTCTCTGCCTAAAATGTATTTCGCCAGCAAAACATAAAATAAATAGAAATAAAATGTTTAATGGTACCAGTTAAATCAGTCTTCATAGTTGGATTTGATACTTTGAGTGTAATTTATAAATTTGCTGAATATATTCAGATTTTGTAAAATAACAACCGTTTCCTTCCTAGACCTTTTGTTCGCATCACAATGAACTGAAGTTCAGCTCGTCTTCTTTCCTTGATTTAAGCTATAATATTTAAGTGAAATGCATTTCGCGTATATGCTTAAATATTCCCTTTTATTTAAGGACTTAAAAAATATGCAGGGGATTAATAATATGTGTATTATGTTCGATCTGCATTATTGCAAGACATTGTCAAGTCAAGTCAATTTTATTTATATAGCGCTTTTAACAACTGACATTGTCGCAAAGCAGCTTTACGCAATAAAAGAAGTAAGTTTGTATGCAATGTGTATGAATCAAAATGATAAGATTGTCCCTGATGAGCAAGCAGAGGGCGACGGTGGCAAGGAAAAACTCCCTGAGATGGTAATAGGAAGAAACCTTGAGAGGAACCAGACTCAACAGGGATCCCATCCTCATCTGGGTGATAACGGATAGCAGGGATTGATCAGCATAATAATGTGTACTGGAAGTTCAGTATAACAGGAGATGTGTTAAAATTTAAATTAAAAGGAGTCCAGTTTGTTCCTGGAGGCTCAGGGAGACTGTAGGAAATTCCAGTTCTGAGCTATCGAACAACTGAAGTCACAGGTCCCCAGAGAACAGCTGTCAGCATCAATCGAGGACAGGACAGTCTTCGTGGAAACCCTCCCCAGCCACCACATGAATCCAGGCAGACCACACGGGGCATCCATGCGATGAGATTTCCAACCAGAAACTGGACTCCAGGACTGGTTAGACTGGTCCAGAGGGCAGAGGGGTCTGGATCACTGGCAACTCAGGAGCGACATGTATATCTCGACAGAAAGACAGGGAGAGGGAAAAGAGAGAAGGAGAGAGAGAAAAGAGAGAGCAGAAGAGGAGAGAACAGAAAATAAGGACAGATGGCAGTTAGGTATGGTCACAGTCAACATATATAAGGTGAAAGTATATTTATTGCAGAGTGCAAGCAGGGACTCCGGCAGGACAAACTATAACAGCATAACTAAAAGGGAGAGCCAGAAGGAAACACAGACATGAGGGCTCCCTGTGATGTAAAGCAACCCATCACCTCACCGTCAACAAACCTGAGTTATCAATGAGAGTGGGGAAGACAGCATCTAAACATACCAGTTCACCAGAATACTCTACGTCCATGAGTCCCCCAGATCTGCGCCTTTACCTAAGGCTAATCTATTTACAAAAATGCTTGGCTAAATAAATAGGGTTTTAGCCTAGACTTAAACACTGAGACTGTGTCTGAGTCCCGAATATTTATAGGAAGACTATTCCATAACTTTGGGGCTTTGTAAGAAAAAGCTCTGCCCCCTGCTGTAGTTTTAATAATACGTGGTACTGACAGGCAGCCTGCATTCTTTGATCGAAGTAGGCGTGGCGGATCGTAAGACACTAGCAGTTCACTCAAATACTGTGGCGCGAGACCATTTAGTGCTTTAAATGTCAAAAGTAGTATCTTAAAATCAATGCGAAATTTCACAGGGAGCAAATGCAGTGTAGATAAGATAGGGGTGATGTGCTCGTATCTTCTGGTTTTAGTGAGGACTCTCGCTGCTGCATTCTGTACTAACTGAAGCTTGTTTATACACCTAGTTGAACAACCAGACAGTAAGGCGTTACAATAGTCCAACCTAGAGGTGATTAAAAGCATGAACTAGTTTTTCTGCATCATTTAGTGACTATATGTTTCTTATCTTGGCAATATTTCTAAGGTGAAAGAAAGCTATCCTGGTAATATTATCTACATGAGCTTCAAATGAAAGGCTGGAATCTATAATCACGCCACGGTCTTTTACTGTTGCATTAGATGGAACAGAAAGGCCATCTAAAGTTACAGTGTGATCAGAAAGCCTACTTCTAGCTACTTGTGGTCCTATGACTAGAACCTCTGTCTTATCAGGATTAAGCAGAAGAAAATTAACATCCAATCTCTTATGTCCTGCACACACTGCTCAATTTTAGCAAACTGGTTTTTCTCATCTGGTTTTGCTGAGACATATAATTGTGTGTCATCAGCATAACAATGAAAACTAATACCATGTTTACGAATTATGTTACCCAGAGGAAGCATGTAAAGGGAAAAAAGCAGTGGGCCTAAAACTGAACCCTGTGGAACACCAAACTCCACTTGAGAACATGAGGAATGGTCACCATCTAAATCTACAAACTGATAATGATCAGTCAAATAGGATCTGAGCCACAAGAGGGCAGTTCCCTTAATTCCTACTACCTTTTCTAATCTGTGAAGGAGAATACTATGATCAGTGGTGTCAAAAGCTGCACTGAGGTCCAGTAACACAAGTATAGTGACGCAACCCTGATCAGAGGCCCATAGGAGGTTGTTTACTACTTTAACAAGTGCTCTGTCTGTGCTGTGATGAGGCCTAAATTCTGACTGATACAGTTCATTTATGCTATTTCTGTGTAGATGTGAACATAGCTGCTGTGATACTACCATTTCCAAAATCTTGGAGATAAAGGGAAGGTTTGATATCGTCCTGTAATTAGAAAGCTGACAGGGGTCAAGGTCAGGTTTCTTGATTAGCGGTTTAATAACGGCTAATTTAAAGGATTTGGGGACCTACCCACTACTGAGTGAACAGTTAATTACTTTCAACAGGGGTTCTATTATTGCTGGTACTATCTGTTTGAGAAAATGTGTTGGTATAGGATCATAAAAAAGTCATATGTTGTATCGAAGAAATACTACAGTAATGGTAATTTCCTCATCTGTGTATTTTATACAACAAACATGAAAAATCTGATGAACCAGAGCTATTGATATTTATTGTACAATAATGAGTAAAAAAAAACATTGAAGTTGAACATTGAAACAAGTTAAATGTTGTTTAAAAAATACATTAAAAGACATCAAACTTTAAATATAGAAATAAGTGGGAAACTAGTCTTTCAGAATAAAACATTAAAATAACTCAAAAAAGTGTGTTGTTTCTGTAAACACATTGTTGGGTTGCTCATGTTGGGTCAAATGAGATGTAGTGAGTCATTTACAAATGAACACCCGGTTGGGTTATTTTGACCCAACAACTGGTTTATTCTTTATTATCTGGTTTCTCCAAACAGCAGCCTGCAAAATGCTCGAAATATTATTGTTATTGTGTTACAAGTGTAGTTTTAAGAGTTGTTTAGGTGTTGTTTATACATGTGTGTACATCTCAAATCCTCCATTGGTTATTAAAGAGTTAACTATTTAAAAATGCCTCAACGATTTCTGAGATTTAAGCTTCAGGAAATCTCCCGGCGATCTGCTCATAACACCATCGTGATCCTCCTCTTTAACTTCCTACGTAGTCTAATCAGCGCTCAGCCGCACGCATAAAGTTACAGAATGCGTAGGGGGAAAAACAGCAAGGAGACTGACACTGGCCATTTTAATAATTCATTGATAAATTAGTGATTTCTTTGGTTTCAGCTGTAGTGATGGAGATAATCATGTCATCTCGTCGTCTCCGCAGCAGTGGGTGTATTGAAAATTTCTAACTAAAAAGTGGCAGCTGGCACACCTAAAAATTATTTTTATAGTCTAAATAAAAATGCTTTTCTAAACGTGGGCTATTGTTGTTTACCTCCTCCTCTTTAATTTCCTACCTAGTCTAATCAGCACTCAACCACACGCATAAAGTTTTCCAGAGCGCAGAGGAATTTTGTTGTATTAAATAATATTTATGCAGTGTAATCAGGGCCTCTTATTCATATTTATCATGGGTTGTTGTTGTTTTAGTGTTACTGTGTGTGCTTCACAATGTCAGACAACATTCAAATGCAAATAATTCACCCCTCCCCAGGTGTAAATCAGCTGTTCTCACCTATACATTCAGAGAAACTAAAATGCACCCCTCCCCACTTTAAGACCCTTTTGGATCTGAGGCTCTTCTGAAGATCTGCAGTGCTTCAGGCCTCTTTTTAAATTTGTGTAAATTTCATCTACTGGATTCTAGATTCTAAAATTGACTAACATTTTTAATCCCTGGAATAGAAGAAATCGTGATTTTCCTTATCATAACATGTATAGAGTGATTAAAACAATACAATTCATCATTTTCTTTGGTATTTTTATAAAATATTTACATTTTATATTTTATTAAAAAAATGAAAATAAAAAACAAAAGAATATTCTATTTGTATTTTTAATTTGTAAAATAGCATAGTGATTAAAAACAATACAAGGCATGTTATGATGAGGAAACTCTCCATCTCTTCCATGACAGCGATTAAAAAACGGTAACAATGTCAATTTTAGAATCTGCAGAAGCTCAGTAGTCCGAGCACAACCTCTCTCCTCTCTGAATACGCTATGTTCACGGGGATGGGGCTAAGACACATGCATCTCAGTTTATTAATACACGCGTTTGGTTTAGTATTCAGTGCGCGCTGTTTGTTCTGTTTGTATATCTGTTATGTTACAGCTATATTATAACACTCAGAAAGACTTTTTATTTGAGGTAAAGTGACTGATGTGCCTAACTTTTGTCAGCAGAGCCTCTGTTTCACTGAATAATCCACAACTTTTCATGATTATGTAAGATCTATTGACACCTCTCAGGTGACGCCCCCATATATACACACCAAAACACACAGAAAGCAGCCCAAACGTCAGCATGTCCCTCCCCCAAACAGCGCAGCAATGAGCATTTACTTACATCTAAACTGAGTCGTTTACATAAATCACTGATCAATAGCGCATCGTACATCATACAGAGCTGGCTATTAAGAACGCACGTTTCTTGAAAAGGGATCTCGCGCGCTTTCGCGGCAGCTCAGGGGAAGCTGTGAAAATGCCGTTCATTACCTGTAGGGGGGAGTCGTGTTTCAATCTGAAGTATTCTGTGTCTACTGAAGCCAAACATGCGTTCTCTCTCTAACCCTAACCTATGCGCCCATTGATAACAAGCGACAGAGCTCATAAACGTGTCGAGCTCAAACTTTAAATACTGATATGTATTTATTCTTCACTTTATTCTCAATGATGATTCTTCTTTGACTGCGCTTTCTCCATTCAGTATTAGTGAAAATTACCGCTGATTAACTATCTCTGCAGTAGTTATAACAGCGGATTAATTTCACTTGGGCTATTTCTAACAGACAATCTACTAAATAATAATAAATAGATAAAATAACCCAGCACTTTACCATTTAAACCAGCCGTTTTAAGAGTGTAACGTAAAAAAATATTCCATTTGTAAAATAGCATAGTTGAAAAAACAATGCAACAAAGCTTATGGTAAATAAATTCTCAGACTACCTATTTACAGTACATGGAATTTTACAGGGTTGTCACTGAACGATTTACCCTGACAAAGAGAATAAGAATAGTGCCAGCTGGCACACCTTAAAAAATATTTCGGCATCTATTTAGAGTCTAAATATTTTTTCTAAACTTGTGCTACTGTTGTTTACTTACAATATTTGTTAATTCATTTTTTTATTTAAATGAGGCTTGGGCTCTGAGATGTTGAGCCTATTTCCTACCGTAGTCTAATCAGACCTCTACCGCCAGTTCGAGTGTAATTCATAAATTATGTTTATAATAATGAAATTTGATGCCCTAAAATGCCGTGCTTTAAAATTAATCTACAATTCATTTCAAACCCGCGGCTCGCAGTTTCACTTTACAAAGGGCAGCGTTTTGATCAAAAGGTGATAAACGCATGTGATTTATCGATTAAAATGCAGACATACTGCATTGATGGATGGATGTTGTTGATAAATATTTTAAATGATAATTAAATAAATAGCTGTCCATCTTTTTGTGTTTATCTTTTCGGTTTATTATACACTTCTGCACCACTTCATATAATAAATAGTTTTAAATGGTAGTAAAGGTACCATTTGGTCATATACCAATCTGCATCAAACTGAATCTCTCTGAGCAAGTAAGCATAATAATAAATAATGAATCATTATATTGTCACCCCATGGGTGAACATGACCATATTACTGCATAAACACTGGAACACGAGGATTTAATAATTTAATTAAACACGAATATCCTTAATGTGTTAAAATGTTGGATTTTTATTTAAAAGCCCAGTATATATTTATATATATGTGTGTGTGTGTGTGTGTGTGTGTGAAATGTGTGGTATTTTAATTCAAATCCAACATTTTAATGTGTGTCAAGGTGCACGGGCGTCAACTCGCACGTTCTGTAATATTCCATTGTCATTCATATTGCCGCTGTTTTAGAGCCCTTTACTAAAGCATTCGCTAGTTATCAAGTTGATATACAGGTCAATCGTGAATTACACTCAAAGTATCAACTCCAACTATGAAGTCTGATTTAATTTGCTGGGGAAATAAAATTTCGGCAGAGACGTCAAGAATATAAAGAATAAGAATTGTATTTCTAATAAGGTAATTAATTAAATAATACAATTATATCAAATAAGGTCTTATTATAGACCAAATTTCTCATTCACCGCTGATGTAGTTAAATATGCTTATACTGTAGATACGTAGGTTATATTTTAAAAGTACAATTGCAAGTCAATTACAAACTGCATGTAATGTAAAATATGAATAAAACCGTATTAGACACATACATATGATATGGGACTATATACAATGAAAAAGCTATTTACACATGAGTGCTCAAATGTAAAGCAAACGCGATTATTAATTTATTGTGTATATTTAACTTCATTCAGCCGTTTAAGTTACATGAAAAAATAACGTGCCTTTATTTTCTGTTCGAATTTAAAGATGCACACGCGTGTGCAAAAAGACGAAGTAAAATAATAAAATACAAAAGGGTATCATTTTTATTTAAAGTTGACCTAAAACAATATTGTCTCCAATGCTGAAGCAAACATTTTGTTTTTGTTTTAGTCTTCTCGCTGAATACAACGCGCTACGAGGTGAACACATGCAGACAAGTTGATCCTGTAATCCTTCTTCTCACCTTTCATTCACAATAGGTGTGAAGTTATCAAACCGGTTTCGCTGATGGGGGAATTGGCAGAATTGAGGGGATTAAAAAGAATTAACAAGACCGAGCAGACGTCTCTGCCTAAAATGTATTTAGCCAGCACATTGTACTGGAGCTCAGCACGTCTTCTTTCCTTGTTTTAATCTGTAATATTGTGAAATAATAAGTGAAATGTATTTCGCGTATATGCTTAAATATTCCTTTTTATTTATGGACATGTGTATTGTGTTTGATCTGGATTATTGCGAGACGCGATGACTTTCTGCCATTTTTATCGATAAATCGAACGGGTTTATCAGCCTTTTGATCAAAACGCTGCCTTTTGTAAAGTGAAAGTTTACGGACAAATCGGGGTTCACGCACGCCGATGAACAGCTTTATTTCAGTCATAAATTCACATAAAATCCACATTCCAGCTATTATTTCCAGCCATGGTCAAATAATGGATGAAATGCTGGACACAAACAGCAAGAAAACATTGTTTATTATTATAAAAAACCCGAAGCACTTCGTGTGCATATAAGAATATTTACAATAATATATAGATTTTTTTGTTCATTCGTGTCTTCTGATGGTGCTCAATGTCGACACATTTTTACGTTTTAATGAAGATATTTTGTCATATTTACGAATCAGGACATTCGCATAGTTAACACTAACTGAAGAACAGGTCTTCACTTCGTAATACACCTGTCCTTAAAAAGGAATATTTAGGCAAATACGCTAAATATATTTCACTTAAATATTACAGATTAAAACTAGAAAAGAAGACGTGCTGAGCTTCAGCTCATACAAAATGTCTAGGAAGGAAACTGTTGTCGTTATTTTACAAAATTTGAACATATTCAGTAAATTTGTGAATTACACAAAGTATTTGTAACAACGCGGGTCGCGCGAGGGGCAGATCCACAGGCTGCTACCGCGCGGAGTTCTGAACAGGCACCGGCGCGGCCATTTATACACGCGACTGCCAGACAGACTAAGCAATAGTTCAGCGTGCGCGCTCAGTTTACTAGTGCCACAACCCCCCGCTCTCTCTCTCAAATAAATAAGGGCATAAGCCCCGAGAGGCTACAAGTTTTTGCTTTAGTTTTCAGAGCCCGTCCGTTCTCGCGTAGAGACGGCGGAGTTCTGTTTTTGTTTTCAGTTTCCTTTTGTTTCCGTTCAAATTGTTAATTAATAATCTCACGCCATCTCCAAACGGAAAGGTCTTCCCGTGCGTATCACAAGCACTCTCACATACTCCTATTTCGTTTACCCATCTAAAATCCTGCGTATAGGTAACATTTTAAAAGTACAATTGTAAGTAAATTACAAACTGCATGTAATGTAAAATATGAATAAATTAGACACATATATGATATGGTAGTATATACAATGAAGAAGAGTGCTCAAATGTAAAGCAAACGCAATTATTAATTTATTCTGTATATTTAACTTCATTCAATCGCTTAAGTTACATGAAAAAATAACATGCCTGCCAGCCCATTATTATTTTCTGTTCAAATTTAAAGATGCACACGCGTGTGCAAAAAGTCTAAGTACAACAAAGAATTCGAAAGTGTATAATCTTTAATAAAGTTAGCCTAAAACAATATTGTCTCCCATGCAATGATGATTTTGTTTTAGTCTATTTGTTGAATACAACGTGACTGCGCGCTCCGAGGTGAACACATGCAGACCCCCAGTTACTGTAATCCCTCTTCTCACCTTTCATTCATGATAGGTGTGAACTTATCAAACCGGTTTCACTGATGGGGGAATTGGCAGAATTGAGGAGTTTAAAAAGATTGAACAAGACCGAGCAGACGTCTCTGTCTAAAATGTATTTCACCAGCAAACCATAAGCATAAATAGAAACAAATTAAATGTTTAATGATCTCAATTAAATCAGACTTCATAGTTGGATTTGATACTTTGAGTGTAATTCATACATTTACTGAATATATTTTGTAAAATAACGAAACCCGTTTCCTTCTTGGACCGCACGTCTACTTTCCTTGTTTTAGTCTGTAATATTTAAGTGAAATACATTTTGCGTATATGCTTAAATATTCCTTTTTATTTATGGTCTAGTGTAGTATGTTTGATCTGCATTATTGCAAGAGGCGATGACTTTCTAGGGGAGTATGTCTGCACCTTTTGTAAAGTGAAACGCACGCAGACGAACAGCTTTATTTCAGTCATAAATCCACAGTCACATTCCAGCTATTATTTCCAGCCGTGGTCAAATAATGGATTAAATAATTATTCAATGCTAGACACAAACAGCAAAAAAGACAGATGATTATTTTTTTATAAAAAGCACTTCATGTTTATATTTGTTCCTTCATGTTTTCTGATGGTGCTCGACACATTTTTCCGTTTTAACGAAGACATGTTGACATATACAGTAATTATGCGAATGTCCTGATTCGTGAATATGTGCGCGCATCTAGGTGTATGTGCACGGAGAGTTTGTTTATATGTGCGCGCATTTCATATGTAGTTGTGTGAGCAGTTAGTAGTATATATAGATGTGACTGTTTCATATATGTGTATTTGCATATGTGTTTCACGTGTGTGTGCATGAGTGAAGTTTGATTTAAGCCCTATACGGCGCCTCATAATTTAGGGCATCTCTTTCCATCATTATGAACATAATATGAAGCACATATACGCAGATTCATCATAAAATATTATTATTGTAAAACAAAATAAAATTCATGTTTGCTTCAGCATTGAAAACAATATTGTTTTAGGCTAAATAATTATACACAATTCTTCGTTGTACTTGTCTGGCTTTTAGATAAAGTCCTTCCATGCTCCATCTGGCGGATATTCAGTGAAGCACAGCACATTTATTTAAATACCCGAATGTTGCTTAAGGGATCTCGCGGCATGTCGCGCGCCAAATTGCGGGATCTCGCGGGAAAAAGCGCGCATTCTTAATGGCCAGATCTGTATTTTACATGGAAATTTACAAGTTTGTTACTGAATGATTTACTCTGATAAAGAGCCATAAGAACACTAGCAGCTGGCACGCCTAAAATAAATGCAGGATTATTATTTATAATCTAAATAAAAATGCTTTTCTAAACGTGGGCTATTGTTAATATATTGTTAATATTGTTTATATACTTGCAAAATTTGTTCATTTAATTTAAATGAGGTTTGGGCTCCGGGATGTTTAGCATTGTGATCCTCCCTTTTAACTTCCTACGTAGTCTAATCATCGCTAAGCCGCACACAAAGTTTTCCAGAGCGCACCGGCAGAAGTAGACCAATGACTATTAATGCGTCCGGAAAAACAACAAGGAGACTGAGTCTGACCATTTTAGTAATTCATTGATAAATTAGTGATTTCTTTGGTTTCGGCTTAAGTGATGAAGGTGATCGTCATCTCGTCATCTTCGCAGCCGTGGATGCGCCTATAATTCACTTTTTGAATTACGAATTACATAGCCTAAAATTAGACATCTAAAATCGTTTTCCATTAGTTTATATAAAAGCAGACATTTCGCTTTCTATAAGTATATATTTTTCACGTCTGTGAGGCAAGTATACACAGAGTTTCGGGTAATCTTCTGACGCGCTCAAGTTAGCGTACCCTGTTTACTTTCATTATTTTACAAAATAATAAGGTTTTTTCATCATTGTGGGTCCCATTAAATAAAAGTGAAGTCTTATAAAGGCTATGTAGCTTATATATTTTTATTATATTATTTTTTTATATTAATCTGGCAAACTTTTTCTGATGCACACCCAGAGTCTGTTTTCTGGCTACGCCAGTGTTACACATGATATAATCTAAAGGCTAGATATAAAGGTATACATTTAGTTTGCTTAATTTCGATGCAAATAAGAAACGCCTATATGCATTACTATAATTCTGTGATTGCAAATTCGTTTAATGTGTATTTCGTAAGGTTTTGCCAGCGGTTGTACAGCGTACCTAATCCGTATGGCTCATTAATCCTTGAGAGAATTAACTAAGGCCTGAGGCGTCGGTTTATAGTTATATAGCGCCACTCAGCGGTAAAAGCCAGCAAATGTACAAACCCAAATGCCGTGAGGCGCGACGGTGAAACTAAAGTCCTGCTTGTCTACCATCTGGAAGACATTTCTTGTAGTTGGTTACCAGGTTTGCACACATCTCAGGAGGGATTTTGGTCTACTATTCTTTACAGGTCTTCTCTAAATCCTTAAGCATTTTCTCCCAATCCTTCTTTGTTCATTGCCAAACTTCAGATGGACCTGTACATGTGCCGTCTTGAGAAGGATGACTTTACAGCACTGAAGGATTTCAATTCAGCGTATTACCAATGGTTTGTTTGTGATTCCCACTAGCTGTGGTCCCAACTGCCTTGAGATCATTCACAAGCTCCTTCCATGTACTTCTGGGCTGATCTCTCACTTTTCTTATGATTATTTTTACCCCTGAGGTGAAATCTTGCATGGAGCTCCAGGCCGAGGGTGATTGGTGGTTACTTTGTATTTCTTCCTTTTGCGAATAATAAGTCCAACAGTTGTCTTTTTCTCGCCAAGTTTCTAGCTGATGGTCTTGTAGCCCATTCCATCCTTGTGCAGGTCTACAATCTTGTTTCTAACGTCCTTTGATCGCTCTTTGAGCCCATATTGGTGAGGTTTGAATAGGTGGACACTTGTCTTTTATACATGTAACAAGTTATTGTTAGGAGCACCTAACAAGTGTGTAGCACATGAGCACATAACTATGTAGCACCGCCACATAAAGGGTTTTATATAGACGGTTGTAAGTACTTTAACAAAAAGAAAATAACTGCTTTGTCGTATCACACCAAATAAGTTTTATGTTGTCCCAATATCGGTGGTTTGGTTCCGGGGTAGAGCTCTTGCGAGCATGCGCGGCTGCATTGCAAGGGAATCCTGATTACGTGCTGGGTTATGTGATCTGGCATAAAAGAGAGATTAGGAGGAGGCAGCGCTGTTTATGGAGTTATGTTCAAGAGAGAGGGTAACGAGTTCCCATTTTTTTGGATGGATCCATTCCGGAATAATTCACTACACCTTTTTTTCTCCTGCTTTCGTGCTCCCGGACTGATTAAATAATATCGGTGAGGCTGAGCCATCTCTCCCGTTACACACACTCACAAACACACTCATAAATAACCTAGACTCTGGACATTTTACTCCATCCACACACACACATCCATTTTTTGGGTATTTGTATATATTTTGTATATATTGTGATTTTGGTGCACCGTTGTTTTTTTTATTGTTTTTTTTTGGTCACTTAATACACTTTGGGTTTTGGTTAAGTTGTTGTTGTTGTTAATTTTCTTGTTCCGTTAGGCCTATAACGCACTGGAAGTTAGATAAAAGACCCAGATTTAGTGTAACACAATTAATAAAAAATTATAATAGTTACAACCAGTCTGTGGGAGCCATAATTATTGATGGTTGTTAGGGGGTTCAAATATTCATTTTACTCATTGAAATGCACCTCAGTTTATATACAGTGGGTCCTCGGATTGCGAGTAACGTGGTTTACGAGTGTTCCGCAAACCGAGCAAAGATTTTTAATACATTTTGAATCGGAAAGCGAGCAAGTATTAGTTTACGAGTGCCGAGTATCATGTATCACGCATGCGACTCTTATTTTGACACCGAGCGTCACTCTCTCACCTTTCCCCCTAACCCCCGCCACACGGCTTCGGAAACACACAGAAACTCTGCTCGTCTCTTACTTGTATAATCAACATCTCCCTCTTTCTGTTAGTCTCTTATGCGTGTGTGCGCGTAATTTGACACCGACACACACACACCCTGACACATACACAGACGCTCTCTCGCCTTTTCACCCCCTCCCCGGCTTCACAAACACACAAACTCTGCTCTGTCGCGATTCTTTTCAAAGGGAAGGTGCTGGTTCATTTGTTTTGTTAGTTTTTTTTTACTTTACCGCAGTGATTCCCTTTGTATGCTCACGCCAGTGTCAGAGAGTAGTATTTTTTCCCTGTTAAAACGGTGTTTCCGTTGTGTGTGTGTGTGTGTTGGTTGTGAAACTTAAAAAGTGATTCCGTTAGTATGCGCTGATGCCAGTCTCAGAGAGATGTCCTTTTTTCCGTTAAAACGGTGTTTCCGCTGTGTTTATGCGTTTGTTGTGAAACTTAAAAAGTGATTCTGTTAATATGCGCTCATGCCAGTGTCAGAGAGATTTCTTTTTTTTCTGGTAAAACGGTGTTTCCATTGTGTGTGTGTGTGTGTGTGTGTGTGTGTGTGTGTGTGTGTGTTTGTTGTGAAACTTAAAAAGCGAGGTGGGGAGAGGGAGGAGGAGTGTTACTGTGTAAAACGAGGCGAGGGAAGGGGCTAATTCCACACACACACACACACACACACACACACACACACACAGCGCCTGCGCGCACAAACGGAAACACTTATCTGTCGGGATTTATTTGTACTTTTTTTTTAAAGGTAAAGTGCAGATTAATTTGTTATAATTTCATTTTATAGATTATATTAATTATTGTTATGTATTTATTTTTTGGGGCTGTGGAATGAATAATTTGAGTTTTCATTATTTCTTATGGGGAATTATTATATGGTTTACAAGTGTTTTGAACACAAGCCCACTTTTGGAACGAATTATGCTCGTAATCCAAGGTTCCACTGTAATATGTTTTTTCTGGCTTTTTGACTGATATTCTTTCTCTATCCCTTAAAATAAACCTATGATAAAAAATATAGACCCTTCGTTTCTTTGTAAGTGAGCAAACTTAAAAAATCTACAGGGTATCAAATAATTATTTTCCCCACTGTAGCATCATTCACAAGCAGACTTCAGGCTGTCATTGCTGCCAAAAGTGCTTTGACCAAGTATATAGTGATGTAACTTATGCAAATATTTCAGTCTCTATTTTAGTAAATTAACAAAGGCACTCAGATACCTGTGTTTACTTTATAATTGTTGGGGATTGTGCATAGAATGATGTCTAAAAAGGATTTGAATCTGTTTTAAGATAGGTTTGAAACATGACAAAAGAAATGTTGCACTGTATACTATATGTATCTTATAATACAGTATTGTTCGTTATATTCTTAACATGTCTTCACCACTGCACATTGTTTGTGCATACATATAGAACATAAGACATCCATACCACTGATCACGGTAAGATATCCATCCCCCAAATCCAGTGTGCTGTGATAGTCTATGTCTACACTAGCATGGTTGATGTAAGCTCCTCTCCTCCCCCACCTTGGATAATCTGAACATAATTTGTTGTTTCTGCTGCCCAAATACTCTCCAGTCAACAAACATGTGAAACCAACAATCAGGACTGTTGTCTAGCTGGATGGTGCTTACGCTCCTCTCCAGCAACAGTTCTCACATACAAGAATTGAATTTGCTGCTTTGGCCAACACTGCAGACACCAAAATCAACATCTATACCAACTCTGTTCTGGAAAACATGTGGATCCTCAACCAGAAGCCCTGCATCAACTGGCTCACTCCATTTCCAGCTCTGCCTCACGCTCTGATAGGCTCAACCTCTTCTACACTCATTTTGAACTGGGAAACATGGAACCTGTTCTGAAGATGGATTTCCCGGTGAGCAGCCACTCTCCAAATATGAAGTGTGTGCTACCCTGAGCAGGGTGAATACAAAGAAAGCAGCTGACCCTGATGGCATTCATGGCCAGGTATTTAGAGCATGTGCAGAGCAGCTTCCTATGGTCTTCACGGACACAAGTTGTTGGCTCAGGCAGCTATCACCACCTGCTTTATGTCTGCTAACTTTGGCCAGTGCTAAATAATTCTGCTGCATCAGCACTTAGAGGTGAGTGCGACAGAGCAAAATCCACTGTCATCGTGCTTTAAAAGACTGGTCCTTACACACCTTGAAGCCTGCCTTCCACCCACTCTGAACCCATATGGATTTGCCCATTTCCCCAGTAGGTCAACAGGAGACACCATTTTCACTGGCATCAGCACACCATTCTGTAACTGAACCATGAAGTCATACAAACAGACCAGAGTCTGTCCGACTAGACAATTGTATCCTCAGCACTGGAGTTCTTGTCCCCACTCCCTATGCCTTCAATAGTATTGTCAAATTTACAGATAACACTATGGTAATAGGCCTGATCAGAGGTAAAGAGACAGTAAATAGGGAGGAGATCCAGAACCTGAGGGTGTGGTATGAGGACAAAAACCTGTAATTCAACACCGACAAGACCTAGGAGGTCATTGAGAATTTCTGATGAGCTCACATCAATTATGCTGCCATTTACATCAACGGAGCTGTTGTTGAGCATGTAGTTCATATCTTTAAGGACCTTACCTGTTTGCTGAGCTCCTTTCTTCTGGTTAGAAAGGCACAACACCACCATTTTTAAAAAATTGTCTCCAAAGGACAAGAGGCATCATCAAAGATCGCCCTTACCCTAATTATGCACCTCACCCCTACACAACCATCGTTTGCACAGATTTACTGCATATTACCATGTACTGGGCATTCAGTATACTCAGGTCATCAGCTAAGTTCATTTTATTGATGCATTAAATTGCTGAGCCAAGACCTGACCAAAGAAGCAAATTCATATGATAACACTGTCTCCAGAGGCTTGTACAGTGGGCACTGTTCATGATGGGTGCATCATGGATGCACTTCCCTCCTAACCCAAACACACACACCCCTCCGGGGTAGGGACAACCTGTATTAATCAGACCACATGATCTTTTTTCCATTGCTCCAAAGTTCAATTTTGTGCTCCCCTGCAAACTTAAGCCTGTTTCGAATTAGTCTCAGTTATAAGTTGTTTTCTTATGGCCACACAGTTGTATAGTCCCCATCATGAGAGTTCTCATCACATTGTGTGCATATGGAAATGCTCTTACTTTCATTTTTAAACATGGCTATGGGTTTTACTGTTGATTTTTTTTTTTTACCACGCAACGTCAAGTGTTTAAATGATCTAGCTGATATTCCAAAGTGGAATAAGTGGAAATATAAAGTAAATCTTGTAAGTTTCTTAGCACCGTCCACCACCTCTATCTTTTTGCCTTTGGCTCCATAGTATACAGTAGGTAAGAATGTAAAACTGTTTTCACCCATGCTTATAGTGATTTTAAAGAAAGTTACTCCATTACAACTGTACTATTTTTACAGTTTAGTTATTGGGTCAGTGTACAGTATGTTTTATAGTCAGTTATTTATTGCACATATTGACATAGTCATTTTCATGTTTTGTAGAGGTCATATTAATCACTTATCCGTAACCATTAAATGTGATTAATACATTAATGACTAAGCTAACCACACACCAGCATCACACTGAGATTTTACTTACTAATCTGTTCTGTCTTACTGTATTTACAGAAAATCAACCCTTGACTGGACATTGTAGCAAATAAATGCAATAACTATTATAAGCACTATTAATGTTCCCCTATGTTGTTAGTTTGTGATGGTGGTACATATCACAACTTTTCATCTGCAGCATTGTACTGCCCTAGGTTGCTAAAGTAATCAGACACAAAGTGTTTTGAACAAACTATCAGTTATGTGCTAAAATTAATAAATTTCAGCTGCTACTGTAGGTCTTCTGAGCCAGATAGCTGATGTAATGTTCTGATACCTGGTTTGTACATCCCACAACAAAGCTCCTATCTGTAGCCTTCCTCTTGACTGTGATGCCATCAGAAAGTAAAAACAAAATGGCAGGTGTTTGGTAATGTTCCACCAGCCTATGGGGGAAATATGCAGGTAGAGGCATATAAGCCAATCCTAGGTTATAAAGGCATAAATTAAAACCAGCAGGGTTGTTTTACTCATTCACTCACTCACTGTCTATACCACTTAATCCTGTATTCAAGGTTGCAGGGGGCCTGGAGTCTATCCCAGGAGACTTAGGGCACAGGGCCTGGACACGGTGCCAAGCCATCGCAGAGGGTTGTTTTAACGCTATAGAAATACAACTTGTATATAAGTTTTAATTTTAGCGCATCCTACTCAGAACATGCACTTAAAATTGTAACACTTTAGGTAACTAATTTTTATGCCATTTAAAATAAAGTATTTAAGTAATGTGAATCATCAGATTTCACAAATAAATAAACAAATGAAACTATTTTAAAGACAATTTATGACTTATTTAAAAACTTTGCTAGATGTGTTGTTTCTTGAAAAAGGATTCTGGAAACCAAATTAAGTTTCATTTTGACATACTTAATTTGTTCAAAATACATGGCTGAAAGTATGTGGATATCTGACCATCACAGGTATAAGCTTATGGGACATCCCTTTCCGGATGGCAGAACTGGCAGACTAAAGCTTACAAACTGATTTAGCAGGAAGCAAATTCTACATCTGCTATTAGACTATCTGCATTGTCTAAACATTTATAAAAAAACTTTCTCTGTCACCATACAGGTAAACGTCCTCATGAGTGCGGAGTCTGTAAAAAGGCATTTAAACACAAGCACCACCTAATCGAGCACTCCCGTCTGCACTCCGGGGAAAAGCCGTACCAGTGTGATAAATGTGGCAAACGCTTCTCACACTCCGGCTCTTACTCCCAACACATGAACCATCGCTACTCCTACTGCAAGAAAGAGGTTTATGACCAGCCAGAGCCAAATAATACTTCATCTACACCACCCTCACAGCTTGACTCAGATGAGAGGGAGAGTGAAGCTGAGGAGGAGATATATGATGATGAAGAACCAGATGGAGAAAAAGATTGTGAGGAAGATTTTTCTGGCTTTGACATGAGTGACATAAGAGTGGTTAGGGTCGGTGAGGAATATTATGAAGAGGAGGAGGAAGTGGGGATGGCAGAAAAAAAACAGGTGACAGAAGACCCAGTGGAGTTGTGTATTCCGGAAAAGGAAGTGGCAAAAACTTTGGGCATGGGAGACCTTATGGACAGCAAAACAGAGGAGGAAATAGGGAAACCAATGAAGAATGATTTGTTTAATGACGCTGTAGAAAACAAGTAATAATGTTTCTCCCTACTAACTCCATATTGTGAACGGTTAAGACGTAATAAGCTTGGTTGACTTTTTAAAACAGTGGATTACTTTGAAGGATTATTTTGTGTAATTAATTTACTGTGTATGAATCACAGGTGTGCCTAATCCACATATTACAGCTGTCTGTAAACTATCTATATAACAAATCATTTTTTTTCTAAATCCATTAACCACATTCAATTTATAGGTTTTCTTGAACCACAACCTCAACGTATTTGTTACTGTTCCTTATTATTTCTTTGAATTGTTTCATCTGCAATCAGGTGAAATTTCTCCACATTTTTATTGCAGGGGAAGTTTACTAAATCAGTATTTTATCAATATTTTATTACTTCTTTTAGATATGAAAAAACTAAGATGCACTGTAGGTACATTTATGATTTTCTTTATGGATACATAATGCCTCAAGTAAATACCATTCAGTATTTTTATTCTTATAAGGCCAGCCAGTGTTAACCTAGTGTTTTTGTTTTGTCTGTATGAAGGAAGTTTGTGGTTACATATCATTTGATCATTTATAAAGATAAAATTAGTTGATATATGTAACCTGTTAAACTAGATTTTTTTTAATGTTACAAATGACATTTGGTTGGCATCTGTGTTCAATTCTAATTTTATGTAGACACTCCTAAATGATAATATCTGCAAAAAGAATTGGATGATGTTTAAAAAGTAATAGTGACGATGTAAATTGTTCATGAAGTAATCATCTATGCTATGTTGGTGATACTTTGTGGATGATGCATACTGTAAAACGCACTTTTCTGTGGTATAGTATTTAGGAACATGACGGTTCAAAAACACTTCAGTCAGGGAACTGTGTATGTCGCACATCAGTGTTAGCTCTCTTCTTCATAGAATTATATTCACTCAAGGGTGCAGTAGATGTGCCTATAGAAATACAACTTATATATAAGTTTTAATTTTATCGCATCCCACTCAGAACATGCACTTAAAATTGTAACACTTTAGGTAACCAATTTTGAAGCCATTTAAAATAAAGTATTTAAGTAATGTGATTTGTAGATCAGCCAGTTTATCATATTCAGTTATATGAGAACACATTTTTTTTCACTTAGCATTATTGAATTCTTAATGTGTTCATTTGTCATAAATTAAAAAGTTCTAGGAAACCCCTTGCCAGCCTTATGCAAGACCGCCAAGCTGTATGTGCCATCCATTCCTATTAATTCACTAATACATAAACAAATTAAACTATTTTAAAGACAAATTATGACTTATTTTAAAACTTTGCTAGATTTGATGTTTCTTGAAAAAGGATTCCGGAAACCAAATTAAGTTTAATTTTGACGTACTTAATGTGTTAAGCCAGTTTTTGTAGCATTTCAGAAAAAGAAAAATAGACAAATTTAGCATTTATTACAATGAAGTGAGTTTTTGATTGTCACTGTGTGTTATAGTCTGGGTTTACACTGTTTCAGATTCTGGCCTTGTGAAATACTTACCAATATATGGGTATATGGGCTTATTTTTGGCTTGGAGCAGTATAACATCTCTATTTGAAATGGTTTGGATGCCAGTGTTATGGATTCTAAGGGCCATTTTGTTAAATCTAAAATCCTACTAATGAAGCAACAACAGACTTATTCTGGTTAGTTATGATACTCTTGGTAACTTACCTTAAGGGTAATACTTAAGTAAATTAGTCAGAAGGCACTGGCCCCACACTACTGCTTTGGAGACAAAAAGCAGATGAATTATAAGAAAAGCAGGAAATGGCAATGTGACAAGGAAGGAATGAACACATTGTAGATAAGGAGTGCACTTGATCTAAGAGACAGAAGGGATTG
This sequence comes from Clarias fuscus, assembly GCA_030347435.1. Lineage (NCBI taxonomy): Eukaryota > Metazoa > Chordata > Actinopteri > Siluriformes > Clariidae > Clarias > Clarias fuscus. Next base: position 319,111 of record CM059231.1, on the reverse strand, counting down.
TGTGTTTAATGTTGTTTTACCTTAAAGGTTTTAACCTTTAGACATTACAGTATTATTCATTGTGATGTATTATTTCTAAATGTTTGTGTTTACATCAATACACATGTATATTGTGTATTTACCATCAGTATTAAAATATCCATGACCATAATGTTTTCAGTTTTATAATTTTTTTTCCACCTCTTGTTTTTCTTGTACTGAAATTTACTTGTAACAATGTAATGTCTGAAGTAAAATGAGGGCCAAAATCCAGTAAATGAGTAAAAGTAAAGATTCCCTAGGGCAAGTATTATTCGAGTAAAAGGTGAAATCCCCCCCTCTCGTCTTAGTCACCCTCCCTCCCCTCTTATTTGGGGCTATTGTGCCCACACTAGACACACAAAAATAGAAACACTGCTTCTTTAATAAGAAACCTCTCTAATGTACTGTTAATTTTTGTCAGCTATTCTAATTTTAGTCTTAGTCCCAGGATAAATGTCCCTGTTAGTTTTGATCATATTTAGTTTAGTCTTATCCTATTTTTGTTTAGTCAAGTTTTAGTCAACTAAAAGTCTGGATATTGTAGTCTAGTTTTAGTCAGAGGAACCTGCAAGTATTTTCGTCTAGTTTAAGTCAATGAAAACTTAATAAGATTATTATTAATTAACCCTACAGTCAATCTAGTCTAGGCAACCCCCCCCCCCCCCCTTTTTAAGGGTTTTCACAAAATAATTATCTTAACATTTTAAAATGTTTCTTTTAATCTAATGTCTTCAGCTAATTATATTTATTTTAATCAAACTTCACTTGTGCACACACACATGAAACACTGGCATATATATATATAAGTGAAGTTTAATTAAAATAAATATAATTAGCTGAGAACATTAGATTAAAAGATACATTTTAGAACAAGAAACAACTACATATGAAACGCGCACACACCTATGAGACGTGCACAGAAACTCTTCGTGCCCACAGATTGTTTTTTAAGCCGTATACAAAGAATCATGCCAGCAGTGTTTCCATTGGTGTGTGTGTGTGTCAAATGACGCGCACACACACTAACAGAATCAGTGCAGTCTGACACAGAGTGATAAACAGGATTGTTAATAAGGAACCTCTCTAATGACACTTGCGTTTACTTTCACTTTCACATGCATGAAAGGACGTGTGGACGACTTTCACACACACACATAGAAACACAAAATAGATGCTTTACGTGCAACCAAGTGGTCACAGTGTTCTAGTAAACAGTACACACGCGCATGGATGTTGGCTATAAGAGTGACACATGGGCACTGAGACAGGGATTGGGAGCCGATTACTCACATTTCCGCAGCGAGAGAGAGAAGAACCACTGGCTCAGTTGTGATCATTTGACATCAAAACAAGAAGCGCATGTGTGCCACATGAAACTTCACATGATACTCGCATATCAAGACTCACTCATTTATCAAGCCAAAATTTATTTATTTTTAAATCACAAACCGGGTTACTCGCAATCCGAGGTTCTAATGTATACTGTGTGTACATTTTACTTTAAGTGATCTCAAAGTAAACCTCAAAGATGATGGTTCACCAATATTCTTCCAGATTTTAAAAAGTGCATTTTACAGTTCTTAACCAAATTTTACTAGTTTCAACAATCTTCAAAAAAAAAAAAAAAAAAAGAAATCTTAGACACAAACACATGATGACATTGCATCTCCTGCACCATCTTGTTGGATACATTTAAAGCACATCTCAGAGGACAGATTACTTGGAATTAATGTTAATTTTGTCAGCTATTTTCAATTTTAGTTTTAGTCTCGGGATAAATGTCCCTGTTAGTTTCTATCATATTTAGTCAATCTTATTCTATTTTTGTTTTAGTCAAGTTCTAGTCGACCAAAAGTCTGTGCATTTTAGTCTAGTTTTTGTCAGAGTTTTTGCTTTTTCTAGTTTTTGTCAAATTTTAGCAATTGTTATTTTTAATTAACCCTACAATCAATCTAGTCTAGGCAAAACCCCTTTTTTGTAGTTTTTCACAAAATAATTACCTTAACATTTTAAATGTATATTTTCATCTTGTGTTTTCATACAAGTATATTTATTTTTAACCATCACAACAACTGCTGCATGTCCATATTTTTAAACTACAAAACAATAGGAGCACTATGGACAATACAGTGCTTTGAAAAGTTTTTTGTTTTTAATATGAATTTACACACTTGGACTGTTGTAAGGATAGCTCCTATTGGCCACAATCATTTGCTAGCCTATTATCTTAATGGGTTTGTCAATGGTTTAACTATAAAATAAAATACATCACATGTAACAAAGCATAATTACCACAATAGGCTGTAACACTACCCAGACATTTTTATGGTATGCCTTGATGTGTCTCTTCAGGTTTGTGGTATTTTTCCCAGAAATTGTGTGCCCACACTGTTTCCCCTCCGATATTACTATACATCTGCTTATTTCCCCAGTTTAATATAAAGAAAATGAGCCCAAATATCAGTTCCTCTCTTTCACTTGAGTAATTCTGCTGTCACAATGAAGAGTTAAACCCCATCAAACTTTTTAATTTCCATAAACAATGGAATGGAATAATAATCCTCTTGGCTTGGTCCCTAATATACAAACACAACTTTTCTCCACACGGATATTTTTTATAGAACAATAAGGGTCTTTTACAAAAATAAATCACTTTTCTTTTATAACTGGTTCAAAAAGAATTTTCTTTTAGTTGGACAACTGTTTAACTGTTTAACACATGGCAGACTTTATAATTATTTCGATTTTTTTTTTTTTTTTACAGAAATACAATATTCCTATATTTGCTAATGAGTATGCTGTTGGTGTAGTGGTTAGCACTGTCGCCTTGCACTGCCAGGGTCCGGGTTCGATCCCCGGCCAGACTCGATTCCCGTCTCTGTGTGCATGGAGTTTGCATGTTCTCCCCGTGCTTGGTGGGTTTCCTCCGGGTACTCTGGTTTCCTCCCACATTCCAAAGACATGTAGGTTAGGCCTGGGGTTGGCGTTCCCAAATTGCCCGTAGTGTGTGAATGAGTGAGTGTATGTGTGTGTGTCTGCGCCCTGCGATGGATTGGCACCCTGTCCAGGGTGTACCCTGCCTTGTGCCCTAAGTCTCCTGGGATAGGCTCCAGGCCCCCGTGACCCTGAATACAGGATTAAGTGGTATAGATGATGAGTGAGTGAGTGAGTGAGTGAGTATGCTGTTGTTGCCAACTCCCTTTGGAGTGACTTCACTGTTACAAGGCTCTACATTTCCTTGGCCATGCTCTTGAAACTAACTGACACAGTGGTTGGAGGAGTATGCTTCTCTGTCGAGCAACCGAAGAGAAATGATAAAATCAAAGCCATCATTACAATTCTTTTTGTAATCTCATATTGGAATAATATTGTAGAGAATTTAGCCTGGGAGGAAGTATGGTCCTTACCTCAAAAGTATTTTTTAACGTATAAAGTCAAAGAAATAACATACAAATTAATACAGAAATGTTATCGGTCTAAAACCTTTTTTTCCCCACCTCTTTTGGCAGTGTTCCTACACAGAGACTTTTTGGTCAGAATTCTTAATATTCATTCAATCTTATTTTGAAAGTTACTTTTCTTTCTGTTTCAAAGGTGTTTTATTTGGATTTTTTGGCTACTCAGATGATAAAATGTTATATAATTAACATATGTTTACTAGTAGATAAATATCATATTCATAAACAAAAATTTACTGGCGCTAAACCTTTGTTCTCTGTATTCAGAGACGATCTTAACAGATATATAGAAACTGTACAAGACTGTTACTCCTAAAGCGATGAAAACGGTTTCTCTGTAATCTTCCTTTGTGTCTTATTAAGTTGTAGAATCTCCACTTTGTGATTGTTTTATTGTTTTATTATACCCTGGTTTGTATATACTTATTTTTTCTTTTTTGTTATTGTTTTTTGATTAATTTTGATGTGTACAATTGAAAATAATTAAAAGTTAAAGATGACCGAGCTTGTAACATCCAGTCACTGCACGCGCAGACTAGTCCCACGCACCATGACACAGGAAATACTGCTGCTCATGTCATAATACCCCTAATCCTACGCGGAGTAAGTGTGGTTTTGCTCGGTGCCCGTAAGTGTAGAACACTGCAATTCACCGCGGGTTTGGTGTAGTGACTACGTTTCCGATCTTTTTTCCCAACGTGTTTAATTCCTCGCAGGAACAAAAAACAAAAGAGGATGATTTTAATAACCAAGCAGAGAGTCTGATCTTTAAATCGACATATTCATTCATACATATTGGCTTAAGGTTGTGCAAAAATATGGTTTTGTAAACTCTTGTCAAATCATACAAAAACTTATATAGTGCCTGTTCTTATGTGAAAATACGATTCTAAAAAACAAAAACAAAAAAATTATAATACGAAGTGCGATTTTATGCTTGGGGTTTCTCCATTATGAATATGAATTGGTGACTCTAATGTCAAAAATACGTCACGATCAAAAGATGCATGCATTTGTAGTGTTTAACTTGGAGGCGGCAAGTTGGCAGACGAGGAGAATGCAACAGAGACAGGATGAAATCAGAAAAATAGCTTATGTATCTCACTGTGCTGTAATAGAATTTTCTCACTATATTACAAATGCATGAACAGTTTGTCAAATTGTTGTATCTTCTGCTTGATACATAATGCCTGCAAGCCTGTGATGTATTTTTGACAGTAAAGTCACAGAGAAGTAAAGAACACTAGAGGGCTACATTTTTTGAAGAAAATGTAAGTGGTACTTGCCGTGGCAAAACTCTGGCCTCTGGACCTTTTATAATGACAGTCTATGGGATCAGTTGCTGAGGTACTCTAAAGTGATTGCTAGGGTGTGGCTTAACAGCTTCACAATGATCCTGAGAGACTGATTGGTTGCCTGAGTAAAATGAACCCACACCCATGTCTCTATGACAATGGGATCCACAGTTAGGTTAAGTTTCCAAGTTCAAATGGAAGTTACCTAGCAGGGAATGCAAATGTGAGGACTTTCTGTTTCAACGTGGAGTACCTTCACCATAATCTGTCAATGGGGCAAATTTGGGCACCTCTTGCGCCTCCAGAGGTACAATTTATAGCCTCATGCCGAGTATGTTCTGACACAGCTTGCAATCCATCAAAGTTGATTTCAAAGTTAAATCTATGGGATTAGAAAAGTCATAGCATCTCATTCTCGAATAAACCACATGATTTGACACCTCTTTCACAGGCCTATGACAAACGGTATGGGACCAGGTACGTGCCAAAGTTTGTACAGAAGGAGAATAAAAGAAAAGAAAAAGAAAGAAAAATAATAAGTCTGCAAGATAATACAAGTTTTTCTTCTCAAGCACCACTAATTAGTCAACAATATTAAGCATAATTGTAACTCAATCACTATGCATTGTAACTGTTTAAATTGTCTATGTATTCTGAATATCTCAATTCACTCTTCCATATTAAACAATCATCTTTTCCCAACAATCTTTATCAGATAAAAACAAAGGCTTTTCTGTTGTGATAAGGGCATACACAGTATTGGGTATTCATATTGACAATACCTATGCCAGTTTTGAACGACTATCCAAACATTTTGGACTGCCTATTGCAACTTACAAGTCAGAGATTTTGCTACCTTTTCCAATTACCCTATCTTGTTTGAACTCCCTGCCAAAGGTCAGTATGCACAATAAACTAAGAGACTCAATGTTCTATGGTGAGATTGTGAAAAGAAACTGTCCTTTTCAGGCTTATATTCCTGAACAATGTGAAAGGGTCATGGGTGACTCGTTATCTAAAGAGGACTGGGACTTATCTCTTTAGATAACGAGTCACCCATGACCCAGCCAGAGCCTTAGCTCTGCCTGGGGTCAGTCCTCCTCTACATGCTTTGATATAGTTTAAAGTGCTATATCGTCTGCATTATTGTAAATCCAAACTTGCAAGAAAACATAAGTGATACATGTGATGGGTATAAAGAGCCCCCTGGAACTATCTATTATATGTCATGGACATGTCCAAAACTACGTGTTTTACAATTGCTATTTTTGGTACATGATGTAGGGGTTGCAAATGTCCTTAAATACATGTACATGTTCTATTTGCTATTTTTAGCTCCAGATTACCCCAACCTACCTGCTCACATAAATAGGGCCCTTGTTTCTCCTCTCTATTAACCGTTCAATCCTATTTCGATGAAAAGAAGCAACCCCTCCATCATATATTCACTGGATTAAGGATGGTATACATAAACACCATTAATGGATGATGATGATAAGAAATGTTATAAACCCTCTTTTATGTGCACTGGAATTTTGAACTCTTTCTTCTGTAGGTGGTTTATAATACACAGGATGCACACTATGACACACTTTCTAGTCTATCTGACCGGATTGGTTCGCTGTTTTGATATTTCTTGTCTCACTATGTGTTGTCTATTGTAATAAGTTTGTGTATTAATGTTTGTTTTTATTTAAACTCTAACAGGTTTTCCTAATAACCAACAAGACAAATTGCAAGGATTTGGATCACCATTTAATCTTTTAAATCTAAATGTATGATTTATTTTATATTTTTTATTTCATGTTAATAATAAAAGTGAAAAAGAAAAAAAAATCTGAAGCTTAAGTCTTCTGGACAGCTCTTGGCATTCATTATTATGTTCAAACAATATGGATGTGGACATGCTCACAATTTAGTGAAAATTGTACAAAGGATGTTTAGTGATTTATTTACTTTGATTAACGTACCTTTGATTTCAATGTTTCATATTAATTTTTAATACAATGAGACATACCAAAAGAGCAATCATTGTATATGAGCACCAAATTTAAAATATATAAATTTGTTGTTCCAGTACTTGTAAATAACAAAAATCCTTTCGGGAAGAAATCTTTTTTTTAATTTATTTTTTACTTTTTTTTGTTGACCAACCAACAACTTTAAATTTTACTCTTTTCATTGCATAAGTGCTTTCTATTGCTCATACTGTCCCTCCAGATACTGTTCCATGCAGAGGATGGATTTCACATAACCAAGTCTCACACAGAACGGGGGGATGTTATACATTGCTTGCCACTTGCACGAAATTGAGAAATCCAACCACTATCAAGTTTTATAACTATTAATAATTTTAGGATCTTCTTAAGATATACACCAGGAAAGTTGTCAGTTCTGCAGTGGGCTTCCTATTCCATTAGGCATTGTGTATCCATGTGAAATCAAGTAGAAACCATGTTTTTTAGGTTACAGAAAGTTAAAATTGTTGAAAAAAAAGAATTCTTTTTTGGAAAAAAAAATAGAATCTTATGGAAAAGGTGCTGTTATATTTTTATATTTTATTTAAAAAGTGAACATCTATATTCTGGATTCATCACAAGTAAAGTGAAATATTTCAAGCAGATTCACCATACAAAAATGTCCAACTTAAAAAAAAAAAAAAAAAGAAAAGAAATTTTATGCACTCGCTTAGCATAAACTACTGCATGAATACGGTATTGGCATGGAGGCGAGCAGCCTGTGGCACTGCTGAGGCATTATTGAAAACCAGATTGCTTTGATAGCAGCCTTCAGCTTGCCCGTATTGGTGGGTAGGGTGTTTTTCGTCTTCCTCTTGACAATACCACTGTATGGGGTTAAGGTCAGGCAAGCTGGCTGACCAATCAAGTACAGTAATATCATGTTCAGCAAACCAAATAGTGGGAGTTTTGGCACTGTGAGCAGATGCTAAGTCATTCCAGAAAAAGAAATCTCCATACAGCTTGGCAGCAGACAGAAGCATGAAGTACCCTCAAATATCCTGCCAGACGGCTGTGTTGACTCGGGACTTAATAAAACACAGTGGACCAACAACAGCAGATGATAAGCCATCCAGAATCATCACCGTCTGTGGAAACTCTACACTGGACTTAAAGCAACTTGCATTCTGTGCCTCTCCACGATTTCCTCAGACTGTGAGACTTTAAAATGAAATGCAAAATTTACCTGACCATTTAGCAACAGTCCTGTTATTCACCTCCTTAGCCCAGATAAGATGCTTTTGATGTTGTCTCTTGTTTAGGAGTGGACTTATATTACGAATGCAACAGATGTTGCCCATTTCCTGAAAATATCTGTGAATTGTAGATCTTGATGCACTATCACCAGCTTCGCTCCACTCAAATCTCCATCGTGAAGCTCTCCAAATTTCTTGAATTGACTTTCACAAGGCTATCATCATCCCTGTTGTTTGTGTACCTTTTCCTTCCACATTTTTACCTTCCAGGTAACCCTGTGGAGAGTGTCAATGACCGTCTTCTGGACAATTATCAAGTTAGACATCACCATGATTGTGGTTGCGTGTACTGAACTAGACAGAAAGATGCACAGCACCAACTGTAGGCCGAATCATCAAAATAGAAACACACCGTCTGGAAATATATGAGTGATTCACTTTTTGAGTTAAATTACAAAAAAAAAAAAAATTCCACAATAATTTTTTTTAGATGTGCTGTAGTTAAATAGAGCTACTATGCATAAAGAAAAACCTAGAAGTAGACAGTTGTCCAGAAGACTGTAACAGGAAAAACACTCCATGAAATATAGTTTGTCCAAAAAGAGAGAGAGAAAAAAAAAGAATTGGTTGGGCTTACTTTACAAATAGGTCATACACTTTTACGTATATTAATACATTTTAATTTGTTCAATAAATGGGTATCCTTTCAGAAGATACCTTTACATTCTCTTTACTTTACACACTGAATATGGCCTCATACTCATGTAGAATAAGCTCAACAATTTGGTTTTGGTAAACCATATTCACCGCCATGTGTATGTTCTCAATCTCAGGACGTAACAGGGTTGGGCCAAACACAATTGCAACACTCTGTGTGGTCATCCTGTTTTCCTCACCATGCTCTATTACTCTAAAAACACACATGTTATACAGACAAGCATAAGTTATTTAATTATGTTGTATAGGTATGTATATATTTTTGGTGTTTTCCTGTTTCTATATGTATGTGGATTTGTAAATGCATGTGTATATTTTGAATAGTAAAGTGGAGTCTAGCAGAAACTAGTTCTTCCCCTAGTGTCAATATTATTTGTGTACATTTATACTCACTTTCTCAGGTGTTTAAAAAGTTCCTGCATTGTATCGTGGTGGGGTTGAGGCAGCTGCTTGACTAGATCTTTGATGGCCTGCACTTTTTGTTTATAGTCTGTAATTTCTACAAACACACACAGAGTCTGACTTTACAATTTACACACTCAAAAAGTCAGTTGAAATCTTGTCAACTCCTTAAAAAGTGGTGTGTTTTTTTTTCGCTGTCACTTTTATTTCCACTTATACATGAAACACATGAACACATACACGATCAGATACATAGAGTTACTTTCTACTTACTGATGGCACTGAAAAAGTCATTGAAGTAGGCATAGTTGAAGAGTGGTTCTGGAAGCTCTCGGAAAAACATCTTCAGTGCTCCAGTAGCCACATGAATGTCCTCCCATTTACTTTCTGCCAAATTTATATTCTCATCTAAGAAAGGTAGAATGAGCAAAGGTGACCGATGTACATAATACATAAGAATATGTGCATAATATACATGCAAGCAGCAGATTTATCATGTTGGGATGATAGTTCAATGCCAGTTGTGTGAAATGTATTTGACTAATGATTAAAATTGTTAGATATTGGCAGAAAGAATCAGCACCTAAAATTTAAGTTCAATCTTGTTATCTGTCACACCCCAACCATTGCAGACATACTCAGAACCTTGTATAAAAAATGTCTTAAGTTTGGTTCGAATACATATAAAGTGGAACCTCGGTTTGCGAGTAATGCGGTTTGCGAGTGTTTCCGCAAGATAAGCAAAGATTTTCAATAAATTTTGACTTGAAAAACAAGCAAGTTTTGGTTTTACGAATACAGACTATCATGTAGCACGCATGCCTTCTTGTTTTGATGCTACGTTTGAAGCGCTTCTTGTCAACTCAGCCAACTCAGCCTCTCTCTTGCGCTGCAGAATTGTGGGTAATCGTCTCCCCTGCTCGGTCTTAGTGCGCGTTTCTCACTGATATAATCAACATCTGTGCGCATATGTACTGTTTACTATAACGTTATGACCATGTGTGTGCGCATAAAACATATTTTATTTTGTGTTTGTATGCGTGTTTATTATAACACACGTGTGTGTGCATGTAAAGACACTTCACTTTGTGTGTGCGCACACTTCATTAGACACCGTGACCCTTTACACATACCCCTCCTCCTCTCGCCTTCACACACCCACTCCTCCTCCTCTCGCCTTACACACACACACACACACACACACACACACACACTCTCTCTCTGCTCTGCACAGAAACACTGCTCTGTCGCAATTCTTTTCAAAGGTAAAGTGTAGGGTAATTTGTATTATTTTTACTTTACAGCAGTGATTTTGTTAGTGTGCGCTCACTCAAATGTCATTAGAGATTTCTTGTTTATTTTCCAGATAAAACCATTGTGTGTGCGCGTCTGTGAAACTCAAATAAGAGAGGAGGAAGGGTTACTGTTGTAGTATTACAAATTTATAAGATGTTAAATCTAGGTTCCAACAAAATAGTATATAAACTGAAAAGTTATGTACATTGGGTTTTACATTTTGAGGTAAAGATTACGACATTCTAAGGACATCAAGTCTGGTAGCCCAGGTGTCTGACACATTAACCTTTTGTACACTTACACTTACACTTTTGTACACCAAGTTTCTGACACTTACCTTCATGTACTTCCTGACCACTGGGTAGGGTCCCAAGGTAAATATGAATGCTAATCTCAAGGCTAGGCTGTGCCTTTGTCTCTATGATAATGTGAAGGTCTGGGCGATACTGTCAGGCTGATTAGATTAGCACCTATGCATTTGAAAGGCACTGTTATGCTGATGAGCTCAGGGCTAGGGAACTTCCGGTACCAGGCTGATTGCTGTACTACACTATGCTTTGTTTAGATTGTCTCCACCTCTTTGTATCCCTCCCCCTTGTATAAACTCTCCAGAGCTGAGTCATAATTTTTAGACTTGGATGACTACAGCGAGTTTCTCAATAAAGAGTAACTTCTGCTGGAAAGATATCCCAACATCTCCTGGTCTCTGATTCGACAAAGGGGAAAAAGTTCCCAACACTGTAAGATGAGAAGAGGGGAGGGGCTAATTCCTCCTCTCCTCTTACTTTAGCTTCACACACACACACACACACACACACACACACACACACACACACACACACACACACACATTTCATTTTTACTTTATATTTTGTATTAATAGTTTTCATGTATTTATTTCTGTGCCTGTCGAATGAATAATTTGAGTTTCCATTATTTCTTATAGGAAAAGTTAATTTGGTTTACGAGTGTTTTGATATACGAGTCTGCTTCCGGAACGACTGTTCGTAATCCAAGGTTCCACTGTACTCAATCATGACTTAATGATGTTTGAGAAAACCAGCTCAACTTTCTTAGAATGTTATGTTAATGTTTGAATTATTGAGATTTACACTCTGCTAAGAAATCTGATACAACAATTCAATTAAATGAAATTTTATTTGTATACCGCTTTTAACAATTGACATTGTCGCAAAGCAGCTTTACACAATCAAAAGAAGTAAGTTTGTATGAAATGTGAATGTGTATGAATCAAAATGAAAAGATTGTCCCTGATGAGCAAGCCGAGGGCGACGGTGGCAAGGAAAAACTCCCTGAGATGGTAATAGGAAGAAACCTTGAGAGGAACCAGACTCAACAGGGAACCCATCCTCATCTGGGTGATACCAGATTTTCACTACAGAAATATGTCTGTGAAGACAGCCCAATAAACCTAGGAAACCCTTTTAAAAAAATTTAAGAGTGAAATGGCCCTAATGGCAGTCTTTACAGTTTGACTAAAAGAATTAAACTTTTTTTCCCCCCAAACCTGTCCTGTAGCCTTTTTACTTTCTTCCATTTAAGCAATCATGAGTAACATCTGTTTGAGTAAATTAGACTCAATTTAAAAGTAATTGACATATGACAGCCATATTGTTTACAAATGTCAACATGTTTGTAATAATTATTGAGGTTCACACTCTACTTAATAGCACATTCTGATCTGTGTTTAAGAGAACCCCCAAAATACGGAGGAAATACAAGATACAAGATTCATGATATTTGAAATATACAATCCATAGCATAGGCAAAGGTTGATCAGGCTCAAGAAATGAGCAACAAAAAGAATTTTGCTTGCAAAAACGCTACTTTGCTACCTTTAGGCTCATGTGGGTCCCTTTAAATGTTCAAGAGTAGTAGGTGCATTCTATATAAGAACATTACACGTATGGTCTCTCTTGCACTTAATGCTTGGACACCTAAAAATCCTAACAAAAAAGATTCCAGGACCAAGTGCTTGGACCCAAGATAGGAATCAGTCTTTGTACAGTATCCTCAGAAAGTATTGTATTAGCAAGAACAACTCATTTGTTGTTCTATAAAATTAAGACATCTGGGTCTAAGAACCAAAAGAGCAATATGAGTCATTTCTTGATATTTATAACTAATGTTAAAAAACATTGTAAAAGCACAAACAACATGATTTGTCTTTACACAACCAACTGTCAAGTAATCCAAAATATTGGATGCTGTTCTAAGACTTTCAAATGGGGTAGTATATGGGGTAGCATTATAGTTTCCCTTTAAACACATGCACACATGTCCATGCATACACACATTATATATTACCATGATTAACAGCAAATCTTAGCTTCTGTATGACTGCCAGATTCCCACTCACTCTGTAAAGACCATCCAAACTCAAACCTAAAGTAAAAGAAAAACAGGGTTGTATTAAGTGAAGAAATAGTTACATGGTTTTGAACATTAGCCAATTGTGTTTAATCTATTAATGCAAATATAAGCATAATTTCTTCTCTCATAATTTCTGTTGTTAATTTATTATTCTATTAAAAATTAAATTTTAGTCCAGACAGGCCATTTACGTGTGCCTCCCTGCCAGCTATAATATTCCAGATAAACCCGAGACAGATGAATGCTTGTCCAATTAAAATAGATGCGTCTTTAACTTTAAAAAAATGATTACTGCATGTAAAAGACAAATACTTTAATGTACATGTATCGCTGAGTAACTAATAATAGCTGAATATATTAACTGACTGTACCTTGATTCTCTATGTATTCAATACAGATCTTGACAAAGTGAGGGACAGTAGTTTTCTCTCTCTGACAGAGACTGATCAGATCACAGCCAAACACCAGATCTACACAACAACGGGATGATGAAGGTATTGTCATAGGCAAACCCCAATATATACATAAATATTGTGTGTGACTATCTTTACCTTTGATGTAACCTTTGTCTTTAACAGCCTGCAGAGAAGGTCTACGTGTAAGAAATTTTTTCAGCCTTGTTTTGGTTTTCTTCTGTTGGTCTTGGTTCTCCTTCTCAGGTTTCTCTAGTCCTGGAGATTCTGGCATGTCCTCTTCAATAGCCTCATCAGACTCCCAAGCCTTAAAATGCATGTACACAAACAGGACAAGAAAGAAGTATATAGACATATCCTGTCCTGTCCAAAAGCACTGGAATGACAAAGGCTTTATTTATTTTATTTATTTATGTTTTTGCTACACACTGGATACTTTTATGTTTAAAACTAAGAGATGAATATCAAACAAGAGAAATGAATTTTAGGTGTCATTTCCTGGAAGGAGAGTGGAATGTAATAAAACATTGGTGAGCATGGTGGAGACAGTCTCATAGTGTGTCCTTGCATGGCTGTTTCTGGTATGGGCTCAACAGACCCTTATTCAGCCTGTAATATACACCTAGTCTAGTACCACCAACAACCATCCTTAGCTACTCTATCCAAGAGCAATCTACAAACATGGGAACAACGGGCAATATAAAGACTATGGGAAAATTGGTTGAACAGTTGCTTACATTCACTTGAATGGATATGAATTAGCACACTTTACTTGGGCACCCTATTGGCAGAGTGTGGCTCATTAACCTTTATTAATAAACCTTTATTAATAAACTAATGATAATAATAGCATAATTAATTTAGAAGTCTACAAAAACGTTTTGTTTACAGAGAAATACATTCAATTAGAAAAACACCTCCTGAAGAAGAGGCTTCAAATCCTTTAAATCCTTCAAAACAAACAATACTGCAAGAAACTGAAAAAGCATCATAATGGAAGAATGCAAATGTTCTGTAATGTCAATGTGGAGCTTAGAGAAGTTATTTCCAAGGAAAAGAAAGCTAAAATTCTGATATAATAAATTAATTGTTTATCTTAAACACGAATGTCCTCAGTGTATAATAAAACAAAATAACTGGCCTTGACTTTCCAATATATTTGAAGGGGACTGCAGATGAAACGTGATGTGTTGCTGACCTAGGTGAGTGTATATGTAACATGGAATATATAGAGCTGTTTTTGTGTGTGTGTCTGTGTTTGTGTTCTTACATTCATATTTATGGCTTCAGTTAGAGCTTTAAACCACTCATTAATGATGCTTTCACTATCTGATTGAATAAGGAGCTCAGTACCACGATGAGTCTTCACCTGAGAAAGATATTTTAATTAATACCAAAGAAACCTTCACATACCTTCACAGATATTCTTAAAATCTCTAAAACTGTAAGGACACATGACCATTCTTACAAAAGATATTCCCTCAAAATGCTTATAACGTTCAAAGATTGCTGTCTAATGTGCGAATGCAAAATCTTCCACAGGTTAGTGATGTGTTGGTCAGGAACAAGTTGATTTTAGTTTTTAAAACTTTTAAAAAGTTACACTTTTATAGGAACAGAGAGAGCCAGCTCTTATTTAAGAGCAGATTTTATTTTTGGTGCTGTTGTTTTGCACAGTTATTAGTTTTTAATTTATTACAGTATATGGCACGCTGTGTTCTGTCACAAAGAGTCAGATGCACTTTGTTTAGAGTTTGTAGCAAACTCAGTATAAATAAAACTTTAACACACACACACACACACACACACACACACACACACACACACACACTAACAGAAACACTGCTCTGTAGGGCTTCTTTAGAGAAAAATACAGGTTAATTTGTTTTATTTTTACATTAATATTAATAATTAATATAATTTGGGCAGTGGAATGAATCGTCTGAGTTCCTATTATGAATGAATTATGCTCGATGGGATGGGATAGCAGCAATCTGGTACTCCCACTACAGCAAACTATGAACTATGAGAAGTATGTTTCACTTCATAGTTTCAGCATTAGGCTGCTGTCATGAAATATAATAATATTTTTGTCTATGGTTCCTTTAGTTTTCTATAGAGGTTAATGCCATTAACACTTGTCATTTGATGCGAATGTGATGTCATTTGGATTTGGCGCTTGCCTTTTGGAGCTATATTTAACATTAGGGGGCCAAAGACAGTGCTTGCAACCCATTTGTATTTGTTAGGAGTTTTTTCTTCTTAATTCTATGTTATGTTGTGTAAGTAATTTGGCAACAGTTGGCTGGTGTAGGTGCTACATGTGAATAGATTTTGAACCCTACAGATCACCATTTGCAGCTATATTGTCTTTTGTAATAAAATGCAAATATCAGTAGTATGAGCCAATACTCTAGATTGACCCCATAATTTCCATATTCTTACTTTGTTGTGGTCACTTCAGTTGTGGTCACGTGATGCTCGGCATCAAAACAAGAAGTGCATGTGTGCAACATGATACTTGGTACTCGTAAACTACGACTTGCTCATTTTTCAAGTCAAAATTTATGAAAAATTTTTTGCTTGTTTTGCGGGACACTCGCAAACCAGGTTACTCGCAATCCAAGGTTCCACTGTACCACCGTTTGTAAATTTGTTGCAGTGTAAATAAATTATTCATGTGAACAAGTCATTCATTCATCTATTTATCCAGTTAGTCTTACCTCTAAAACATGTTTCCTGCTGGATTTATCTTTGGATGCCTTCTCTACTGTTGCTCCCCTTAGATCTACACTAAATTCAGGCTTTGATAAGTGGCTCCCAAACTGAAAAAGAACATACAATATGTACAGTTGTGGCCAAAAGTTTTGAGAATGACAAATATTAGTTTTCACAAAGTTTGCTGCTAAACTGCTTTTAGATCTTTGTTTCAGTTGTTTCTGTGATGTACTGGAATATAATTACAAGCACTTCATACGTTTCAAAGGCTTTTATCGACAATTACATGACATTTATGCAAAGAGTCAGTATTTGCAGTGTTGGCGCTTCTTTTTCAGGACCTCTGCAATTCGACTGGGCTGCTCTCAATCAACTTCTGGGCCAAATCCTGACTGATAGCAACCCATTCTTTCATAATCACTTCTTGGAGTTTTAGTGGGTTTTTGTTTGTCCACCCGCCTCTTCAGGATTGACCACAAGATCGAGGGAGTTTCCAGGCCATGGACCCAAAATTTTAACGTTTTAGTCGCCGAGCCAATTAGTTTGCCTTATGGCACGGTGCTCCATCGTGCTGGAAAATGCATTGTCCTTCACCAAACTGTTATTGGATTGTTGGAAGAAGTTGCTGTTGGAGGGTGTTTTGGTACCATTCTTTATTCATGGCTGTGTTTTTGTGCAAAATTGTGAGTGAGCCAACTCCCTTGGATGAGAAGCAACCCCACACATGAATGGTCTCAGGATGCTTTACTGTTGGCATGACACAGGACTGGTGGTAGCGCTCACCTTTTCTTCTCTGGACAAGCCTTTTTCCAGATGCCCCAAACAATCGGAAAGAGGCTTCATCCGAGAATATGACTTTGCCCCAGTCCTCAGCAGTCCATTCGCCATACTTTTTGCAAAAGATCAATCTGTCACTGATGTTTTTTTTTGGAGAGGAGTGGCTTCTTTGCTGCCCTTCTTGACACCAGGCCATCTTCCAAAAGTCTTCGCCTCACTGTGCGTGCAGATGCGCTCACACCTGCCTGCTGCCATTCCTGAGCAAGCTCTGCACTGGTGGCACTCCGATCCCGCAGCTGAATCCTCTTTAGAAGACGATCCTGGCGCTTGCTGGACTTTCTTGGACGCCCTCAAGTCTTCTTAACAAGAATTGAACCTCTTTCCTTGAAGTTCTTGATGATCCTATAAATTGTTGATTTAGGTGCAATCTTAGTAGCCACAATATCCTTGCCTGTGAAGCCATTTTTATGCAACGCAATGATGGCTGCACGCGTTTCTTTGCAGGTCACCATGGTTAACAATGAAAGAACAATGATTTCAAGCATCACCCTCCTTTTAACATGTCAAGTCGGCCATTCTAACCCAATCAGCCTGACATAATGATCTCCAGCCTTGTGCTCGTCAACATTCTTACCTGAGTTAACAAGACCATTACTGAAATGATCTCAGCAGGTCCTTTAATGACAGCAATGAAATGCAGTGGAAAGTTTTTTTTCGGGATTAAGTTAGGGCGTTTTCACACTGGTAACGATCTGTTCCGTTCTGTACCCGAGCACGATTTCTCCCCTTCCCCAATCCCCCCGCAGGTCTGCGTTCACACTGTAATAGCGATTGTGATCCCGGGCACACTTGCGCATTTACACAACCGGAAACAGTAGGTGGCGGTAGAGAGGTAGTTGGTTTGTTTTTCGCCGGAAAAAAAACTAAGAAAGAAGAAGAAACGCTGCTCGGGTCATGAACTGTGAGACACCTGTTAATGCTCCGTGTGGATGTTTTTATTTTTATGACAAAAGCAACGGCACTGTAGACAACATGCCTACTGACACATCTGTCGCGCGACTCAGAGGGTGAAATGAGCGCGCGCTGCACGGACACAGCACGAGGCACTGAGGAATGACTTTACAACTCTACTCTGAAAGGTGAGTAATCAGGTGTGTCTACATTCTCTTCTGATTCCCAGTCAAATAGAAATAAAGTGCTCATTAAACATTACTTTCTTTAGTCATAGCACATTTAAAATTTTTACTTTATCATAAAAAGTGTTTATGTACACTGTAAATTAATCACAGATGTAAACAATGAATAAATACATGCAATAACTGCTACAGATAAATATAATGCCTGCTAGAATAAAGTTCAACAAATAGCATAGATACATATTTATCATTTATTATATCTAATCATGCATTTTTCTGTTCTCCTCAGGATCATCTGTGATAATAGAGACAAAGTACTGGATAGAGTGCAAAATGTTTTATTAAACATTATTAAATAAAAATATAATAAAAGTAAATTTTGTAACAAAAGTAGCTGTCAAATAGGACAAAAAATCTAAACATTAAAATGTAGCATATTTTATATTTACTTGTACTTGCATAGCAAGAGGGTGTGTGTTAATGAAATTAAGACAACAGTTGGTCCATCATCTGCATCAACATTCTATTCGATCTCTTGCTGTTCCTTCCTCTGTATCTGTAGTCAGCGCTTCTCCATCTAAATTTGAGATTTCATGCAGGCATTATGAGTCTCCTGCTCTTGCACGTCAGGTTTTGTCTCTTTCTTCTGTTGTTAGCTGGTCTTGTGCTACGGTCAGAGGTCTCAGTCTGTGTTTCCTCCAGTGCCTGTCTGCAAGAAAGTATAAAAGCAAGAAATTAGCTGAAAGTTGCAACCATAACAGCTTGTACAAATTAAGTTTTTCCAACATTTACATTGTCACAGCGAGCACAGATAACCTGAAATTGTGTGTGGAACTTATGTGGCTCTGAGATGTGTTGGAGAATATACATGAAGGTTATACATAAAATATGAGTAAAGAGTAAAGTAGCTGTAACTCTAATAGCTACATAAGCACAACACTTGAGTTCATCACATTCTGCTCTTCTGAACAGTGAAATGATCTGCGGCCTTAAAGTGAGCAGACATGAGGAGCATTCCAAGTTAACTTTACTGTGAGCTAATGTGAAACCTTGTATATCTTATATGCATTTAAATGTCACCACGAGATCCACAGACAATTACCTGGAGATGTGGTGATAATATGAGACTATTTAACAGTGTTAATAACAGGAGTTAATAGTATTTAATATGAACTCACCGCTCACGCGCAGGCTCTCTGCTGGACCAGGCTCCACGCTGTCCGGTTCGGTTGATGGAGGTAGATGTTGTCGTGGGTCAGAGGGGTTCCGACTCGATCACACTGGATGGTTTTTATCCTATTGTTGATCTTTTCCTCACTTCAGTATCGCAGCGCGCGCTGTGTGCTGCACGAGTCGCAGTGTGTTTAACTCCGCGCGGCATCGCTCAGTGCTGCTGTACGCGCGCGCGTCTAAATACTCACAGATACTTCTGTAAATATCGGGGTTTTTACGTGTAGTGTCCGATTATCTCCGGATATTTTCGTGTGTCTAAATTTCTAGCAAATGCTATACTTCGGCATTACTTCACAGAGATTCTTCAGTAGCCACGTTTGTTTGTGTACGGAGTCGAACTGGAATTACGTCACTTCCTCTTTTGAGCACGAGCGCGTACTTATGTCCCGCCTTCCGTGCTCGGGAAGGTGTGAATCGTTCCCGAAACCACCTCTGCAATCGGTCCAGGGATTCGTTCCCGAGCGCGGAACGATTCGGAACGATTACATTCTCACAGACAAAAATCAACTGGTCCCGGGGCCAAGTGTACTCGGAAACGGATCCGGGACCGCAATGTGAAAACGCCCTTAATTTTCATGGCAAAGAAGGACTATGCAATTCATCTGATCACTCTTCATAACATTCTGGAGTATATGCAAATTGCTATTATAAAAACGTAAGCAGCAACTTTTCTAATTTCCAATATTTATGTAATTCTCAAAACTTTTGTCCACTTCCAAGTTAGCAAATGGCAGATTGTCACTTACCCAACTGGAAGATGTAGCCTGACTTTTGGCAAAACTTAATTGGGAACCTTGTAAAAGTGTCCAAGATGAAGTCCAGTTCTTACTATGGGTGATACATGAGACATCAAAAAAGAATGAGACATCAAAAAAGAAAGAAATTGCCAAGCAGTGTGTTTTGATGATCAGTGTTGCTTGGGCAAATTTGTCCATCCAAGTACTAACCATCCAAGTACTAAGTAATATCAATGTTTCTCATTGCAGAATATTCTGTATATCTAAGTGTTTTAATGAATTGAGTCTTTTATTAACTTAATTGTTGTTTGAGTGTAGGGAAAGTATTCACGGCACTGGCAAGCAGCAAAGATTGGGTTAATCTGTAGATACAGGTAAAGTGCAGTTTTAAAACATATTACCATTTTCCTTGGTCTGCTTTTATCTTACCGGACTTTCTTGCCATGTTCAGTGATCTTGGTTACATTTAAGGGTCCAGATTTTTCACAGGGCTAAAGAAAAAGCCAGGAAAAAAGTAATGAGAGCATGGATTTGGAGATGGATATTGAGTGTGACCAAAAAGTAAACAATGTGGATCATGTAAAGCCATGTATACAAAATTAATATCCAGTTTCACATGACCGCTGTCCTCCTTGTACTAGTTAACTGTACTGCCCGTTCCTATTTTAATGCTATAAAATTGTTACAGCGAAACGATAAAATGATTGAATTATACAAAAATTTTGCACTGTTTTCAATCTACTTATTGGACAACAAACCTGCTGTTTAGATATGCAAACAGCAATGACATTAAATCTGTATAAACACTGCATATACAATCACCGCATTAAAAAGATATCTATATCAGCTTTGAATGTTTAAAGTATGACATATGGCCTAACATTTGCAGCTTCATGTTTTTAAACACTTTTTAAAGACTAGAGGAAAAAATGCTGTCCACACCACTTGTATGCATAAGGCTAATTTTGCTGTGATTGCAGTCTTGACATCTCAGATACTGACAGCAAAAGGTTCCCTTTCAGTCGATTCACTCGGTACAACACACAACGTATGGGATATCACGCCCTCTCGTGTCCTGGCTGAAGCCACCTATATTCACTCCATAAAGGCAGTCAAACCTGTGGTTGACTCTCAGTTCTTACGCTCTTCACCTCGCTGTGAACACCTTTAAGATCAGTCTTATAATGTTAAATATAGAGTTTACTAGCAGCACCTAGAAAAACTCTCCATTTTACATTATAAGACTGAGCTTAAAATCAGTTTAACTGTTCCTTTAGTCGTTTACCCACGGAGCGCTGACTTTAGGTTCACCATCAGTCAGAGCATTAGCGACATCTCAGTTTGGTTGGCTTCTGTTCAGCCATGCTAACAGTGCTAGCTAGTGTGAGCATGGAAGCTAAGGTGGCAAAGAAGAAGTCCACTGTTCGCCCCGGTCCTCAGGAGTGCACGAGAAGGACCAGCGCGAAGCGTGCCCCGACTGTATCTGGGAATTCTCCATGCTAAGAGATCGCTAGCTGAGCCCGAGTCATGTGCGCTTTGTCGCCAGCTCCGGCGTTTAACACTGGAAAGACAGGTCCTGACGGAAAGACGGGTCCAAGAATCCTGGGAAAAAATACAATCGCTCTGCTTCTAATCCCCTTCTTTCCGAATTATCATTTCCAGCTTCGCCTGTGTCTGCTGACAAGGAGTTTACTGTCCTTCCATCCAAACATTGTAGATTCTCCTCTGCCCAGCTGGAGAAGATTTGCCGTGCTCAAGCGGGCACTGCTCATGCGCTCCATTCCGTTATGCTGCTTGAGACGTATCAGGGAATGTGTTTGGCAGAGCTCGGCTCACTGGTGCCTCAAGAGAGCCCGATATGTGCACTGCTTAACGAGGTCAGGAATGCGACATACTACATTTTGCGCATGTCTCGTTGTGCAGCTCTCTCCCTCGGGTAGCACAGAGGCATTTATGGCTCATGCTCTCTGACATCCCAGATAGAGACAGGAACGTCTACTTGGATGAACCGCCGTCTGCTGAGGGTTTGTCCGGTCAGTAACTCGATGCCATTCAGGCAAAGTTAGACTTAAAAAAAAAAAAAACAGGCTCAGGCATTGCGAGACATCATTGCGTGACAAGAGGTGATGCCCAAACAGGCTCAAAAAAGTGACCACTCCCTTACAAGAGACCACCGCTGTCAGCTAGCTCGGGCTCTCGCCCGGTGAAACAACAACCCACTCTCATTGATCACTCAGGTTTGTTGACGGTGAGGTGATTGGTTGCTTTACATCACAGGGAGCCCTCATGTCTCTGTTTCCTTCTGGCTCTCCCTTTTAGTTATGCTGTTATAGTTAGTCCTGCCGGAGTCCCTGCTTGCACTTTGCACTAAATATACATTCACCTTATACATGTTGACTGTGACCATACATAACTGCCTAACTGCCATCTCTCCTTATTTTCTGTTCTCTCCTCTTCTGCTCTCTCCTCTCTCTCTCCTTTCCCTCTCTCTGTCTCTCTGTCGAGCTATACATGTCACTCCTGAGTTGCCAGTGATCCAGACCCCTCTGCCCTCTGGACCCGTCTAACCCGTCCTGGAGTCCTGCTTCTGGTTGGAGATCTCGTCGCATGGATGCCCCGTGTGGTCTGCCTGGATTCGTGTGGTGGCTGGGGATGGTTTCCATGAAGACTGTCCTGTCATCGATTGATGCTCTGGGGACCTGTGACTTCAGTTGTTCGATAGCTCAGGACTGGAATCTCCTACAGTCTACCTGAGCCTCCAGGAACAAACTGGACTCCTTTTAATTTTAATTTTAAACACATCTCCTGTTATACTGAACTTCCAGTACACATTATTATGCTGATCAATCCCTGCTATCCGTTATCACCCAGATGAGGATGGGTTCCCTGTTGAGTCTGGATCCTCTCAAGGTTTCTTCCTATTACCATCTCAGGGAGTTTTTCCTTGCCACCGTCGCCCTCGGCTTGCTCATCAGGGACAATCTTATCATTTTGATTCATACACATTGCATACAAACCTACTTCTTTTATTGTGTAAAGCTGCTTTGCGACAATGTCAATTGTTAAAAGCGCTATATAAATAAAATTGACTTGAATTGACTTGACTCTCAGCTTAGCTCGGCGAAGAACGGCTGTCGAACTGAGAGTCAACCGAGGTGACGAGGGCTTATAGGGATAGGCGGGGCTACACCTACGTCACCACAGGTTTCACTGCCTTTACGGGGGTGAATATAGGTGGCTTCAGCCAGGACACGAGAGGGCGTGATAGCCCATACGTTGTGTGTTGTACCTCGTCCTCGAGGTTACCTCGAGGTTATAGCCATAAGCATTCGTTTTGTTTTGCATTACCCCTAACTTTTTTTTAAATTAAATTAAACTAATTAACTGTAAACTGTTTTACAGTAAATAAAAGTTTAATAAAAAAGATTTTTTGAATTCCACATATCCCAGTTTACTCATTGTTAAGCATTGTATAAATGCATTTATTTATCAATTTACTAATTATTCAATAACTAATTTGAAACAAAAAGACAGAACTATTTAAGTGAAAGAGTTTTGGTAAAATATAACGAAAAAGCGAAAACTTTTTATACTAACCGAATGAGGACGTTTGGGGGAGCAAGGGTCAGACAATTCTGAATCTGGGGTGCCAGGTTTTGAAGGTTCCTAAAGAAGAAATCAGCAAACACAATTTATATATACATACTGTATGGCTAGCCTCAGTACATTGGTTGATACCTACTTATACTGCCAAATATTCACTCGCCTACCTATGCCAGGTGCATATGAACTTGGGTAACATCCAATTCTTAATCCATAGGATTTAATATGATTTTGGCCCACACTTTGCAGATATAATAGCTTCAACTCTTCTGGGAAGGTCAAGGTTTAGGAGTGTATATATGGAAATTTTTGACCATTCTTCCAGAAGCACATTTGCGAGGTCAGACACTAATGTTGGACAAGAAGGCCTGGCTTGCAGTCTCCGCTCTAATTAATCCCAAAGGTGTTCTAGCGGGTTATAGCCAGTCAAGTTCTGAACCAGAGCTATTGATATTTACTGTACAATAATGAGTCAAAAGTTGAACAGTGAAACAAGTTCACTAGCTGATAATTTTATTTGTACAAAGAATGAACTGTTATACATTCTATTTATGTTTGTATCTGTTTATTGTTAAAAAGAAATACATTAGGACTTCCACTTCCGCCCGCATGGAGTAGACAGCAGAAAGGGAGCTCCTCTGATTATTTAATATTGATGTATACTTAGACAGGACATATTTCCACAAAAACTGAAAGTAAGGTTAACCGTCAGACTACTTTGGAAGACTTATTCGAGATGAAACAAAGTTCGATCAAAAAACTAGTGCAGAAAACGCCACGAGCCACATCTATGGAGAGTGGCGGAGAAGAAATGGTGGATCAGGCGCAAGAGCTAAGTTCAACTATTTCTCTTAAAACTCTCCGAACAGAACTCCAGGCACACCGAAAAGCAGTTACAGGGGACATTCAGACTCAAATTGAAAACCTACAAGAAGAAATTAAGAAAGATCGGGAAGAAACGAAAGCAGATATCAAACGACTTCGGGAAGAACTTTTCGCGGAAATATCGAATCTGCATAAAGAACACGTGAACTTTAAACATAACTGTACAGAGATTGAGATTAATAAAAGTTAGCGATCACTATAAACGGTCCAGGCACACATTTGATAATCTGCAAGAGGCTGAAAAATTTGTAAAAGAAAAGATACTTCCCAATGTCGACAAAGAAAAGGTTTAATTAATCTACTGAACCCACAATTGACTGATTTAATTGTCCTTTTTTTCTCTCTCTCTCTCTCTCTCTCTCTGTTTGCACTGGCGTATGGTTAACCCATAAATAATGTAAATAATTAAAATAGTATAACATGGTAGACTAAGGAACAACATCCTGTTTAATAGGAGCTTAGTGGTAAGTCAAGTGCCCTTGTTTGTTGAAAGTGTTCTGGGCTGTGTGCTTTTTTTTTGTTCTACAGTTGGGAAAATAATGGGAGGGTTGTTTTTTCACACAGGGTTTTTTTTTGTTTGTTTGTTTTTTTGTTTTGTTTCTCCCTGGGGGTTTCTTTTCTTTTTCCTTTTTTTTCTTTTTTGAATTGATATCAGATGTTTAAACTTTAACTATGACGAGAAACTTAAATAATACTCAGATTCATGATTCTGTTAAATTTGTCTCATGGAACTGTAAAGGTCTTAATGAGCCTGTTAAATGGGGTAATATTTTATCCTACCTTAAAAAATTGAATGCTGATATTGTATTCCTACAGGAGACTCATTTGAAAAACGAGGATAGACTTAGACTTCAAGGAAGATGGATGGAGCATGTATTTCATTCTAATTTTAATCTCAAATCGAGAGGAGCAGCTATATTAGTAAAAAAAACCCTCTCCTTTATCTCTGATAAATTTATTTCAGATGTCAAAGGACGATATGTGACAGTGCAGGGGAAATTATATAATTCACCAGTTATTTTAGCCAGTATATACGCACCTAATGTGGATGACGAACAATTTATTTCTGCGGTTCTGAACAAATTGCCCAATTTAAACACACACAATTTAATAATGGGAGGAGATTTTAACTTTTTATAACACATCTCTAGACAGATCATCAAAAAAGCAAATACCATTATCTAAATCAGCTAAGAAACTTAATTCTTTTTCCAAAACTTACGGAGTTGTAGACCCGTGGAGGTTTAAATTCCCAAATCAACGTAAATATTCATTTTCATCTCTTACTCTATGATAGATTTTTTTATGATAGACTTTAAACTAGTATCAAAAATAAAGTATTGTGATTACAAGCCTATAGTTCTATCAGACCATAGTCCAGTGGTTCTTCATCTATCTTTCGAGAATAAATCAAGTGCACGAACATGGAGACTCAATAATAATTTATTGACGGATAAAACCTTCATTGAGCGAATTTGAAGTGTCAAAATCCACTCTCTGGGAAGCATTTAAAGCGTTTATAAGGGGATGTATTATTTCATACGGTGCTTTCGCTAATAGACAAAATAGAGAACAAAGAAAGAAATTAACAGATGAAATAGCCTCAGTTGATTGTGAATATGCAATTTCCACCTTGGCAGAATTAAACAAGAAACGAATATCTCTCCAAACGGAGTTTCAAACACTCTCCGCACGAGCTACCTTTTAGGAGCACGGAGAAAAAACTGGCCAAATTCTAGCTCGGCAAATCAGAAAAGAAGCTGCATCACGATTGATTACAGAGATCAGGATGGAGTCAGGAGATCTTACACACGACTCTCAAAAAATAAATGACACTTTTAGAGACTTTTACAAAAAATTATATACCTCAGAGCCTACAGACAATGAATCATTGATTGGAAACTTTTTTTTAAAGATTTGGAAATGCCAATTGTTTCTACAGAAAACAAAGATTTTTTAGAACAACCTATAACTCGAGAAGAAGTTACACAAGCGATTCATAGTATGCAGAGCTCTAAAGCTCTGGGCCCTGATGGGTTTATGACAGAATTTTATAAAAAAATTTCGGAACATATAGCCCCTTTGCTACTTGGAGTGTTTAATGAATCCCTTGATACTGGATATTTGCCACCGACATTTTATAAAGCACACATCTCTTTAATATTAAAACCAAACAAGGATCCACTGGACCCAAATTCTTATAGACCTATCAACCTTTTAGATGTAGATAAAATATTTGCAAAGCTGGGCACTGCCTACTTGTGAATAAGACCTCAACCTCGTTTGGGACTTAACCCACGGTCCGTGCCAGGTGCCCCCGTGCCTGCATTCTCCACCAATGTAACGGGTTCGACCCAAAGTTGCACGGGCGGCACCATGAAACACAGACACGAGGCGAGATCTTAGAGGAAAAGGGTTATTTATTTGGAATACATAAGGGAAGGAAAGGGAAAAAGGAGGGAGGACGGAAAGAAAGGGAAGGAAGGAAGTGTGCACGTGCAGGGTCCGAGGCAGTGCCCAGCTGGCATGCGGGCACACGGCTGGCGGCGGTGGGCAGAGTGGCCGAACGGAGCACGCGAGGCAGCGCTCCTGCACGCTCCCTCTCGGTTCCTCCCCGCTGTCGATGGCCGGCCTGGGCCCTCCCAGCTCTCTGTGGGCGCGGCCTCAGGCGGGAGTCTTGCTCGGACGTCCATCGGCTGGGCGGCTTTCCCGGCTGGGATCGGTGGCCTTAACGCTGTCCTCCTCGCGGCCTTTTCCTCTTCGGCGGCGAGGACGCGAAGGCGGACTCGACGCGGGAACGAAGGATGCCGTGGGCGGAAAGTCTCTGGGGCACGTTCCATTTTCCCCACTCGCGTGCCACTCTCGAGCTCCACCGCTTTACGCTCTTCTCGGACCCCGGACTAAACTCCGCGCCTTGCTTTTATAATGCGGAGCAAGCCCGAGATCCTATTAACGTTAATCACTGCCAGCCGGCCCGCGTAGGCGGCCCCGTCCCTTTGCACACCTGCAGAAGTGGTGCCGCCTACTTAGGGAGTCTACAAAGTGAGCGAGGGGTGATAATAGATTTGGGCGCACGCCCATCACAGGCGCACACCGTGACAAATGATTATTCTTCTTTGACTGCGCTTTCTCCATTCAGTATTATTATTAGTATTATTGCAGTGGAACCTTGGATTACGAGCATAATTCGTTCCGGAAGTGGGCTCGTATTCCAAAACACTCGTAAACCAAATCATTATTTCCCATAAGAAATAATGAAAACTCAAATTATTCATTTCACAGCCCCAAAAAATAAATACATAAAAATAATTAATACAATCTATAAAATGAAAATAAAACAAATGAATCTGCACTTTACCTTTAAAAAAAGTACAAATAAATCCTGACAGATAAGTGCTTCCGTTGGTGCGCACAGGCGCCATGTGTGTGTGTGTGTGTGTGTGTGTGTGTGTAATTAGCCCCTTCCCTCGCCTCGTTTTACACAGTAACACTCCTCCTCCCTCTCCCCACCTCGCTTTTTAAGATTCACAACAAACAAACACACACACACAACGTGAGACAGTGACACTCAGTGTCAAAATAAGAGTCGCATGTGTGATGCATGATACTCGGCGCTCGTAAACTAATACTTGCTCGGTTTCCGAATAAAAAATTATTAAAAATTTTTGCTCAGTTTGCGGAACAGTCGTAAACCACGTTACTCGCAATCCGAGGTTCCACTGTATTATTATTATTATTATTATTAGTAGTAGTAGTAGTAGTAGTAATAGAAGTAGTAGTGCTGTGAATTTATTAGGGCCCAAGCACTATGATATCAGCCCTATATCGTCATAGTGTGTGAAGGGCCCTCTTGTTAGGGCCCAAGCACTATGACATCAGCCCTATGTCGTCATAGTGTGTGAAGGGCCCGGTCCAAGCAATATGACATCAGCCCTATGTCGTCATAGTGTGTGAAGGGCCCTCTTGTTAGGGCTCAAGCACTATGACATCAGCCCTATGTCGTCATAGTGTGTGAAGGGCCCTCTTGTTTTCCTTAGAATTATTTATTTTTTATTTTTTTCCACCCTTTTGGACTTTTCGGGGGTCTTAACATGCTCAAAAACCCATGAAACATGGCAGACAGGCTGGAATCTGCTGCCATCAGGATGCCTGCGAGTCTCGTGGCCCGGGGCCCAAAGGGGCCCGCACACGAGATTTTGCTGCCTAGCTCATACACACTTTCACCTAGGCACACGAAACTCGGCACACATTTAGAGCTCATCGAGCCGAACAACTTTCGCGCCTGCATGTCCTGGGGTAACCTCAACAGGAGGCCGGTTATTTTGGGTCGTTTGCAAAAACGCACCCAATGGATTTTGATATACTCCTCCTAGGGAAATTATACAATCGCTACCAAACTGGGCCAAAGAGATCTAAAGACATTGACGATTTTTGATATCTCAAATGGGTCAGCCGTGATAATGTCTTAAACGTACACCAAAAAATGATTAATAAATTTGTGTGGCATTATATTGAGTGACATTATATTCAGTGACACCTTCTGTGACATCACACACACACACACACACACACACACACACACACACACACACACACACACACACTACTGCACTCAACAAATATTTAGGGCCCAAACTGACATTAGCCCTGTTTTAACACACAAATACATCTCACACACTAACACACACATCACTAATGTTAATACACACAGACTTAAACCATACACACAAACAAGCACAAACACAAGCACATTTACTCGTCACACACAGACTCACACATCTACACGTCACACACCTCTCTCCCTCACTCTCACACACACTAACCCTTGCACACTAATGCACGCACACACACACACACACACACACACACACACACACACGCACACACACATGCTGCATGCACACACACAAACACACTCATACATCATACACATGCACACACACATACGCCCATATTACAAATGTTTACACTCTCGCGATACACACACACACCCCTCTCTCACGACGCGCACACACACACACACACACACACACACACACACTAATGCACACAAATACATCTCACACACTAACACACATATCACTAATGTTAATACACACAGACTCAAACCATTCACACAAACAAGCACAAACACAAGCACATTTACTCGTCACACACAGACTCACACATCTACACGTCACACACCTCTCTCCCTCACTCTCACACACACTAACCCTTGCACACTAATGCACGCACACACACACACACACACACACACACACACACACACGCACACACACATGCTGCATGCACACACACAAACACACTCATACATCATACACATGCACACACACATACGCCCATATTACAAATGTTTACACTCTCGCGATACACACACACACCCCTCTCTCACGACGCGCACACACACACACACACACACACACACACACTAATGCACACAAATACATCTCACACACTAACACACATATCACTAATGTTAATACACACAGACTCAAACCATTCACACAAACAAGCACAAACACAAGCACATCGTCACACACAGACTGACACATCTACACGTCACACACCTCTCTCCCTCACTCACACACACTAACCCTTACACACTAATGCGCGCGCAAACACACACACACACCCACACACATGCGCACACACGTACACACGCAGGTATGCTGCATGCACACACACAAACACACTCATACATCACACACATACATACACCCATATTACAAATGTTTACACTCGCACACACACACACACACCTCTCACGATGCACACACCACACACACACATACGCACACCCCTCTCTCACGACGCACACACACACACACACACACACACACACCCACACACACACACACACACACACACACACACACACACACACACACACACACACACTAATGCACTCAACAAATATTTAGGGCCCAAACTGACATTAGCCCTGTATAGTGTGTGATGTGTGCAGGTTGTGAGGTGCAACCGAGTGGCGATGGCTTTTTCGAGGTCTTAGCACACTCGAATGACACAGGTTGTGCGGTGCGCCCGGGGTGGGAATGGCGCAGGGTGCTTGGGCCCGTCATCGTTGCTTGTAACTATATTTATTATTGTTATTGTAATGCACCCGTGCGTGTGCAAAAAGACGAAGTACAACAAAGAATACAAAAGTATATGATATGTTAGCCTGAACCAATATGTTTGTGTATATGCGCTTTAAATATACACTAAACAATGAACACAGCCTTTTGCAAAGTGAAAGTGAG
Organism: Clarias fuscus; assembly: GCA_030347435.1. Classification (NCBI taxonomy): domain Eukaryota; kingdom Metazoa; phylum Chordata; class Actinopteri; order Siluriformes; family Clariidae; genus Clarias; species Clarias fuscus. The sequence continues at coordinate 288,552 of CM059231.1, read as the reverse complement.
TTGCACGTGCGCACCTTTTGATCAAAAGGATGATAAACGTGCGCAGATATGAGCAGATTTATCAATAAAACTGACATACTCCCGCAGAAATGCAACAAACAAATATATAGGCTACCTGCTAAATACAACGCGCTCCAAGGTGAACACGCGCAGACCCCCAGTTACTGTAATCCCTCTTCTCAGCTTTCATTCACAATAGGTGTGAAGTTATCAAAGCGATTTCGCTGATGGGGGAATTGGCAGAATTGAGGGGTTCAAAACGAATTAACAAGACTTTAACAAGACTTTCTCCACCAAAACATAAAATAAGTAGAAATAAAATGTTTAATGGTACTAATTAAATCAGACTTTGTAGTTGGATTTGATACTTAATAATTCACACTCTAACTTTAGATGGGCTTTCTTTTCTATCTAGTGCAACAGTAAAAGACCTCGGTGTGATTATAGATTCTAGTCTTTCATTTGAAGTTCATGTAGATAATATCACCAGGATAGCATTTTCATCTCAGAAATATTGCTTAAGGAATATATTGTCACTAAATGATGCAGAAAAACTAGTTCATGCTTTTATCACCTCTAGGTTGGACTATCGTAACTTACTGTCTAGGTGCATAAACAAGCTTCAGTTAGTCCAGAATGCAGCGGCGAGAGTCGTCACTAGAACCAGAAGATATGAACACATCACCCCTATTTTATCCACGCTTCATTGGCGCCCTGTGAAATTTCGCATCGATTTTAAAATACTATTTTTGACATATAAAGCATTAAATGGTCTTGCGCCGCAGTATCTAAGTGAACTGCTAGTGTCTTACGATCCGCCACGCCTACTTCTATCAAAGGATGCAGACTGCTTGTCAGTACCATGTATTATGAGGACTACACCAGGGAGCCGAGCTTTTTCTTACAAAGCCGCAAAGTTATGGAATAGCCTTCCAAATAGTGTTCGGGATTCACACACAGCCTCAGCTGAGCTGCCAGTGATCCAGACACCCTCTGCTCTCTGGACCTGTCTGACTCATCCTAGTGCCCTGCTACTGGTTGGAGATCTTGTCACATGGATGCCCTTGTGGTCTCTTTGGAATGCGTCTGGGGACGGTTTCACTCTGCCATGAAGATGGTTCTGGCCTCGCATGATGTTGACAGCAGTTTCTCAGAGGACTTGACTTGGCTGCAGTCGCTCGATAATTCAGGACTGGAATTTCCTACAAGTCTACCTGACCCGCCAATAACTACCTGGACTTCGTATTAACATCAATCGACATCAACTGTAATACTGAACTGCCTGCCACCTAACATACAGAATGAATGCAGATCAATTCCTGCTTTCTGTTTCACCCAACTTAGGATAGGTTCCTGTTGAGTCCGGTTCCTCTCAAGGTTTCTTCCTATTGCCACCTCAGGGAGTTTTTCCTTGCCACTGTCGCCCACGGCTTGCTCATCAGGGACTATCTGACCATTTTTGATTCAAACAAATTTCATACAAACTTCGATAATTATTTTGATTGTGTAAAGCTGCTTTGCGAGAATAACAGTTGTTAAAAGCGCTAGACAAATAAAATTGAATTGAATACTTTGAGTGTAATTAATACATTTACTGATTATATTCAGATTTTGTAAAATAACGAAACCCATTTCCTTCCTAAACCTTTTATCCGCATCACAATAAACTGAAGCTCAGCATTTTTATCTATAAATCGCATGCGTTTATCAGCCTTTTGGTAAAGACGCTGCCTTTTGTAAAGTGAAAGTACGAGCCGAGGGTTCACGACTGCCGATGAACAGCTTTATTTTAGTCATAAATTCACAATCACATTCGAGCTATCATTTCCAGCTGTGGTCAAATAATGGATGAAATAACGGGTTTCAATGCTGGACACAAACAGCAAAAAAACATGATGATTATTATTATAAAAAGCTCGAAGCACCTTGTGTGCCTATAAGAATATTTACTTGGAAATATAGATTTTTTTTTTGACATTTATGTCTCCTGATGGTGCTCAATGTCGACACATTTTTATGTTTTAACGAAGATATGTTGGCATATTCACAAATCAGGACACTCTCATAGTTAACACTATCAGATAGCCTACTAGTAGGAAATTTTATTAATTTTAAAACCATTTAAACCGAGGAGTTTCAATGTGTTTTATTGTTTTGTCCCTGTTAGGGCATTACAAAAACTATATAAGAAACTTATTATGCATTTTAAAGCACGATTTAGGGCATCTCATTTCATTATTGTGAACATAATATGAAGGACATACATGTATACACGCATTCATCATGAAAGATCTATTGTAAAATAAAATAAAATTCATGTTTGCTTCAGCATTGGAAACAATATTGTTTTAGGCTAACTAACAATTCTTCGTTGTACTTGGTCTGGCTTTTAGATAAAGTCCTTCCATGCGACATCTGGCAGATATTTAATGAAGCGCAACACATTTATTTAAATTCTTAAATGTTGCTTGAGGGATTTTTCCCTTTCACAGGAAAAAGCGCTCATTCTTAATGGCCATATCTGTAGCACTGCAGGAATCTCATTGTGACCTTGTCACCTTCTGGACAAGGATGGTTACTTCAGTAGGTGTTCCTCTCCTGCAGAAGATGGTCCTTCAAATTCTCACAATGTTTCCCTCAACTTATTGAATCTGCCTTTTCAACTATGAACATGGTGAAAAACACATACCGTAGCACCCTCACCAATTAACATTTACATCAGTGCCTCCGCCTGGCCCTCACACCATTTTATGCCCAAGTTCAAGCAACTGGTGGCACAAAGGTGCTATCACCTTTCACACTAAAAGGCCTACCATGACATTTCTTTTGTGTATTGTTCGAAAGTTTTGGAATTGCCTTTTTTGTAGTTCTCTATTTGGAATTTAACCGTCATTTTTCTGGACCTCGAACTGAATGGAAATTTGGTAAGTATGTAACTTAGCGGTTAGATAATTTAATTCCCGGGTTACACTAAAAGGGGATCTGTAATCTAGCCTCTGGTGAAGCATTAGCCGCTCAGAACAAGAAAAGACGCCAACCACAAAAACAACAAACCAAAGTGTATTAGACAACAACTAAACAAAAGAGGTGCACCAAAACCAATAAAAAAACCAATAAAAATAATATTTAAAAAATATATACAGTAGAACCTCAGTTTGCGAGTAAAGCGGTTTGCGAGCATTCCGCAAGTCGGGCAAAGATTTTTAATAAATTTTGACTTGGAAAAAGAACAAGTCTTGGTTTACGAGTACCGAGTATCACGTTTCACGCAAGTGCTTCTTGTCGTGACGCCGAGCGTCACGTGATCACAACTCAGCCAATGATTTTTCTCTCTCTTGCGCTGCGGAATTGTGGGTAATCGTCTCCCCTGCTGTGTTAGTGTGCGTCTCTCACCAATATAATCAATATCAGTGCGTGCGTGTACTGTTTACTATAACACCGTGACCATGCGTGTGCGCGTAAAACATGTCTTATTTTGTGTTTGTGTGTGTGTGTATAGCGTGCGTGTACTGTTTATTATAATAAACTTTTGTGCACGCATGTAAAGCAAAAGAAAGTCTCATTAGAGAGGTTCAAGATCCATTTTCTCTGTCTGTATCAGCCTGCACGTTGTGTGTGCGCGCGTCATTTGACACCGTGTCATTTTCCTGTTTAAGTGGAAGGAGCCATTGCCACCAGTGGATGTTCACTGGATTAAAGAGGTCTTGTATTATATTTATTTAGAAAATATTCACTACTGTATAAAGGGATTCACTCAGGAATTTTATAATGTTTGGCAACAATTATTAAGCGTAACCTTTGGAAATATGGATGTAGTTAGACTGGATCTGTAATGATTACATGTATAATGGATCTGATTTTATTATTACTTTTTGCTCCTGTTGCAGAGAAGTTCATACGCATGTTCTTTTAAAAATGTCAGAAACTGTCAGAAACTGTTCTTCATTTTTCTTCTTCTTCAGCTATTTCAGAGAATAATTAATTTAACAGCATGAAGTTTTACTTTGTTTATTGGTGAAGCTGTGTACAGCCATGATAATTTAACATCACTCCAAAAAACTTTGAAGGAACGAAGAAGTAAGAACATCATTCCCAGTCGAATTCTTATTGAAAGAAATAAGGGTTCCCCTTCCATTTTTAGTGATGACCTAGATGCTATAGTATGATAGTATCATGCCATACATTAATTAGTCCCCCTATTTTTTACATACTGCCCATAGAAGTGCAGTCTACGGTAACTTGCGTATGAAATTTCTCTGCCTGTGTACTTGTGCAGCTCTTGCAGCAAAATTCTTTTGTAAGCAATATATATATAGTGGGAAAAGATTTATGTATTCTTAATAAATATTGCATTAATAATAAACTGAAATAAGTATCCTTTAAGATTTTGTGGGATGTTGACTAAGAGTGGACGCAAGCGCACTGTGACTGAGCATAGAAGACGATCACCCACAATCCCGTAGCGCACAAGAGAGAAGAACCATTGGCTTAGTTGTGATCACATGACACTTGGCAGACAATACGCATGTGTACTACTCGTATATCAAGACCTCGCTAGTTTATTGAGATAAAATTGATAAAAAAAATTTTGCTCATCTTGCAAAACGCTCGCAGTTACTCGAAATCCAATGTTCCTCTGTATTAATGTTCAGATATAATGTATTTGATGTGATTATCTGAAACAGTGTGGCAGATTTGCACCTTGACTGAAAAATCTTGTTTTTTTAAAAAAGCGAACCATTAAGGCCTATAGTGTTATATCCACTAGCATATAGTGTTATATCCACTAGTAACTAGAATATTTGTTGTAAATTAAGGAAGTTAAAAACATATGCAGACAATGCAAAGAAAAAACAGCAGCAGAGAAGAGTTCTAAACCTTCTAATCTGTTTGCATTCACTCACTAAGCAGAAAGAAGCAGAGGTATAACAACCTTTTCCAGGACATTTTTTTTCTCAATTTCCATGTGTTTTCCATGATGTGTGGGAACCGTGGGCATACCTGAGATTTACTCCGTCAAGAAAAATGTGGACTAATGTACTATTTGCACGGGATGTATTTGCAAATCCCGAAGTGTGTATCTCTTAAGAGTGTGTTGTGATGAAAAGAGGCAGGGAGGGTGTGTGTGCATGCGTATGAAGACTGTGTGAGGCAGACAGAGAATTTCTGGATATTCGATTAGATAGATTTTTAAAAAAAGAGACAAATATAGTTATCGTGCCCTGTTCGAGCTGTAGCTCGGGCTGTGCGTTGATTTACACATTAACCTCAAATTATGATGAGAACCCCCTCGCTTAATTGTGCACCTTTTTTGATAGGCTATTGTTTGGAAACGTCATTATACAGTAGGTCTAGCTGTATGATATACTGTAAACAGCAGAGTAGAGTTTTTACCGCATTCTGCTATACGTCATCCATCGCTTTCTAATTATTATTTTTGCTTTCGCTCTTCTGATGGTTTTCAACTTTCTCTTTCTGCACAGTGTATTGTTATATGGCGATATGACCCAGCACCCAAAATACTTTCAAAGCACTCCAACGCAGCCTCCATTCTTAGCAGAAGATGGATGAATGGGTGCGCAGGAAACAAGAACCTTGAAAAATTTATATACGACTCTGCCAAATACTGGCCAAATCACATACACGCTAATTGCATGAGACTAATATCACAGGACCTCAGTGTTCGGCGAAATATGGTAGGTCGTTTGCAGAGGAATTTTTAATTTATAAATTACACATGGCTGATTCGCACAGGATTAAGATCACCGACAACCTTCGCAATTATTACAAATCACACAAGGTCCCCAGGTAATACTAATCCATGCGAATAGGAAATAAGTCTTTCAAAAATGTTAATCCGTTGGTGTGCTTCTGGAGCAAACTAAGAAGGATCTTTTAAAGTGGTCACCTTTAAGGCTATCACTTATTGGACGCATTAATTCCATTAAGATGACAGTTCTTCCAAAATTTCTTTATCTTTTCCAAAGTTTACCTTTTTTCATTCCTTTATCATTTTTTAAATCCTTAGATTCTGTCATTTCCACTTTCATCTGGGATGGTAAGCATCCCAGGTTGAGGAAGACACACCTTCAGAAGACTAGATGCGCTGGGGGGATGTCCTTGCCTAATTTTAAGCTTTACTACTGGGCGGCAAACATGCGCAATACATTGTACTGGTGGCATTACCACATACAGCCTTGTAAACCATCCTGGGTAAATATGGAGGTATATGCACATAATCAGGTTTCTCTTCCGGCTCTTCTTGCATCCAGGCTAGATTTAGTTTCATATAGTAAGGTAAACTGCCCAGTGGTGAAACACTCATTCAGGATATGGACTCAATTTAGGAGATCATTTGGTTTCGCAGGTCCTTCCCTCCTCAGTCCTATTGTTCACAATCATTTGTTTTTGCCTGCAATGCACGACAGCTCTTTTAAGTCTTGGTCTGATAAAGGGATAACATGTTTTCAGGATTTATTCATAAATAATGTATTTGCATCTTTCGATCAGTTGATGTCACATTACGGTTGGTTAAATCTGACTTTTTTAGATTCTTGCAAATAAGAGACTATGTCAGGTCCCTTTCAGACAATTTTCCTGTTTTACCACATGAGAATCCTCTGGACTCCTTTCTTTCCTGCAATGTATTAGCTAAAGGTTCAATTTCCGTACTGTATAGTTTACTTCTGGATCAGTCGTCATCCCCTACAGATAAAATTAAGCAGGCTTGGGAGGAAGACTTTGGTAGTTCAATTTCAGATGATCTATGGAATAGCATTCTTAAACAGGTCCACTCATCATCAATGTGTGCCCGGCACTCTCTCATACAATTTAAAGTAGTACACAGGGCTTATATATCTAAGACTAAGTTAGCCCGAATGTTTCCTGACACTAGTTCCTTGTGTAATAGATGTCGAGGAGCTGAAAGCACGTTATTTCACATGTTCTGGTCGTGCCCAGATTTAGAACTTTTCTGGCGGTCAATATTTGACTCATGGTCTACAGTTTTCCACCATAGACTGGAGCCGGACCCGCAGGTGGCTCTGTTTGGGGTTGCCCCAGTGGAATTACAGTTATCTTCGCCACAGCGTAAAATCATTGCCTTTTCTTCATTGCTGGCACGTAGAGCTATTTTGTTAAAGTGGAGGGAACCTCGCCCTCCTACTCATACCCAGTGGGTGAGAGAGACTGTGTCCTGCCTTCATATGGAAAAAATTAGATTCTCATTGAGAGGGTCAGATAAACTTTTTTTTAAGGTGTGGCAGCCATTTATTGATTATGTGGACAATCTCAAACAACCTTAATTTATTTCATCATACTCATGGTACATAGTTATATACTCTGTTGCAAAATTAAAATTATATTTCTGGATGATTTTTTTTTCTTTTTTTCTTCTCTCTTTCTCTTCTTTCAAGACCTACATATACAATTGTGTGTCTGTTAATGTGAGCGCCACCCTGTTTGTGAATTGGTTGACTGGGCCTGGGGTTTGAATTGTTTGAATTAATTGGAAAATTGAAAAATCAATAAAAAATATTGAAACCAAAAATGTTAATTCGGTCATCTATATCAAAAAGTGCAAATAATATATTTTTTAATTATTCTCTAAATATCTGACACTAAAACATTGTTTGCATGATTGGCTGCATTTCTTTTTATATAAAATGTGTTAACTCTTCCATGCTTCTGTCTCCTCTTTCATCTGAAATTAACATTCTCCTTCATTTTTAAAGATGTCAGTAGTTGCACCATGTTATGTGTATGTATATACTTTGCATGTTGACGTGTGTCTAAATTTTTGGCCCCCTCTGTGCATGACACCAGGAGTTTGGCCAAACATATAAAAACATAAATGTTTAAATGTTTTAAACAGAGAACAGACACCTAATGTGTCTCTCTGGCTATTGGTAAGCTCATCAATGCACAGCAGACAAGCCAAGTAACTTGATCATTTATCTTCAAATTTTTAAACTTAACGATAGTTCACAATTTGGTGTGCCTAAATTCCCATTTTATTCCTATGTATTCATTAAATTAGGGGCAATTTGGCAACGTTTAATATATGTTTACAAGTTGAATTCAAAATAAATGCAACCTAGAGAACAAACCTGGATAAATTGTGAAGTAAATATTTTGTACAACTTAAATGAATTGAGTAATTAGTAGACACAGGCAAAAAAGAATATTCAGTGATCCATCACAATTATTTTGTGCAGCAATGTATTGCCACACCCCAAAATCGATTTTTGTTAGTATGATCCTATAGATGGCAAACTCTAAACTATTCACACATTGGCAGGCAGCACAGCATCCTGTATGGTAGGAGCAAACTTGTTAAGTTTCTTTAGAATTCCAACATAATCTAAAAAATATATTCTTATATAAGATATATAATATAATTGCAATAATATATAATAATATTGTGATACTAACAGAATCACAATACAAATAGGCATTTTGGTACAGTGATAATTATATCAGGTGATCCCATGATTACCATCCCTAGTAATCAGTCTAAACAATTTTCCCCTAAATTAATTTAATTCTCAAAACTGTTTTCAGTGACCAATTGCCCCACTGTCTGAATTTCTGAACTATATTGGTTAATAGTATAGTTCAATAAGTTGTTGTCAACAATTGGGGTAATCAAATAATTAAGGGATTTTATATTTGATTACACTCACATTTTATTCTCCTTTATAAACAAGTTAACATAAGTTTTGGAGGTCACCAACATGTCTTTATTTTTAACCTGAAAAATTATTCAAATTATGCATTCTGGCAGCACTTATTTCCTCATGATGTTTCAGTATCTGTAGTTTTAAATGAAACATTCCTGAATTTCCCTTTTGTGGAAGTTATGGAAGCCTGGCTCAAAGTATCCCTTTTTACTAAAGAACAGAACAAATATAAGCTAATTCCCACCCATTGTGAGGCTTTTCCAAATCACATTTCTGATGAGCAAAACATGCAGGGAAAAACAAAACGGAAACTTTTTCCCATGAGTAGACACCCTGCAGTTTGTACATCAACATCAAGTCAAATAAGATAGGTCCTTATTAATTCTGTAGTAAATTTGAATGTTCCAGCAGGATTACACACCACCATACAGCTGTACCACACACATTAGACAGTAAACAAGACACAAGTACAAAAGAGACAAATTACCCAAGTCTGTTCAACAATACAAAACACCATACAACCCCCCTTGAACCACACAATCCTCCAACGTAAGGTAAAATGTGGTACAAATAAACCTTTTCACAACAAGTGTATGTGGGTGTATAATTGGAGTATGGGGCTATGATATAGAGTTTGCTAATTAGTGTTAAAAATTCCACCCTCTATCTTAATATGGCCAAGACAAAGGAAAGGATAAGTTCCTACTGACCCCCTTGTCTATCTTTGAGGGAAGACAAGGATGTGGTGAAATATTATGCTATATTGTTTGGATATGCAAGACTGAGGCAACCTCCACAAAGGCATAAAGTAAACTGCATTTTTTGATAAACCTCAGTTCCATCAATGTACAATTGTATACAATGTATAACTGTTGCTCTAATTAAGCTTGAGTTACACACAAAGAGAAAAAAATAATGGGGGATCCAAAACAGTTCCTTTAATGTGATGTACACTTTGGAATAAATGGGCTCAGAATAACCATGAACTGCTTAAAAGAAAAAGAAAGAAAAATATATGCATTTTATACGGTGCAATTTATCTAATGTATGGAAATATTTTACAAAACAAATAAACATAAAAAAGACAATTCACAAAATAATAACAACCATGGATGAAGAAATGAGTGTCAAAATGTCCTATGGGATTTGTGTCTCCAAGCCAGGTGGAGAATTGGGAGTATGTTGTAGATGGTATGGATTTAGCTGAAAGTTGGTGAAGATGGAGATGATAGTTAGAGGTATTCCAGATGGACAAAGGATTTGAGGATAGCCAGAAGAAAATTTACAATGGATCGAGGTGGTGGAGTTCACAAGACTTCCCTGCAGTGCACGTGAGAGGCCTCAGCATAAAAGCAAAAGGTTAGCACACAAAGCGACCACAAACTCTGTAGGCCATGTCAGCTATAACTCCTTCTCATGTTTGATAAGAGTCTTTAAAACATAAAAGCTCCATCTATAGAAAAAGAATACCATGCTACCGTTAACATGGACCAAAAAAAAAAAACAATATAATATGCACCATTACACCAACATTATGTTCCAATAAACGATATAGAACCAATCCTCAATCGTAGGACCCTCAGCTTCAGACAGGTGAGCATGAGGAAACCATTGCTTCCTCTCCCAAATGCAAGCTGACTTCCTCCTGCTATCTACCTGAATAAATAATCTACATAGTAGCTTTAGCGTCCCCTAATGGCAAGGAAGAATGTGATACTTAAATATAACACAAACAGGTGGATTACAACAGGATACTACATATATTCTAGAGCTGTAGCTATAGAATATTTTAGTAATCGAGTATTCTACCAAAAATTTAATCGAGTAATCGGAGAAAATGTACTTTTGCTTAATTAAACAGCGATGTAAAATATATAAGAGAAACAAAGATTAATTGGTTTTCTTTTTTAAAAAATCTACTTTTATTTTTTTAAATGCATACAGCATTTTATCAAAAATAAACATTGTCATTATTCACAATACAAGGAATAGCTTATACCCCTATCTCACCTATGCGGTTTGACTCACAGTGAGATGCGGTGTTAGGCACCGTGAGACGCCGCGACTGCCCGCCAACGTTCCGCAAAGTTCTGCAAGGTCCGCCAAAAAAATTAAACATGTTTAAACATGTTTTTAAGGCGGCTTAAACATATAAAATTTTTCGCGCAGAAAGATGGAAACGTAATCGCAGCGCCAAAACTTGCAGTGAATCATGAAGAGCCGTACTTCCAGCCACCGCGCAAAACTGCGTAGGTGAGTTAGGGGTATTAAAGTTGCCTGAGATTAATTAAGTGCATTACAGCACCATACATTCTTATTTTAAAGCCTTTTCTCGGATGCCAAAAAAAATGGGTATTTCAAATGACTTTAAGGATCAAAAAACCAAGACACACATTAAAATAAATAATTATACAAAAACACTAAGTTGTGCAACTAAACTTTCAGAACTAATAGTTTCAAAATCTACATCTCAGGCATAACATAAGACTTTACTGACAATTTCTGTCGTTTCTCTTGCTGCTTTCTTCTTCTTTTGGCCTCGCTGATATTTTTATCTTTCCCTTCCATTTTGCAGCCCTCAACAGACTGCTCCCTCAAATCAATACACAGCTAACTGTTTGCGTCTCCTTCCGCTTTGTGGGTGACGTAAGCGCTTCTTTTTCGTTGGTGTTTACTGCCGGCTTGCATCCGGAAGCGCGCTGTGTCAAAAGCGTGCTGTCAACAAATAATTGCGCAAAAACATAATGCAAGCTTTTAAAATTCATTAAACGAAGCTTCGAGGAAGGAGATTTTGCCTCGATCATTTTTTGTAATCGAATTACTCGAGGAATCGTTTCAGCCCTAATATATTCTAATGGTTGGTTGTGGTAGCTAAGACAGAGATTACAGCAGACTAAACAAACTAAAAAGGAAAGGTGGAAAGGTTGTTGGGACCAAAGTGGAATGCCCAGAATCAGTTTTGCAAGACAAGACTGATGCTTATGAACTCATTGAATGTCTATTCATGCAGCAGAGCTCTACAGCACCAAACCTCAGAGTGTACCATCATTTAACCCATGTTAACTGTGCAGTAACGCAACTCCCCCCCACACACATTCCTCTGCATTGTATTTATTTATTCCTTAAGTATGGACTACTATACATCCTAGTGACAGACACAATTGATGTGCCTGATCACCGCCACAATGACTGCCAATTCCATAGCATTTAATTTTTATTATTTTATTAAATGTACTGCATAGGAGTACTTTAATCAAAGTAAATATCAGATTGAAACAGAATAAAAACATTGTGTTTTCAACATGTATTAATATGTGTATAAATATACCTTGTTGTTAGACTCCAAAATATATGTACTATGCCTCCATTTTTTCACAATAGGAGTTGGTTGTCTTCGGTCCAAACTGCATGTTTTGACCATATTTCCACTCCCCTGCATCAAAAAAAAAATTATACTAAATCAAAATGACAACATACATGTACTGTATACACAGTTACAAGATCATGTTTAATTCATTTTAAAATCATAAACCGTTTATAAGCAGATTCTCAGAAACAGAACAAATGGATGTCTCACTAAATAACTCTCCCTCAAGCATATGACTTGCCTGCAATAACTAGTGACAGAGTTACTTGCAAGTGACTATGTTATATGTATACATGTTAAACATGATTTTTCATTCAATATGAAAAAACCTTTATTCTGACACATGTAAGCACAATGAAACTCTTTTCTTCACACAACACTGCTAGTTAGGAAGTTTAAGTGAGAGTGCAGGGTTTACAATTTATACATCTAGCATCATTATTTTAAAAAATGAAATACAATTATTTTAGTGCTTGTTATAGCAACTCTGGGAACTGCCTCATGAGGCTGACAAAGAAAACTCCAAGGAGCAAAGCTGGTGGCTACTTTGAAGAATTGAAAATATAAAACATATTCTGGGTTATTTAACACATTTTCGTTGACTACATAATTCCATATTTGTTCTGTCATACTTTCAATATCATCAGTATTAATACAAAATTGATGCTAAAATCCATCTCATCCATCTGGGAACCTCTGTAGTCCAACTAAGGACCATGGAGACCAATGGTCATCATTGTATTCCCATTTGGGCAATCTTGGTAGGACCTCCGGTCAACATTCACACATGCATTCACACACTTTGGGCAAGTTTGAAATGCGAATTAGCCTAAACCTATTGCGTCTTTGGACTGTGGGAGGAAACCAGAGAACTCAGAGGAAACCCATCAAGCACACACAGATCCGAGGAATAGAACCCGGGACATGGAGGTGCAAGGGTACTAATGCAATTAAAATAAATAAATACAATTGAATAAGAATGTGTGTCCAAATTTTGGACTAGTACTCAATGTCTCACCCTTGAGGTGTGCATGTGTGCGTGTATATATACACACACTGTATACACACTGTATATATACAGTGGAACTTTGGATTGCGAGCATAATTCATTCCGGAAGAAACTGAAACACCTGGTTTTAGACCACAATACATTAGTATAGTGTAGAGCCTCCTTTTGCGGCTAATGCAGCATCAATTCGTCTTGGGAATGACAGATACAAGTCCTGCACAGTGGCCAGAGGGATTTTGGGCCATTCTTCTTGCAGAATAGTGGCCAGGTCACATGATTTCCTGATGGAGGAAAACGTTTCCTGACTCGCTCCTCCAAAACTCCCCACAGTGGATCAATAATATTTAGATCTAGTGACTGTGTAGGCCATGGGAGATGTTCAACTTCACTTTGATGTTCATCAAACTACTCTGTCACCAGTCTTGCTGTGTGCATTGGTGCATTATCATTCTGATACACGGCACTGCCTTCAGGATACAATGTTTGAACCACTGGGTGCACATGGTCCTCCAGTATGATTCGGTAGTCCTTGGCAGTGACGCGCCCATCTAGCACAAGTATTGGGCCTATGGAATGCAATGATATTGCAGTCCAAACCATCCCTGATCCATCCCTATGCTTCACTCTGGGCATGCAACAGTCTGGATGGTATGCTTCTTTGGGGCTTCTCCACACCGTAACTCTCCCAGAGGTGGGAAACGCAGTAAAGGTGGGCTCATCAGAAAACAATACATGTTTCACACTGTCCACAGCCCAAGATTTTCGCTGCTGGCACCATTGAAACCGATGTTTGGCATTGGCACGAGTGACCAAAGGTTTGGCTATAACAGCCCGGCCATGTACATTGACCCTGTGGAGCTCCCAACAAACAGTTTTGGTGGAAACAGGAGAGTGAGGTGCACATTTAATTCTGCATTTAATTTTTTGGAAACAAGCTGAGTTAGCACCCAGACATCCCTTTCAGACAGCTTCCTCTTGCGTCCACATTGGATGTGTTTCGTCCTTTTTGGTGGTATGCTGACATTACCCTGGATACCGTAGCTATTGATACATCACAAAGACTTGCTGTCTTGGTCACAGATGCGCCAGCAAGTCACGCACCACCAATTTGTCCTCTTTTGAACTCTATGTCTCCCATAGTGTTGTGTGCATTGCAATATTTTAAGCAAAACTGTGGTATTACTCGGTTAATTAAACCTTCACACTCTGCTTTTACTGGTGGAATGTGCAAACAATGATGAAGATTGGCCACCTGGCTGGTCAAATTTAGCCATGAAACCTCCAAAACTAAATTGACCAGTGTTTCAGTTTCATTGTCCAAACCCTGTATATATAAGCCCGAAATTATTCATACCCCTGGCAAATTCTGACTTGAAGTTACTTTCATTCAACCAGCAAGTTTTTTCTTGATTAGAAATGACACAGGTGTCTCCCAGAAAATAAGACAATGTACAAGAGGCATCATTGTGGAAAAAATTATTACTCATCTTTTCTTTACACTTGAACAAAAAGTGGCATGTCCAAAATTATTCATACCCTTCGCAATAATCAACAGAAAAGTTTTATTGCCTATTACAGCAATCAAACACTTCCTATACCTGCTGACCAGCTTTTTGCATGTCTCTACTGGTATTTTTGCCCAGTCATCTTTAAAGATGAGATTCTCAATTGGATTTAAGTCAGGACCCTGACTGGGCCACTGCAAAACGTCAATGTTTTTGTGTGCTAACCATTTCTTCACCACTTTTGCTGTGTGTTTTGGGTCGTTGTTGTGCTGAAATGTTCACTGGTGCCCTCAGCAGACTGCCTGATGTTCAGAATGATGTATTGCTCCTTTTTCATGGTGCAGTTTACTGTGATGAAGCCATTTTAGCAGCGCGCAAAAAAAAAAGTCCCGCGAGTTTTGCGTCATCTGATCGGCTTTTCTATATCGGCCATAGAGAGACTGTTGATCAAACTCCCCAAAGCTATTATCGGCCGATTATGATCGGCGACCGATCAATCGGAGCACCCCTAATACACACACACACACACTGTATGTCGCAAAAACATTTTTAACAGCTTCTGGACATATGAGCTGGCATTCAGAATGGTTCAGTTTGGTATATATACCAAACATATATATCTCTATACCAACATAACAAACGTAGCCACAAATAAGTCTGCCCTGTCAAATCTGAAAATTATTATTTACCCTGCGTTCACACCGAACGCGGCGAGAGCGTCAAAGTTCGCTCTGCCGCCGACTGAGACCCAGCTTTCTGACACTGGCCAGCACATTTCTCTCTAGAATCCCTTGATAGTCTTGAGATTTCATTGTACCCTGCACAGATTCAAGACACCCTGTGCCAGATGCAGCAAAGCAGCCCCAGAACATAACAGAGCCTCCTCCATGTTTCATAGTAGGGACAGTGTTCTTTTCTTGATATGCTTCATTTTTCCGTCTGTAAACATAGAGCTGATGTGCCATGGCAAAAAGTTCCATTCTCCCAGAAGATTTGTGGCTTGTCAACATGTAGTTTGGCATATTCCAGTCTGTTTTTTTTATGATTTGTTTTCAACAATGGTGTCCTCCTTGGTCGTCTCCCATGTAGTCCACTTTGGCTCAAACAACGACAGATGGTGCGATCTGACACTGATGTTCCTTGAGCATGAAGTTCACCTTGGATCTCTTTAGAAGTCTTTCTGGGCTCTTTTGTTACCATTCGGATTATCTGTCTCTTTGATTTGTCATAAATTTTCCTCCTGCGGCCACGTCCAGGGAGGTTGGCTACAGTCCCATGGATCTTAAATTTCTGAATAATATGTGCAACTGTAGTCACAGGAACATCTAGCTGCTTGGAAATGGTCTTATAGCCTTTACCTTTAACATACTTGTCTATATTTTTCTTTCGAATCTCCTGAGACAACTCTTTCCTTCGCTTCCTCTGGTCCATGTTGAGTGTGGTACATACCATGTCACCAAACCACACAGTGACTACCTGGAGCCCTATATATAGGCCCACTGACTGATTACAAGATTGTAGACACCTGTTATGCTAATTAGTGGACACACCTTGAATTATCATGTCCCTTTGGTCACATTATTTTCAGTATTTTCTAGGGGTTTTTGTCCAGGCCTGTTCCATGAATTTATTTTTTAAAATAATTCTCTTGAAGCATGGTTGAAAAGCAATGTCTGACTTTCATTGGTTAACATTAATAGAATTTTTTTTAATTATTACTTTTGTCAGATTAAAGTTATTTATGTGACCAGTGTGAGTTTTTCTTTCATTGACTGAATGAATATATATATATATATATATATATATATATATAGAGAGAGAGAGAGAGAGAGAGAGAGAGAGAGAGCGAGAGAAAAAACTAGCACCCTGGTACAATGATCACAAACACACACTATAAAAGACAGCTCAAAAACCAGAAATGGTATCAAACGAATTTGATAGTGTATCAAACAGCTTGGAAAGAGAGCTTAAAACAAACCTCTCAGTTATTAATCTCCTAATTAAAAAAACAGACCTTCATTTGGCTCAGGTCTAATTTGATTCGTTTTCACCTTGTACAGTCGTGGCCAAAAGAGAATGACACAAATTAGTTTTCACAAAGTTTGCTGCTAAACTGCTTTTAGATCTTTGTTTCAGTTGTTTCTGTGATGTACTGAAATATAATTACAAGCACTTCATACGTTTCAAAGGCTTTTATCGACAATTACATGACATTTATGCAAAGAGTCAGTATTTGCAGTGTTGGCCCTTCTTTTTCAGGACCTCTGCAATTCGACTGGGCATGCTCTCAATCAACTTCTGGGCCAAATCCTGACTGATAGCAACCCATTCTTTCATAATCACTTCTTGGAGTTTGTCAGAATTAGTGGGTTTTTGTTTGTCCGCCTGCCTCTTGAGGATTGACCACAAGTTCTCAATGGGATTAAGATCTGGGGAGTTTCCAGGCCATGGACCCAAAATTTCAACGTTTTGGTCCCCGAGCCACTTCGTTATCACTTTTGCCTTATGGCACAGTGCTCCATCGTGCTGGAAAATGCATTGTGCTTCACCAAACTGTTGTTGGATTGTTGGAAGAAGTTGCTGTTGGAGGATGTTTTAGTACCATTCTTTATTCATGGCTGTGTTTTTGGGCAAAATTGTGAGTGAGCCCACTCCCTTGGATGAGAATCAACCCCACACATGAATGGTCTCAGGATGCTTTACTGTTGGCATGACACAGGACTGATGGTAGCGCTCACCTTTTTTTCTCTGGACAAGCCTTTTTCCAGATGCCCCAAACAATCGGAAAGAGGCTTCATCCGAGAATATGACTTTGCCTCAGTCCTCAGCAGTCCATTCGCCATCCTTTTTGCAGAAGATCAATCTGTCCCTGATGATTTTTTTGGAGAGAAGTGACTTCTTTGCTGCCCTTCTTGACACCAGGCCATCTTCCAAAAGTCTTCGCCTCACTGTGCGTGCAGATGCGCTCACACCTGCCTGCTGCCATTCCTGAGCAAGCTCTGCACTGGTGGCACTCCGATCCCGCAGCTGAATCCTCTTTAGGAGATGATCCTGGCGCTTGCTGGAATTTATTGGACGTCCTGAAGCCTTCTTAACAAGGATTGGACCTCTTTCCTTGAAATTCTTGATGGCTTGGGATCAAGATGGCGCCGGTGAGGTCGGCTGCCGTCGCGACTGCTCCGACCTATTTTTCCTTGTTTTCGTTTTTTAAGTTAACTTTCAATAACTTTAATCCGGCTAATTCACCATCATTGAGTGCATTAAGTACGATAGAGATACTCTTATTTCTATTGGTTTACAATGTACTCACAATTCGACGTTTTTAACTCCGGATCCGAGCTGGCCGAGTGAGATCCTGAGGGTAAACAAAGGACGCGACGCGAAGCGGCGGCCCCGAGGAAAACGAGCCGGCGTCAGGAACAGGCTGAGAGCGCGTGCACACCGCACACCTCTGCCTAGCATCCTGCTCGCCAATGTCCAGTCACTGGAGAACAAGCTCGATGACCTCAGGGCCAGGATAAAGTTCCAGAGAGACATTCGGGACTGCAATCTTCTCTGCTTCACCGAGACATGGCTGAACCCAGCGGTGCCGGACCACGCCATCCAGCCGGCCGAGTTCTTCTCGGTTCACCGCATGGACAGGACACGGGACTCGGGGAAGACAAGGGGAGGCGGCGTGTGTTTAATGGTGAACAGCAGCTGGTGCAACAGCGCGAGCGTTGTTCCTCTCGCACGCTCCTGCACACCCAACCTGGAACTATTAACTATCAAATGTCGTCCTTTTTATCTTCCTCGGGAGTTCACATCGGTCATAATCAGCGCCGTTTATATTCCGCCACAAGCGGACACGGACACTGCCTTATGCGAGCTGCATGAGGCACTCACACAGCACCAGACACAACACCGGGACGCTGCGCTTATTGTGGCGGGGGACTTTAACAGTGCCAACCTCAAACGTGCAGCGCCAAACTTCCATCAGCACATCAACTGCCCGACCAGGGGCGAAAGGACACTGGACCACTGTTACACACCAGTTAAAGACGGCTACAAGGCACAATCTTGTCCACCGTTTGGGAAATCTGACCACGCCGCCATCTTCCTCATGCCAAAATATAAACAAAGGCTTAAACAGGAACTTCCGGTTCAGAGGGAGGTCGCGCGCTGGACGGACCAATCGGTGGCCGCGCTTCAAGACGCACTCGATGACGCAGACTGGGACATGTTCCGAAACAGCTCCGATGACGTCAGCGTGTTTACGGAAGCGGTTGTGGGATTCATCGGGAAACTAGCGGATGATACCGTACAGAAAACGACCATCAGAACGTTTCCCAATCAGAAGCCGTGGGTGGATAAAACCATCCGCGACGCTCTGAGATCTCGCACTGCTGCCTACAATGCGGGACTTGCGTCGGGGGATATGGACATGTACAAGGCTGCGGCATATAACGTCCGGAAGGCGGTGAAGGAGGCGAAGCAGCGCTACGGGAGGAAGCTAGAGTCACAACTCCAACAGAGTGACTCTAGGAGCCTGTGGCAGGGACTAAGAACAATAACGGACTACAAAGCTCCAACATCCGGTATGACGAACGCGGACACGACTCTGGCAGACGAGCTGAACACCTTTTATGCTCGCTTCGAGGCTGCAGCTAAAGACGCTAGCGTTGCTAATGCTAGCACTGCTAATGGCTGCAGACAGGAAGTCATTGCCAGCACCGGAAACGCGTTTATCATCTCCGAGCATGACGTGAGGAGAGCCTTCAGGAGAGTGAACACCAGGAAAGCAGCAGGACCAGACGGCATCTCAGGTAGAGTCCTCAGAGCCTGCGCTGACCAGCTAGCACCAGTGTTCACAGAGATATTCAACCTCTCCTTATCTCAGTCGGTGATCCCCACATGCTTCAAAGAGTCCATCATTGTTCCTGTTCCGAAGAAACCACATCCTGCTTCCCTCAATGACTATCGACCTGTAGCCCTCACATCAGTGGTGATGAAGTGCTTTGAACGGCTGGTCAGAGACTTCATCATCTCTTCACTACCAGACACACTGGATCCACTACAGTTCGCGTACCGTTCAAACCGCTCTACAGATGACGCCATCGCTCATCTACTCCATACTGCTCTCACTCATCTGGACACTAGAAGGGGGAATTATGTGAAAATGCTTTTCATCGACTACAGCTCAGCATTTAACACCATAATTCCCTCTACACTCACTACCAAGCTGGAGCACCTGGGACTCAGCTCATCTTTATGTCAGTGGATCTCCAATTTCCTAACGGGGAGACCACAGGCAGTAAGGATGGGTGGACATGTCTCAGCCTCCATCACCCTCAGCACTGGAGCCCCACAGGGTTGTGTTCTGAGCCCCCTGCTGTACTCTTTGTACACTCACGACTGCGTAGCCACTACCAACTCCACCACCATCATCAAGTTTGCTGATGACACCGTCGTGGTCGGCCTGATCACTGACAACGATGAGACGGCCTACCTGAAGGAGATTGGAAATCTGGAGAACTGGTGTCAGACGAACAACCTCCTTCTCAACGTCAGCAAGACAAAGGAGTTGATAGTGGACTTCAGCACAAAGCAGAAGAGGAACTACCAGACCCCCGTCATCAACAAGAGCCCAGTGGAGAGAGTGGACAGCTTCCGTTACCTCGGTGTACACATCACGCAGGACCTGTCTTGGTCCTGTCACATCAACACCGTGGTGAAAAAGGCCCGACAGCGTCTCTACCACCTCAGACGCCTGAGAGACTTCAGACTGCCCTCCAAGGTGCTTAGGAACTTCTACTCCTGCACCATAGAGAGCATCCTGACGGGAAACATCACGTCCTGGTTCGGGAACAGCACCATGCAGGACAGACGAACTCTTCAGAGGGTGGTGCGATCAGCTGAGCGCATCATCCACACCGAGCTCCCTGACCTGCACTCGATCTACAGCAAGCGGTGCTGGACCAAGGCCAGGAAGATCATGAAGGACCTCAGTCACCCCAGCAATGGACTGTTCTCTCTGTTGAGGTCAGGAAAGCGATTCCGCTCCCTGAAGGCCAACACAGAGAGACTGAGGAGGAGCTTCTTCCCGCAGGCGATACGGTCTCTTAATCAGTACAACACACAGTACTGATCCATTTTGCACACCCACACATGCTTCTGCACTCACTCTGGACACTCTGGACATTTGCTCACTTGTCCTCACTGCACACCTGCTCACTCATGGGTAGTATGCACACGTCACTTAAATATGCACACAAGCCACTTTATCATTTAAAATGTCACTTTACTGTATATCTGCATATTCAATATTTTTATTTCCACTTGTGCAATTTCAATTTTTTTAATTTTTTACTTACTTACATTTTATATTTTTATATTCTTACATTTTACATTTTTATATTCTATATTTTATATTTTATTTAATTTTATTTTTATTCTCTTAGGTCAGGGCAGTTGCCTAAGCATTTCACTGCATATCGTACTGTGTAGGATTGTGTATGTGACAAATAAAAATTTGAATTTGAATTTGAATTTGATCCTATAAATTGTTGATTTAGGTGCAATCTTAGTAGCCACAATATCCTTGCCTGTGAAGCCATTTTTATGCAACGCAATGATGGCTGCACGCATTTCTTTGCAGGTCACCATGGTTAACAATGAAAGAACAATGATTTCAAGCATCACCCTCCTTTTAACATGTCAAGTCTGCCATTCTAACCCAATCAGCCTGACATGATGATCTCCAGCCTTGTGCTCGTCAACATTCTCACCTGAGTTAACAAGATGATTACTGAAATGATCTCAGCAGGTCCTTTAATGACAGCAAAGAAATGCAGTGGAAAGTTTTTTAAGTTAATTTTTAATGGCAAAGAAGGACTATGCAATTCATCTGATCACTCTTCATAACATTCTGCAGCAACTTTTCCAATTTCCAATATTTATGTAATTCTCAAAACTATTGGCCATGACTGTACATGTACTGTATATGGTGACTTTTCGACACATATTAAAGTAGAAGTTGGTGTTCCTCAGAGTTCTGTTCCAAACCACTGCTATTTTTTTCTATATATGCTTCTTCTAAGTAACATCATTTGTAAACATGGTATAAGTTACCACTGTTATGCAGATGACACACAGTTGTATGTTTTAAAAAAAGAGAAAGGTACAAAAAACAAAAATGAGAAAAAAAAGCATAAAGGAGTAAAATAATGCAGGAGAGGATAAGACAAATGACATTTTAAGGAAATATGAAGTTTGTTCCATCATCAGTATCTTTGTGTTAGTACTATCTAACCATGACCATACAGTGAGTAAGTGATCTAGAGTGATTTGCATGCACAAAATAAAAGACCTAGAAAAAGATTCATTAGACACAAAATTTTTTTTTTTTTTAGAGAAATAGCCTATAAGACGTATACCATCATGTATTTCATTTGCATTTCCCCAGTATGACTGGTTGTGATGTGTTGTGCATCTGGTTGTGGGGTGTGGGATCCTCAGAACTGGTCATAAGAAATGACAAAGGAAAGGTTTATGTAGGGGCTCCCTGTTTGGTAGCAGTATTTGTGTGTGTTACCTAATCAGAACTGCCAATACATAGGAGTGAGGGGTAAATGTGTGACTTGTGGGTGTTTGTGTAAATGGTACCTCAGTCTCTATGGTGGCAGTGACATTTTTCTCATCCCTCTTCCCAAGGTTGTCCCGTAATCGTGGGGGTTTCCAAGTACGCTCCTGCGTGGTGCGGTTGTAGTAGAAGTGTCTACCATTTGCATCTTTGTGGGTCTCCCAGTCCGCGTGTGTAGAAATTGGGGAGGAGGAGGGTATAGGAGGCAGAGATGACCGAGAGATCTTTAAATCCTGCAGGTTTGTGTAAACAGGTAAGTCAGGCCTTGCCTTCCAAAGAAACACAGATAATACATTTAATCATAAAAGTCAAGATGAAACATAGAAATCATATAGGTTTAATCAGTTATCTTAAAATAGAGCTTGGAAGCTGACCAAAAAAACTGAATGAAGAGAAGTAAATGGAAAAGTTAAACAGTGTAGTTAAAAAAAAAACGAACAAAAAAACAAAGATCTAATGCTTTTACACTGCATTTTAAACGAATACATGTAAGGTTTTGTCATATGTGAACTTTCCCATGCCTCTATGCCCATCGAATCTAGGATGTCAGAATGCACCTAAAGAAAATAAGTCAGTTAAACTGGAAACTTAAGAAGCTCAGTTTTTAATTTCCAGTTCCCTTTTATACAAATCTTAATTTGATTGATATTTTAAGATTTTTTGGTTTCTTCGTGTTTAAAATTCCCTTTGGTAATTTAAGGGGGTATTAGGTATATGTATCCATAGTTATACACAATTTGATGTTATCTGTAATTTAACAAAGCATTTTATTTAGACAGGCATTTGAAATGTACGACATAAGAGATTGGATGTTAATTAATTTTCTTCTGCTTAATCCTGATAAGACAGAAGTTCTGGTCATAGGACCACAAGTAGCTAGAAGTAAGCTTTCTGATCACACTGTAACTTTAGATGGCCTTTCTGTTCCATCAAATGCAACAGTAAAAGACCTCGGTGTGATTATAGATTCCAGCCTTTCGTTTGAAGCTCATGTAGATAATATTACCAGGATAGCTTTCTTTCACCTTAGAAATATTGCCAAGATTAGAAACATATTGTCACTAAATGATGCAGAAAAACTAGTTCATGCCTTTATCACCTCTAGGTTGGACTATTGTAACGCCTTACTGTCTGGTTGTTCAACTAGGTGTATAAACAAGCTTCAGTTAGTACAGAATGCAGCAGCGAGAGTCCTCACTAAAACCAGAAGATACGAGCACATCTCCCCTATCTTATCTACACTGCATTGGCTCCCTGTGAAATTTCGCATCGATTTTAAGATACTACTTTTGACATTTAAAGCACTAAATGGTCTCGCGCCACAGTATTTGAGTAAACTGCTAGTGTCTTACGATCCGCCACGCCTACTTCGATCAAAGAATGCAGGCTGCCTGTCAGTACCACGTATTATTAAAACTACAGCAGGGGGCAGAGCTTTTTCTTACAAAGCCCCAAAGTTATGGAATAGTCTTCCTATTAATGTTCGGGACTCAGACACAGTCTCAGTGTTTAAGTCTAGGCTAAAAACCTATTTATTTAGCCAAGCATTTTTGTAAATAGATTAACCTTAGGTAAAGGAGCAGATCTGGGGGACTCATGGACGTAGAGTATTCTGGTGAACTGGTATGTTTAGATGCTGTCCTCCCCACTCTCATTGTTCACTCAGGTTTGTTGACGGTGAGGTGATTGGTTGCTTTACATCACAGGGAGCCCTCATGTTTGTGTTTCCTTCTGGCTCTCTCTTTTAGTTATGCTGTTATAGTTAGTCCAGCCGGAGTCCCTGCTTGCACTTTGCACTAAATATACATTCACCTTATACATGTTGACTGTGACCAGACCTAACTGCCATCTCTCCTTATTTTCTGTCCCTCCTCTTCTGCTCTCTCCTCTCTCTCTCTCCCTCTCTCCTTTCCCTCTCTCTGTCTCTCTGTCGAGCTATATATGTCACTCCTGAGTTGCCAGTGATCCAGACCCCTCTGCCCTCTGGACCCGTCTAACCCGTCCTGGAGTCCTGCTTCTGGTTGGAGATCTCGTCGCATGGATGCCCCGTGTGGTCTGCCTGGATTCGTGTGGTGGCTGGGGATGGTTTCCATTAAGACTGTCCTGTCATCGATTGATGCTCTGGGGACCTGTGACTTCAGTTGTTCGATAGCTCAGGACTGGAATCTCCTACAGTCTACCTGAGCCACCAGGAACAAACTGGACTCCTTTTAATTTGAATTTTAAACACATCTCCTGTTATACTGAACTTCCAGTACACATTATTATGCTGATCAATCCCTGCTATCCGTTATCACCCAGATGAGGATGGGTTCCCTGTTGAGTCTGGTTCCTCTCAAGGTTTCTTCCTATTACCATCTCAGGGAGTTTTTCCTTGCCACCGTCGCCCTCGGCTTGCTCATCAGGGACAATCTTATCATTTTGATTCATACACATTGCATACAAACTTACTTCTTTTACTGTGTAAAGCTGCTTTGCGACAATGTCAATTGTTAAAAGCGCTATATAAATAAAATTGACTTGACTTGACTTGAAATGTACATTTGGTGTATAAGCTGCCTTTTGTAAAGTAGTACGTACTGTAGATAAAAAAAAATGAAATAAATGTTTCAAAAAAATTTTTTAAGGGTGTTCTCTATAACAAGGTGTGGCATGCCTTGCCAATTACACATTTGATGTACATGCTTTGGAGAGGAATCACAGGGATGAATGTGTTAAAGCACACAGCTAGGATCCATTTTCCTGGGAGTGTTCTCAGAAACAAGGAATGGGCGTGCCTTTTGGTTACACATTTCAGTTACCTAAGTGTCTTTTGAAATTACAGTATTTCCATTCGATAAATGTGTGAACCACACATCCTTGGTATAGATGTATATAGATTTACTGTAAGTATAATTGTGACCTTGGTATAGACGTACTACACGTAAATTAATGGATATAATTTACTGAGAGTTCTCAGTAACAAAAAACAATGTGTATTCACCATTACATTTCGGTTTTCCAAATGACCAGTGTTAAATTTCAGTATTTGTCTTTGATAAATGTGTAAATCTTAGTATGAGGCTAAGGCCCCCATTCCACTGAGCCAAATGTGCTACCAAACCTAGGCCAATGCAAAGTCGATTAGAGAGCTCGGTCGGTAATGACAGGACGGTAATGGCTGCAACGGCCTTTTTTTGGGCCTTTTATGAATTCTGACGTGGTCGTCGGTGTCGTTATTGTCGGGAGGAAAATTGGAGCATGTTCAAAAATTTCGGCTGCCCCCTCCCAACATTAACGCCACTGATTAATAAGCGAGTCATGATTGAGTCATTTATCATTTATTATCGGTTTTTATCACCTTCTTATCTGTCTGGTAGCATTCGTCAGCCAAAAATCCTTGTATTAAATGTAGATGGAAGTAGTGACAAAATTAACAAAGTGATATTTTAAGAAAAACAGTCATGATTAAACTAGACTGAAAGATATATTACAAGTCTGATGAACAACAAAAATCAAAGCTGCTCTGCTGCTCCAAATCACCCATAAGTCTTGGCTTGGGTGGTCATGACAGACATACAATCCTGATGCGGACAAAGAACTAACTTCAACCCGTATTCACACCGACTGTGGACAAACCGGAATGCTTTCACAAATATATATGGCAAAGGTTCATGTCTTCTGTGTTTTATATGACTCTACTCCTATTTAAACCCAACTACATTTTTTTTTCAGACAAACAGCCAAGACAGCAGCAACATTTAATTTTAATTTTAACACAAAATGTTCCCCAACAAGAAAATGTCCACTCAAAGGAAGTAGGCTGCATGGCAAATTGTGACAATATGTGGTGATATCAAACAACCTTCTCTTTTATTTTAAATACAGATGTTCTTTTGGAGCAGCTGATGATTCATATTATTGTTTCTAATTCAATTAAATTTTATTTGTATAGCACTTTTAACAATTGTCATTGTCACAAAGCAGCTTTACACAATCATAAGAATTATGAAAGTTTGTATGAAATGTGAATGTGTAAATATCAAAATTATCAGATTGTCCCTGATGAGCAAGCCGAGGAGAAGGAAAAACTTGCTGAGATGGCAATATGAATAAACTGAGAAGAACCAGACGCAACAAGGACCCCATTCTCATTTGGGTGATAATGGAAAGCAGGGATTGATCTGCAGTCATACTGTGTGTTAGGAGGCTTTTTTTCTACTGAAATCTATGACTGTTGTTTATACACCTAACCAAACAGCTTGACATGGGCCCATAATGAAGTGCTAGTAAACTCTCTTTTGGGAGAGAACTGACTCCCTACTATACATATCTGAACATATACTGAGCCTTGTATTAGCATGAAAACACACACAGCAAAATTGTGCATGCATGGATTGTATTCAATTAAGCTTGGTACCTTAAGTATCTATACCTGAAGCACAGGTACAGTAGACTAGTCAGACTTAAAGTTTTTTATTCACTCCTAGTCAAGTGTGGAGGAATATGATTGGCTTTAAGGTCTGGGGGACTGGCTTTGAATGGACCCCACTGATAAGAGAACAAAAAGACAGCCTGCAGAACTCTTGAGCAGAGGTTTGGAGTTCAGGGCTCAGTCTCCAGAGTTGAATGGTGTATTCATTTAGACGAAGCTGATTATAAGTTCTGGTAGCTTAGAACAGCGTGTGTCATGAATACACCAAAGCAGGCATCTTTTTTTTTTTCTTTCACAAAGGCACATGGTTTAAGAAAGTGTTAAATGCTTGGTAACTTGCATAAAAGGGTTTTAACACTATATAAAGGTGTTATTTATCATCTGTATGTCTCCGATCTATGACTTACATTTTAATAACTTGATCACTTAATGTTTTACATGACACAGAGCACCTTGCCAAAAAGCTTAAATATGCTCTCTTTGCAGATAATAAACAGAGAACTTCACATCATACTGCACATGCGTCTATTTATCCCTCTCTCCCGCTTCAGGTCCGGTTGGTAAGCATCTTGAGACACAGCAAACAATATTTATTCTTCTTTTCATTCATCTTAAAACATAACAATTTGGGCACTTTCTAAAATCTAACACTATAGTCATGAAAATATGTAATTGCAATTGATAGGTGAATTGACTGAATTAAATTACACTAAGAAAACCTTGAGCCTTACAAAACTCTTCATTTTTAGATTTTGCCTAGTGTTAAATTAAAAGAAACAACCACTGAATAGCACAATAGTGACAAAACATCCCTGTCTGTCGAGTAGACTTGTAAAATGTTTAGTGACCAATCGGAACACAAAGAAACAATTTTTAATCCCAAAAATTCAGGATTTTTCCTAAGAGATGTGGTATATGGTACTTGCTTTGGAGCATCATTAATGTCCAATAAGGATAATGATAAAAAGCAGACAACTTATCATAAAATGCCAATTTTTACTGCTACATTCCAATTCTATCCGATTAAATCATATCAGTATTAATTGTTAACAATTACAATTATTATTTTTTTTAAAACGTTCTTTATAAATGTAGGATAAAATATATCTGTATATAAGGTCAAATACATGCCAATACAGGTGCAAACAATGCCTCCAGTCGCCAGCTTTTCATAATGTAATAAAACAATAAATACTTGTTTTGAGTTTTAAGTCTTATAACGGAGCTCAACAGCTACAGATCTGGCCATTAAGAATGCGTGCTTTTTCACGCGAGATCCAGCAATTTGGCACGCGACATGCCGCGAGATCCCTTAAGCAACATTCGGGTATTTAAATAAATGTGCTGTGCTTCACTGAATATCCGCCAGATGGCGCATGGAAGGACTTTATCTAAAAGCCAGACAAGTACAACGAAGAATTGTGTATAATTATTTAGCCTAAAACAATATTGTTTCCAATGCTGAAGCAAACATGAATTTTTTTTTCATGAGTTTTACAATAATAATATTTTATGATGAATCTGCATATATGTGCTTCATATTATGTTCATAATGATGAAAAGAGATGCCATAAAGTATGAGGTGCCGTATAGGGCTTAAATCAAACTTCATCATGCACACACGTGAAACACTTGCATACATATATTTGAAACAGTCACACATCTATATATACTACTAACTGCTCACACAACTACATATGAAATGCGCGCACACACGCCTATGAGACGCGCGCACATATACACAAACTCTCCGTGCACACACACCTAGACGCGCGCACATATACAGTAATTATGCGAATGTCCTGATTCGTGAATATGTCAACATGTCTTCGTTAAAACGGAAAAATGTGTCGAGCACCATCAGAAGACATGAAGGAACAAATATAAACATGAAGTGCTTCGGGCTTTTTATAAAAATAATCATCTGGCTTTTTTGCTGTTTGTGTCCAGCATTGAATAATTATTTAATCCATTATTTGACCACGGCTGGAAATAATAGCTGGAATGTGATTGTGGATTTATGACTGATATAAAGCTGTTCATCGTCGTGCGTGAACTCGCGGCTCATACTTTCACTTTACAAAAGGTGCAGACATACTCCCCCAGAAAGTCATCGTCTCTTGCAATAATGCAGATCAAACATACTACACCAGACCATAAATAAAAATGAATATTTAAGCATGTACGCAAAATGTATTTCACTTACATATTACAGATTAAAACAAGGAAAGTAGACGTGCAGTCCAAGAAGGAAACGGGTTTCGTTATTTTACAAAATGTGAATATATTCAGTAAATGTATGAATTACACTCAAAGTATTAAATCCAACTATGAAGTCTGATTTAATTGATATCATTAAACATTTTATTTGTTTCTATTTATGTTTATGGCAGAGACGTCTGCTCGGTCTTGTTCATTCTTTTTAAACTCCTCAATTCTGCCAAGTCCCCCATCAGTAAAACCGGTTTGATAAGTTCACACCTATCATGAATGAAAGGTGAGAAGAGGGATTACAGCAACTGGGGGTCTGCATGTGTTCACCTCGGAGCGCGCAGTCACGTTGTATTCGACAAATAGACTAAAACAAAAACAAAATCATGTTTGCTTCACCATGGGAGACAATATTGTTTTAGGCTAACTTTATTAAAGATTATACACTTTCGTATTCTTTGTCGTACTTCGACTTTTTGCACACCCGTGTGCATCTTTAAATTTGAACAGAAAATAATAATGGGCTGGCAGGCACGTAATTTTTTCATGTAACTTAAACAGTTGAATGAAGTTAAATATACAGAATAAATTAATAATTGCGTTTGCTTTACATTTGAGCACTCTTCTTCATTGTATATACTACCATATCATATATGTGTGTCTAATATTGTTTTATTCATATTTTACATTACAAACAGTTTGTAATTTACTTACAATTGTACTTTTAAAATGTTACCTATACGCAGGACTTTAGATGGGTAAACGAAATAGGAGTATGTGAGAGTGCTTGTGATACGCACGGGAAGACCTTTCCGTTTGGAGACGGCGTGAGATTATTAATTAACAATTTAAATGGAAACAAAAGGAAACTGAAAACACAAAATAAACAGAGCTCCACCTTCTCTACGCGAGAACGGACGGGCTCTGGAAACTAAAGCAAAAACTTGTAGCCTCTCGGGGCTTATGCCCTTATTTATTTGAGAGAGAGAGCGGGGGGTTGTGGCACTAGTAAACTGAGCGCGCACGCTGAACTGTTGCTTAGTCTGTCTGGCAGTCGCGTGTATAAGTGGCCACGCCAGTGGCTGTTCAAGCACAAACAGTTTAAGCGCGACCCGCGTCGTCACAAATACTTTGTGTAATTCACAAATTTACTGAATATGTTCAGATTCTGTAAAATAACGACAACAGTTTCCTTCCTAGACATTTTGCATGACCTGAAGCTCAGCACGTCTTCTTTTCTAGTTTTAATCTGTAATATTTAAATGAAATATATTTAGCGTATTTGCCTAAATATTCCTTTTTAAGGACAGGTGTATTACGAAGTGAAGACCTGTTCTTCAGTTAGTGTTAACTATGCGAATGTCCTGATTCGTGAATATGACAAAATATCTTCGTTAAAACGTAAAAATGTGTCGACATTGAGCACCATCAGAAGACATGAACAAAAAATCTATATATTTTTGTAAATATTCTTATATGTACACGAAGTGCTTTGGGCTTTTTATAATAATAAACAATGTTTTCTTGCTGTTTGTGTCCAGCATTTCATCCATTATTTGACCATGGCTGGAAATAATAGCTGGAATGTGGATTTTATGCGAATTTATGACTGAAATAAAGCTGTTCATCGGCGTGCGTGAACCCCGATTTGTACGTAAACTTTCACTTTACAAAAGGCAGCGTTTTGATCAAAAGGCTGATAAACCCGTTCGATTTATCGATAAAAATGCCAGAAAGTCATTGCGTCTCGCAATAATGCAGATCAAACACAATACACATGTCCATAAATAAAAAGGAATATTTAAGCATATACGCGAAATACTTTTCACTTATTATTTCACAATATTACAGATTAAAACAAGGAAATAAGACGTGCTGAGCTCCAGTACATTGGCGAAATACATTTTAGGCAGAGACGTCTGCTCGGTCTTGTTAATTCTTTTTAAACCCCTCAATTCTGCCAATTCCCCCATCAGCGAAACCGGTTTGATAACTTCACACCTATTGTGAATGAAAGGTGAGAAGAAGGATTACAGTAACTGGGGGTCTGCATGTGGTCACCTCGTAGCGCGTTGTATTCAGCGAGAAGACTAAAACAAAAACAAAATAATGTTTGCTTTAGCATTGGAGACAATATTGTCTTAGGCCAACTTTTAATAAAAAAATATACACTTTTGTATTCTTTGTTTTACTTCGTCTTTTTGCACACGCGTGTGCATCTTTAAATTCGAACAGAAAATAATAGTGGGCTGGCAGGCATGTTATTTTTTCATGTAACTTAAACGGCTGAATGAAGTTAAATATACACAATAAATTAATAATTGCGTTTGCTTTACATTTGAGCACTCATGTGTAAATAGCTTTTTCATTGTATACTCCCATATCATATGTATGTGTCTAATACTGTTTTATTCATATATTACATTACATGCAGTTCGTAATTTACTTGCAATTGTACTTTTAAAATATAACCTACGTATCTACAGTATAAGCATATTTAACTACTTCAGCAGTGAATGAGAAATTTGGTCTGGGTTTTAGATAAAGACCTTATTTGATATAATTGTATTATTTAATTAATTATCTTATTAGAAATACAATTCTTATTCTCTATATTCTTGTCGAATATAGTCCTTCAGAGCAAGCACGGTGTCAGAAGATTCTGCTGAATCTCTTCTCACCTTTCATTCAAGATATGTGTGAATTTATCAAACTGGGAGCGCTGTTGGCAAATACTGTAGGGGGTTTTAGATGAATTAACAAGACAGTGCGGACGTCTCTGCCGAAATTTTATTTAGCCAGCAAATGAAATCAGACTTCATAGTTGGGGTTGATACTTTGAGTGTAATTCACGATTGACCTGTATATCAACTTGATAACTAGCGAATGCTTTAGTAAAGGGCTCTAAAACAGCGGCAATATGAATGACAATGGAATATTACAGAACGTGCGAGTTGACGCCCATGCACCTTGACGCACATTAAAATGTTGGATTTGAATTAAAATGCCACACATTTCACACACACACACACAAATAAATATATAATAAATCCAACATTTTAACACATTAAGGATATTAGTGTTTAATTAAATTATTAAATCCTCGTGTTCCAGTGTTTATGCAGTAATTTGGTCATGTTCACCCATGGGGTGACAATATAATGATTCATTATTTATTATTATGCTTACTTACTCAGAGAGATTCAGTTTGATGCAGATTGGTACATGACCAAATGGTACCTTTACTACCATTTAAAACTATTTATTATATGAAGTGGTGCAGAAGTGTATAATAAACCGAAAAGATAAACACAAAAAGATGGACAGCTATTTATTTATCATTTTAAATAATTATCAACAACATCCATCCATCAATGTAGTATGTCTGCATTTTAATCGATAAATAGCATGCATTTATCACCTTTTGATCAAAACGCTGCCCTTTGTAAAGTGCACCTGAATTTATGAATTACACTTGAACTGCCGGTAGAGCTCTGATTAGACTATGTACAGTAGGAAATAGGTTCAGCACCCAAGCCTCATTGAAATAAAAAAATTAATTAACAAATATTGTAAGTAAACAACAGTAGCACAAGTTTAGAAAAAAATATGTAGACTCTAAATAGATGCCGAATTATTTTTTAAGGTGTGCCAGCTGGCACTATTCTTATATTGCTCTTTGTCAGGGTAAATCGTTCAGTGATAGACACATGGGTCTATATTGTTTTTATGTATTTGTCTGGAAATTTTCTTCAGGATCAGTAATCAGTATCTACAGTATCATCATCATATCCAAAAAAGAAAAAAAGAAGAAAAATACATAGACTGCATAAAAAGAACTGCACAAACCCAGTTTGACATCACGCATAGATTTTGTGAAGAGAGGATTTGAAGGTCACCTGAGGGAGATCTGGCAGTTGCCTCTGGCTAAACCCGGGTTACTCCATTAATCCATGAAAAGGGAAAATGGGCATATAATTAAACCCCATAATCCATACTGTACACATTGTTCCATGTCAACTTCTACATTTCCTGTAGTAAATTAAACTACAATTAAACTAATTTTGAGGTGTGGTGTCGTACATTATTATAAAAACAAGCATGAGCGAAACAAATTAACCTGCACTTTACCCTTGAAAAAAGTAAATCCAGACAGAGCAGTGTTTTCGTTAGTGTGTGTTTGTGCGCACATGCGCTGTGTATGTATGTGTGTGTGTATTTGTGCGCCTGTGTGTGTGAAGCTTGTGTATGACAAGTGGAGGAAGGGGGCTACTGTGTAGAACGTCTCTCCTCTCTCCTCTCGAAAAGCAATATACCTATCCATATATTTGTGGCTTTTTTCTTTAAATAGATTAGAGATCAAATCTCTAATAGATTAAAGCATATTAAATCTAAATTACTACAGATGATGGAAATGTATGACATTTTATGGAACGTAATTTCTGTCTAACACTATTTGAGCAGAACAAATTGTTTCAAGTTTGCATGTGCTGGAATGAGGATAGAATGTTCACAGTGAGTAAGTGGCATGTTGAAACAGCCTCCTTGTAAAGCAGCTGGTGGGCACGTGAGCATTTAGCACGTACACTATAAGTTTATCTGAAGTTTCATATCCATCTTATATTTACCTAATCGGCACAAATATACAATAATTCACAAATTGTATTTTATATTCTTTTATTAATTCTGTTATACCTGCAAAAAACACTTTTTTTCATGTCCCTTTCCTTCCACCCATGTGTGTTCCAATGCACAAGAATTGGTGTCTTCTTGACTTTGGGTTACTTAAAAGTCACTAGACTAAATCCTAAGTCCTAAAGATATCTAGTTCAATCAAGTACCTGAACAAAGAAGGTACAACAGTTTATAAATCTAAACATATAAAGGCACAGAGCATGAGCTTCCAACACAAACAGTATAGTTTGCATAGTTAAACAAAGGCCGAAACTGACACCATCTGAACAAACACAAGTTATCAAACAGACTCTCTACAATAAATATAAACTACACTGATCTTCTGCTCTTAACAACTTTCTTCAAACTTTCACTCTCACCATGTATAGCAGTAATACTCCAGCTGACTGAGCATACCAAAATAAGAGAGAAGTCAAATAAATCTAATTTAGTTCATTACTATAGATGGTGACAATATTAAATAAATAACATTTTTATTATTACTATAATATTTGGTTTCAACCACCGGTTATCAGAGGTTTTCTGAAAGAAAAGATTGCACAGCGCGAGGCTGTAATTGGCAGTCCAAACCTATCAACTTGAGTAGATCAGCATAAATGCCAACGGAGTCTGAGTGACACGAAAAAAATACAAAATAAAGTATTAAATAAACAATTAAATAAGTTTAAAAAAAAATTAAGTCATGAAATATTTTGTATTTATATAATAAAAAAAAGTGCTTCCCCTATCATCCAGAGATCGCTGGTTCGATCTCCGGGTGATTCTGTAGCCTCTCGCAGCCAAGGGCCTAGAGAGAGGAAATCGCGAGGTGGGATGGGAGGCACTTAGTGCTCTCACATTAATTAAAGCTCTATGGCAAGTCAGGGGTGTCTGTGAACTCGGAGGGAGTGGATAGCACTGTCCTACGCCGCCCCCAATGGTGCGTGAGCGAGCTGTTCGGAAAGATACGCCGGTTCACGTAGTTCGGAGGAAACACGTGATAGCTTAATGTGGGAGCCTCCAAGTGACTGCGAGGAATTGGATATGACTAAATAGGGGAGAATATCAGGAGAAAATCAGGAAAAAATCCAAGAAAAAATATAAATAAATAAAAAAAATCAAATGAATAATTAAATAAATCTTGAAATTATACAAATTATTTTCCATCCACCATACCTAACATAAGTTACATTCCATCCATTATAAATAAGACCTTTTTAGGACTTTATCTTTTATTGATATTAAACTCAAGCATTAGTAGAAATGCATAAATAATAAACCTTTATTAAACGATGCATAAAACTTCATAGACATTTAAACCACATTATGATGGATTACCAATAAACATAGCTCTCTCTCTGTTTTTATACAGCTGATTAAATCTCTGTCAAAGAAATTATTGTGGCAATTTGTAAGCAAATTGGGATTAAGAAAACCAGAAGAAATTAGCACATTAACACTGTTTTCTAGTGATGGAAAGTTTGAATCATTTTAGTGACTCGGTTCTTTGAGTCTCGTTCATCAAAATAAACAAATCTTTTTTTGAGTCATTTAGTTCATTTCATTCTTTTAAAAATGTTAGATTTTTAATAAACAGACCCCCAACACGTGTACGTACACAAATTTTGGCTATAGTTCCAGTAATTAAAATATTACAGTGTAGCTAAGGACATATGATAAATAGACAGAGCAGCTCACCTCTTATATCTAACTTATATCTTATATCTTCTAGTCTGAGTCGTTCATTCTTTTGAATCTATTGCACTGCATAGCGTCTACAACTCGGGACAAGAAGACTCGTTGAGAACCGTTCAATTCTGTTTCTTGTGTACTGCACTGCATAGCGTTTATGGGAGTCACGTAACAAAAGAACGAACGATTCGGACCAAAAGACTCAAAGGTAACTACTCATTTCTGTTTCCTGTATATAACCTGCGGAGGTTTTGCGAGGCTTTGTGCATATGCACCCAGTAGAAAATGAACGAATCTCCGAGACTACTCATTCAAAAAGAACAAATCATTCATGAACGACCCATCACTACTGTACTTCATACTGGTTTGGCTACCAGTGAAATTTTACTTTGATTTTAAAAAATTGTACACTATTGAATTAATTAATTAATTAACAAAAACAGCTCGACTGTTTACTCATTTTTGCTGAAAGAACGTTCCTTGTTTAATTATTATAAAGCACTAATGATCAGCATTACTGAGAGATTGGAATCAGGGTTTTAACAGGAGAAAATGTAAGGAATTATGTTGTACTTGGTTTTACTTATTGCTATGTTTAGGCGCTTGTCTTTTTCTCCCTATTTATAACCAAAATTTATAACCATATTTAATTTTGGATTACCTAATTACTGGAGACATCTCCTCATGGCTAGTCTCTGCCTAAAATAAAAACTTGCTTTTGGCTTGCTTAATGTCTCTCATATTCCAAGTTTTTTTTCTTGCTGCATTAGAAAATGTCCCTGCTGTCAGCTCTTTGCCTAAATAGACAGACTGTTAGTTTAGTTTTTACTTTTTAAGTCTCCCCCAACAGTTTGTAACTTAAAAAAAAGTGGACTTCATGAAAACACATTTTCTATTATACAAGTACAGTTATTGACTTTATAGCAAAAAGTTTTCAATCCAGTACCACGCAAATCTGGATAGGTTCTCTGTTGAGCCTGCTTCCTCTCAAGGTTTCTTCCTCTTATCATCTCAGGAACAACTACATTAGGTACTCCACTTGCTCTTGGCAAGCGGGCACCTGTTAATGTGAAGTGCACCTGTTAATGTGAAGCGCAGATTTATTCACATTAGGTTGCTGTGGATTACGTAGCTTTTATCTTTATATTTCAGCAACTCATTTCAAATGAGATCACTAGAAAATATTGTAAATGAAAAAATACAACAAATAAGGAACAAGCAGAATCAGTCCAGCTCTGTGGTGTAGCAGGTAAATTTGGATTAGATTCAAGGTCAGGTCAGAATTCCTTCAAGACTGGAATTTACCAAAAGCAACCTGATGAACACCTCTGCTTTGACATTTCACAATTAAGTGTGAAGTCAGCAGCTTAACGTTTTTCCAGTAAAACCTTGTGCTGAGGTTGTGTTGTGAGTGAAAAATAACAGGAGGAACACCTGCAACAAAGTTGAAAATCACTGAAACAAAAGGTATATAAAAGCACTCCCTACCTGGAGCTGCTCAGTTGAACTGCTGCTGAGCTCATCCCCAGATTCTAAATCGTGACGATATTTCTTTGTTGCCTCTCTGGGAAATTCTTCAGGAGAAGCAGTCTTGAGTTGCCCTCCATCAAACTTTCTCTCATTTTCTCCATCTCCAGCTCTGTCTCCTTCTTTCTTCTTCTCCTTCTGTACATCCACTGCTTTCTCTCCATCTCTTTCACACTTCACTTCTCTTCTTTGCTCCTTTAATTTATCTTCTACCTCTCCTTCTCTCTTCCTCTCCATCTCTGTAACTCGATCCCAACCTCCATCTCTTTTCCTCTCTCTATTCCCTGTCCACTGTTCTTCCCTCCTCCTATCCCCTCCTCCTTCTTTCTTCTTCTCCCTCTCTCCATCACATTCTTGTCTTTTCTTCTCTCCGTCTCCATTTGTCTCTTCATCCAAATTCAGTGGCGCTCTGAGTCTGACTGGGGACTCAGTCTCCTGTCTCCTGGGGCTTTTTGGACTTGCATTGTCCTCTTTGGGTGCATGCAATGCCTGCGGATATTCAACAGATAAGTAAGCAGGACTTTGCTTGGTCAAACTCTCATCAGACTGTTTGAGCTCCAAGGCAGTTAGAACTTTTTTATCAGATCCTCTTCTTGCCCCAACACCACCTCCAGTGTGCGGAAGAGGTTTGGTGGGTGGCATGAGGGCTCGCCGAACTTCCCGGACATACTGGGCAGGTACATAAAAAGGCTTACTGCCCTCCTCCTTACGGACTTGCCACCAGTCTTCATTGGTCTTTTTTACCAGAAGATATCGTTCACCTTGCTTGATGGTAATCATACGATCTTTGAACTTGTACTCATAGTCATACTCCACCTCAACGTACGGCTGACCAGGTGCGACTGCAAGGTCGCTGCGGTCAGCCATGCCTTCCTTAAATGTCAGAGGTCAAAGTTTTAGAAGCATACTCTTCAGACCGGGACCAATATTCACCTGAAGAAGAAAAAAAAAGTGATGATTTGCATGACACTGCCTCTGCTGCAAGCTCCAACAAACAATATATATATATATATATATATATATATATATATATATATATATATATATATATATAGATATGTATATATACACACACACACAAACACATTTATTTATGATTGATTTTTTTTTTTTTGCGTATATGCCGAAATATTACGGAGTGAAGACATGTTGTTCAGTTGTTCCCTGCACAGTGTATCTGCACGGAGAGATTGTGTGTGTGTGTGTGTGTGCGCGCGTCTTGTACTGTAGGTGTGTATGCACTGAGAGTTTGTGCACGTCTGATAGTGTTAACAATGCGAATGTCCTAATTCGTGAATATGTCAACATATCTTCGTTAAAAAACGTAAAATGTGTCGACATTGAGCACCATCAGGATTCAGAAAAAATCAGAAAAAATTCGATATTTTTTTAGTAAATATATGCACACGAAGTGCTTCTGGCTTTTTATAATAATAATAATCATGTTTTTTTGCTGTTTGTGCCAGTATTGAATAATTACTTCATCCATTATTTGACCACGGCTGAAAATAATAGCTGAAATCTGAATTTATAACTGAAATAAAGCATTTCATCGGTGTGTGTAAACTTTCACTTTACAAAAAGGCAGCGTTTTGATCAAAAGGCTGATAAACGCATGTGATTTATCGATAAAAATGCCAGAAAAATGTCTCGCAATAATGCAGATCAAACATGATACACATGTCCATAAATAAAAAGGAATATTTAAGCATATACGCGAAATACATTTCACTTATTATTTTAGAATATTACAGATTAAAAACAAGGAAAGAAGTCGTGCTGAGCTTTAGTTCATTGTGCTGGCGAAATACATTTTAGTCAGAGACGTCTGCTCGGTCTTGTTAATGAATTTTAAACCCCTCAATTCTGCCAATTCCCCCATCCGCGAAACCGGTTTGATAACTTCACACCTATCGTGAATGAAAGGTGAGAAGAGGGATTATAAAACTGAGTGTGCTGTTGGCAAATAAGATGGGGGGGGGGGGGGGTAAAACACTCGTCAGTGTAAATTTTAATGTACTGTAAAACGGGTACATCTGTATGAATAAATCAAAATGTACACAACTTTACATAATGTAAATACAGTAGATTGTCTGTTAGAAATACCCCAAATGAAATTTATCAGCTGCAGAGAACGTTAGCTTGTAGTGTGGTAGTTTTCAGAAATCTGAGGTGTGGCTGCGTTGGACGTGTACATGAGCTCAGAGCACCTGGGGATTGTCTGGAGATCAAATCTCCGAAAAAGTTGTGTTTTGAAACCAGCGAAAATTGCAGCGCTTCTAGCTAAAACATAATATACAGATCTCGCCATTAAGAATGCGTGCATTTTCCCGCGAGATCCCGCAATTTGGCTCACGACATGCCGCGAAATCCCTTAAGCAACATTCGGGAATTTAAATAAATGTGTTGTGCTTCACTGAATATCCGCCAGATGGCGCATGGGCGGACTTTATCTAAAAGCCAGACCAAGTACAACGAAGAATTGTGTATAATTAGTTATCCTAAAACAATATTGTTTCCAATGCTGAAGCAAACATGAATTTTATTTTGTTTTACAATAATAATATTTTATGATGAATGTGCGTATATCTGCTTCATATTATGTTCATAATGATAAAAAGAGATGCCCTAAATTATGAGGCGCCGTATAGAGCTTAAATCAAACTTCACTCATGCACACACACGTGAAACACTTGCATACACATATATGAAACAGTCACACATCTATATATACTACTAACTGCTCACACAACTACATATGAAATGCGCGCGCACAGACACCTATGAGACATGCGCATATATACACAAACTCTCCGTGCACACACACCTATGAGATGCGCGCACATATACAGTAATTATGCGAATGTCCTGATTCATGAATATGTCAACATGTCTTCGTTAAAACGTAAAAATGTGTCGAGCACCATCAGAAGACATGAAGGAACAAATATAAACATGAAGTGCTTCGGGCTTTTTATAAACATAATCATCTGGATTTGTTGCTGTTTGTGTCCAGCATTGAATAATTATTTCATCCATTATTTGACCACGGCTGGAAATAATAGCTGGAATGTGATTGTGGATTTATGACTGATATAAAGCTGTTCATCGTCGTGCGTGAACCCATACTTTCACTTTACAAAACTGTACTCATACATAAATAAACTGAACTCATACTTTCACTTTACAAAAGGTGCAGACATACTCCCCCAGAAAGTCATCGCCTCTTGCAATAATGCAGATCAAACATACTACACCAGACCATAAATAAAAAGGAATATTTAAGCATATACGCAAAATTTATTTCACTTACATATTACAGACTAAAACAAGGAAAGTAGACGTGCAGTCCAAGAAGGAAACGGGTTTCATTATTTTACAAAATGTGAATATATTCAGTAAATGTATGAATTACACTCAAAGTATCAAATCCAAAGTCTGATTTAATTGATATCATTAAACATTTTATTTGTTTCTATTTATGTTTATGGTTTGCTGGTGAAATACATTTTAGGCAGAGACGTCTGCTCGGTCTTGTTCATTCTTTTTAAACTCCTCAATTCTGCCAATTCCCCCATCAGTGAAACCGGTTTGATACTTTCACACCTATCATGAATGAAAGGTGAGAAGAGGGATTACAGCAACTGGGGGTCTGCATGTGTTCACCTCCGAGCGTACAGTCACGTTGTATTCAGCAAATAGACTAAAACAAAAACAAAATCATGTTTGCTTCAGCATTGGAGACAATATTGTTTTAGGCTAACTTTATTAAAGATTATACACTTTCGTGTTCGTTGTTGTACTTCGACTTTTTGCACACGCGTGTGAATCTTTAAATTTGAACAGAAAATAATAATGGGCTGGTAGGCACGTTATTTTTTTCATGTAACTTAAACGGTTGAATGAAGTTAAATATACACAATAAATGAATAATTGCGTTTGCTTTACATTTGAGCACTCTTCTTCATTGTATATACTACCATATCATATATGTGTGTCTAATACTGTTTTATTCATATTTTACATTACATGCAGTTTGTAATTTACTTACAATTGTACTTTTAAAATGTTACCTATACGCAGGACTTTAGATGGGTAAACAAAATAGGAGTATGTGAGAGTACTTGTGATACGCACGGGAAGACCTTTCTGTTTGGAGATGGCGTGAGATTATTAATTAACAATTTAAATGGAAACAAAAGGAAACTGAAAACACAAAATAAACAGAGCTCCACCGTCTCTACGCGAGAACGGGCGGGCTCTGGAAACTAAAGCAAAAACTTGTAGCCTCTCGGGGCTTATGCCCTTATTTATTTGAGAGAGAGAGCGGGATGTTGTGCCAGTAGTGAACTGAGCGCGCACGCTGAACTGTTGCTTAGTCTGTCTGGCAGTCGCGTGTATAAGTGGCCGCGCCGGTGGCTGTTCAGAACTCCGCGCGGTAGCAGCCTGTGGATCCGCCCGTTCTGAACAGTTTAAACGCGGCTCTGCCCCTCGCGCCACCCGCGTCGTTACAGATACTTTGTGTAATTCACATCTTTACTGAATATGTTCAGATTTAGTAAAATAACGACAACAGTTTCCTTCCTAGACATTTTGTATGAACTGAAGCTCAGCACGTCTTCTTTTCTAGTTTTAATCTGTAATATTTAAGTGAAATATATTTAGCGTATCTGCCTAAATATTCCTTTTTAAAGACATGTGTATTACGGAGTAAAGACCTGTTGTTCAGTTAGTGTTAACTATGCGAATGTCCTGATTCGTGAATATGACAAAATATCTTCGTTAAAACGTAAAAATGTGTCGACATTGAGCACCATCAGAAGACACGAATGAACCAAAAATCTATATATTTTTGTAAATATTCTTATATGTACACGAAGTGCTTCGGGCTTTTTATAATAATAAACATAATGTTTTCTTGCTGTTTGTGTCCAGCAAGAATAATAATAGCTGAAATGTGGATTTTATGTGAATTTATGACTGAAATAAAGCTGTTCATCGGCGTGCGTGAACCCCGATTTGTCCGTAAACTTTCACTTTACAAAAGGCAGCGTTTTGATCAAAAGGCTGATAAACCCGTTCGATTTATCGATAAAAATGGCAGAAAGTCATCGCGTCTCGCAATAATCCAGATCAAACACAATACACATGTCCTTAAATAAAAAGGAATATTTAAGCATATACGCGAAATACATTTCACTTATTATTTCACAATATTACAGATTAAAACAAGGAAAGAAGACGTGCTGAGCTCCAGTACAATGTGCTGGCGAAATATATTTTAGACAGAGACGTCTGCTCGGTCTTGTTAATTCTTTTTAAACCCCTCAATTCTGCCAATTCCCCCATCAGCGAAACCGGTTTGATAACTTCACACCTATTGTGAATGAAAGGTGAGAAGAAGGATTACAGTAACTGGGGGTCTGCATGTGTTCACCTCGGAGCGCGTTGTATTCAGCGAGAAGACTAAAACAGAAACAAAATAATGTTTGCTTCAGCATTGGAGACAATATTGTTTTAGGCTAACTTTTAATAAAAATTATACACTTTTGTATTCTTTGTTTTACTTCGTCTTTTGCACACGTGTGCATCTTTAAATTCGAATAGAAAATAATAGTGGGCGGTTGAATGAAGTTAAATATACACAAAAAATTAATAATTGTGTTTGCTTTACATTTGAGCACTCATGTGTAAATAGCTTTTTCATTGTATATACTACCATATCATATATGTGTGTCTAGTACTGTTGTATTCATATTTTACATTACATGCAGTTTGTAATTTACTAAAAGTGTACTTTTAAAATATAACCTACGTATCTACAGTATAAGCATATTTAACTACTTCAGCGGTGAATGAGAAATTTGGTCTGGTTTTGATAAAGTTCTTATTTGATATAATTGTATTATTTCATTAATTATCTTATTAGAAATACAATTCTTATTCTCTATATT
Organism: Clarias fuscus; assembly: GCA_030347435.1. Taxonomy (NCBI): domain Eukaryota; kingdom Metazoa; phylum Chordata; class Actinopteri; order Siluriformes; family Clariidae; genus Clarias; species Clarias fuscus. The sequence continues at coordinate 245,897 of CM059231.1, read as the reverse complement.
CTTGTCGAATATAGTCCTTCAGAGCAAGCACGGTGTCAGAAGATTCTGCTGAATCTCTTCTCACCTTTCAATCAAGATATGTGTGAATTTATCAAACTGGGAGCGCTGTTGGCAAATACTGTAGGGGGTTTTAGATGAATTAACAAGACAGTGAGGACGTCTCTGCCGAAATTTTATTTCCCCAGCAAATTAAATCAGACTTCATAATTGGAGTTGATACTTTGAGTGTAATTCACGATTGACCTGTATATCAACTTGATAACTAGAGAATGCTTTAGTAAAGGGCTCTAAAACAGCGGCAATATGAATGACAATGGAATATTACAGAACGTGCGAGTTGACGCCCATGCACCTTGACGCACATTAAAATGTTGGATTTGAATTAAAATGCCACACATTTCACACACACACACACACACACACACATAAATATATATTGGGCTTTTAAATAAAAATCTAACATTTTAACACATTAAGGATATTCGTGTTTAAGTAAATTCTTAAATCCTCGTGTTCCAGTGTTTATGCAGTAATTTGGTCATGTTCACCCATGTGCTGACACTATGATGATTCATTATTTATTATTATGCTTACTTATTCGGAGAGATTCTATTTGATGCAGATTGACGTGTATATCAACTTGATAACTAGAGAATGCTATTAAATGCCGCATATGTTTAACCCATGGGTGAACATGACCAAATTACAGCATACAGTATATATATACCCCCCCACCTCTTGCTACCTTTACTAACATTTAAAACTATTTATTATAATAAGTGGTGCAGAGGGTTATAATAAACCGAAAAGATAAACACACCAAAAGATGGACAGCTATTTATTTAATTGTCATTTTAAATATTTATCAACAACATCCATCCATCAATGCAGTATTGTTATCGATAAATCGCATGCGTTTATCACCTTTTGATCAAAACACTGCCTTTTGTAAAGTGAAAGTGCGAGCCGCGGGTTTGAAATGAATTGTAGATTAATTTTAAAGCACAATCTCATTTCATTATTATAAACAGAATTTATGAATTACACTCGAACGGGCGATAGAGCTCTGATTAGACTACGTATACTAGTAAATAGGCTCAACATCCCGGAGCCCAAGCCTCATTTAAAGAAAAAAAAATAATGAACAAATATTGTAAGTAAACAACAGTAGCACAAGTTTAAAAAAAAATATTTAGACTCTAAATAGATGCCGAATTATTTTCTAGGGTGTGCCAGCTGGCACTATTCTTATATTGCTCTTTGTCAGGGTACTGTAAATCGGTCAGTGACAACCCCGTAAAATTCCATGTGCTGTAAATAGGTACAGTACAGTACTGTCCATCTGTATGAATTAACCGAGATGCCCACCCCTGTGAAAATGGCGAATTCAGGGAAAGGCTCCTCCGCGAGAGGTTTTGTCCGGACCACTGAGCTTCTACGGATTCTAAAATTGACATTGTTACTGTTTTTTAATACCTGCAGTGGAAGAGTTTGAGAATTTATTTACCATAAGCTTTGTTGTATTGTTTTTAATCACTATACACAACCTATGATTTCACCTATGCTATTTTACAAATGGAATATTTTTATGTTACCCTCTAAAACTGCTGGGTTAAATGTTAAAGTGCTGGGTAATTTTATCTATTTATTATTATTTAGTAGATTGCCTGTTAGAAATACCCCAAATGAAATTAATCCGCTGTTTTAACTACTGCAGAGAGACAGTTAATCAGCGGTAGTTTTCACTACTACTACTAATGATAATAATACTGAATGGAGAAAGCGCAGTCAAAGAAGTATCATCATTGCAGAAGAGAAGAAAATGAAGAATAAATACATATCAGTATTTAAAGTTTGAGCTTGACACGTTTATGAGCTCTGTCGCTTCCTGTCAATGGGCGCCTAAGAGAGAGAACACATTTTTGGCTTCAGTAGACACACAATACTTCAGATTGAAACACGACTGCCCCCTACAGGCAATGAACGTCATTTTCACAGCTTCCGGCGAGCTGCCACGGAAGCGCGCGAGATTCCTTTTCAAGAAACGTGCGTTCTTAATGGCGGGATCTGTACCTGTCCATAAATACACTCTAAAAACTAATGGGTTAAAAAACAACCCAACCATAACCCAGCCACTGGGTCACTATTGGACAGAACATGCGGTGGGTTGTTTTGACCCAAGTGCTGGGTTATACCATTTAACCCAAAATTCTGGGTTGTTCATCTGACCCAACCAGTGGATTAAACTGACACTCTAGCTGGGTTAAATGTTAAAGTGTTGGGTTATTTTATTTGACCCAACTAGTGGACATATAGGACACATTCCATTTGATTTTTTAAATTTATTTTCAAAAAAGACCCAAAATGTACACAACTTCACATAATGTAAATAGATTGTCACAGAATAAGAAAATGTGAATAACTGAATTTTGACAAAAATGTCAGACAAAACCATATAATCCCAAGATGACCATTTGTTAAATAAAAAATAAATGTAACATACTCTGTAAAACAATAAAAACAAGAGGCCCTGTAAATCTGCAGTTTAATGTTTAAACACTTTTTTATATAGAAGCTTTCAATACAAATCTTGTCATGACATCAAACATTCCCCATCTTAATATTTTAACTATTACTATTTCATTAAATTACAAGGCACAAAACATGGAATAATTCTCCAGTCATCTCCATATTTTGCAGATATCATTCCCGTCATGTTGGTCCACCTGTGGATTACACACCATCACTTAGTGTTGCAATATAACTAACATTTACGTCAAGCATTTTTGTTAAGGACATACAACTAGGTATGGATTTTATGCAAAAGTTTTTTCTCTTGTCAATACACAAAAATACATTATGTGAACACAAATTTCTGACTAATTTACCACACTATTTAAACGTGTGAGGGATAACAGGATACGGCGCTTGATCTGGATTTAATATGAAACATTTACCCCATTTCAAATTCTCAACAAACCTTAGATGAATATGATATTTAAGTGATGAATTTACAACTTATAATAAATATTTCATAAGGATGAAGAAAAAGCTTGTTTTAAATGACGACTAAACAATGACGCCTTCTCATTTTTTAAATAATAAAAAACAGAGTAAGAAAAAAAAAAATGTATCCCACACCCCCATATCAAAGCATTTAATTTTAATGATAAAATATGCTTGCTCCTACCACAACTTACTAAAAAAATAAGTACAAATTCACATTAACTTACCATAAAATACTGAGTGCTCCGAGCATGATCCAGTCAGAAGTGAAGAATCTGCTGGGTCAAAATAACAACAATTGTTTTTTTGTTTTTTTTTACAGACAGAAACAGAAGACACACTACGACTGTCATTAAACATATACCAAGTGCTTCTTCTGACAACTTAAAAATATTATAAAATATGCCAACAGACTTTCCACACACAACTTTAGTGAAGATTGCTTAGTAATTTACATAAAATTACATTTAAGATTACATTTGGTAATTTTTTTATTTATTTGTGTGTGCTACAAACGCACATTTCTCATAAAATGCATAAAAACTATTGGCACAGAATATAAAAACATGAACTCCCCTCACCCCCATATCAAAGTGCGACAAAAAAGGTGGAAAAGCGAATGAACATGAAAATGAGCTTGCTCCAACCACAACAACATTTCAAATTTAAAAAAATTATATTAACTTACCATAAAATACTGACAGCTTTAAGTGGCATACCTCTTGCTTGTGAAGAATTGCAGGTGTCTCAATTCCAAAAACTCAAAGAACAGACTTGACTTGGAAGTGCACACTCAAGGGTTTGAGGACACCGGGTATATTGCAAATGGAACACAGCCATTTTTTTCCTCTCACAGCCGCGATATATTATACCATAATCATATTATATAAAAGATTGCCTTTTAGAAATACCCATAATAAAATAAATCCGCTATTTTAGGCCAGCGGTAGTTTTCAGAAGTTCTCTCCAAGGTGAGGCAGCGAAAGGATTGCCTGGAGCTCCAATCTCCGAAATCGTTGGGGCAAATTTTTTAATATACGCTATCTTTAATAACCGATTGATGTTTTGAGTTGTACAAACATACATTCTCGTTTAAACAACTCTTAAAACTAACTTTTTGTGACACAATAATAGTAATATTTCAAAATTTTGCAGGCTTCCGTTTGGAGAAACCAGAGAACAAAGAATAAACTAGTTGTTGGGTCAAAATAACCCAAGCAGGTGTTCATTTGTAAATGACCCATTACATCTCATTTGACCCAGCATTACCCAATCCAACAATGTGTTTAAAGTAAGGCTGCAACTAACGATTATTTTGATAATCGATTAGATAATCGATAACTATATAAAACCATAAATCAGGGTATTAATTATGTATAAAATTAAACTTAAAAAAATGCAAAAGCCACATATAGAGTTTAATTATCCTTAATTCTGATATTTTAAACCTTAAATTAAAGACAAAGTTTGTTTTTGAACAGTAAAACTCCTCTAAATATCCAAAATATAAATAAATAAATAAATAAATAAGCAAAACAATTGTTGTACTCTTATTATATTGGATGGCATCTGTTATAGTGCCTGCTTGTTGTGGCGTGCATGGGGGATTTCTTTTTTGAATGAACTCACTTATGCTAACTTGTCTCTTTCTAAAAATAAATAAATAAATAAGAACATTTGAGTATGCAAAATACAGCATTTTAACAATAATTGCAGATATTGCCAGCTGATAGAGAATGAACAGCCAATCAGAAGTAGTGTGTGGAAGTCTGTGATTGGCTGGTTTTGTGACAGTTTTTTAACACTGGACAAAGTTGAGCGAGCGTACAGGCAGATTCGAGCGCGCACAGAATCGAGAAGTCGCGCGTGCGCGGAGAACATGTTAAGCAAGCTGGGGAGCGCGCACAGAATCGAGAAGAATCGAGCTGTTGAGCACGCAGTGGAGACACTGCACGCAAATAGAGTGCTTTGTCTGCTCTCAAAATGTCAAACCGCCGCTCAGAAAAGTAGCAGGAATATAACGCTATAGGCGAGCGCTTTCTGTAACCTCCATTACGCAAGCGTCTGTGTCTCTGTGTGTATCTTTGTGTATTTGTGCATCAGTAACATGAGCAGTCCAAATAATCAATAACGGCATTCGTTGACAACGAATTTAATTATCAATAATTATCTATTTTATCGATTAGTTGTTGCAGCCCTAGTTTAAAGTACTCGAAATAAGCCAGAATTTTGACTCAGCATAAACAACCCAACGATGCAGAAACCCAGCATTTTTTAGAGTGTACTACTACTAATAATAATGAAGGAGAAAGCGCAGTCAAAGCCCAGGGATTCTGCGTAACATATAATTTTGTGCTTGTTGCATTTCTGGTTGAGTATGTCTGCAGTTTTATTGATAAATCTTCTCATATCTGCGTGCGTTTATCAGCCTTTTGATCAAAAACTCACTTTCACTTTGCAAAAGGCAGTGTTTATTGTTTAGTGTATATTTAAAGCGCATATACACAATAAAACAATATTGATTTAGGCTAACTTGTCATACACTTTTGTGTTCTTTGCTGTACTTCGTCTTTTTGCACACACATGCGGGTGCGTTACAATAATAGTAATAAATACTAATAATAATAATAATGGAGAAAGCGCAGTCAAAAAAGAATCATAATTGAAGGAGAGAAAAAAATGAAGAATAAATACAAATCAGTATTTACAGTTTGAGCTCGACACGTTTATGAGCTCTGTCGCTTGCTGTCAATGGGCTCCTAAGAGGGAGTAACACATTTTCAGCTTCAGTAGACACACAATACCTCAGATTGAAACACGACTGCCCCCTACAAGTAATGAACGTCATTTTCACAGTGTCCCGCGCACTGCCGCGGCAGCTCGCGATATCCCTTTTCTCGAAACGTCTTTTCTTAATGGCCAGATCTGTAAAGCCCCCATTCCAGTGCTCGGTATAGGAAGATAACGGCTGCTTACAGCCTTTTTGGGGCTCTTTATATGTTCTGATGTGACGTTTTTGTCGGGAGGAAAATTTGGCTGCCTTTCGCTTTGGTATCGACTCATAAGCACTGTTATCAAGTCATTATTGAGTTTAGGCCCATTTATGGAGTCCTTTTTTATCACCTCCTTACCTGTTTGACAGCGTTTGGCATAATGAGGGGGGTTCTCCAAGGGTTGTGGAGACGAGAACCATTTACGTACATATTTATTCTGGGTTGATAAAATATCATTTCACTTACAAAAAAACTTGAAAAAAGAAAAAAAAAAAAAAGGATTGGCAAAGCTGGCTTTCACTTTGCAAAAGGCGATATGAACAGCTTGAGTTCAGTGATAAAGAGTGGTAAAAAGATTTATTATGTCCTTATTGCTTGTATTGCTCACATCAAAATGTGCTGTAGAGCCATTTTCATGTCCTTGCAAATTTGTCAAGTGTAGCGACTCCCCCCTTCGAGCTGTTAACAATGGAAACAAATTACCCCAAAGGGTAGAGACCACAAGGACTTCAGAGCCAATTTTAAATCAGGAGACGTCTGTAGCTAATGCAAAGTTGGAAAAGTGACAATGTTATTCAATAGCAATGTGAAAGACTGGTGGAGAGCATGCCAAGATTCATGAAATATGCGATTGCAAATCAGGGTTATTCCACAAAATACTGATTTCTGAACATTCTACAGTGAAAACATTATTACCATATTGTTTAACATAAATATTCGCTTGTTTTATTGGCATTAGTCAAACAGTGTATTTTTATTTTTATTTGTTGACAGTTTCTTGAAATAAATGTTCTAAGTAACAATATTCACTCACTCTCACTCATCATCTATACTGCTTAATCCTGTATTCAGGGTCACGGGGGCCTGGAGCCTATCCCAGGAGACTTAGGGCACAAGGCAGGGTACACCCTGGACAGGGTGCCAATCCATCGCAGGGCGCAGACACACACACATACACTCACTCATTCACACACTATGGGCAATTTGGGAACGGCGATTAGCCTAACCTACATGTCTTTGTAATGTGGGAGGAAACCGGAGTACCCGGAGGAAACCCACCAAGCACGGGGAGAACACGCAAACTCCATGCACACAGAGACGGGAATCGAGCCTGGCCGGGGATCGAACCCGGACCCTGGCGGTGCAAGGCGACAGTGCTAACCACTACACCACCAGTAACAATATTTTGATTTGGAATTTGGGAGAAATATTAATAATTTATATAATCAAATAAAAAATAAACATTTTACCAAAACACATCTTTGAAAAGTAAAACCTGAAAAAAAAAAAATGTAAAAAGCAAGAGCAAGAGCAAGCGCAAGCGCAAAAGCAAGCGCAAAAGCAAGCGTGTGCATGTTGTGTGATTCACCTAAAGGGTCACTGAGGAGTACTTAAAATAAAAGTTTAGTTTACAGCAACACAGAGACACTAATTAACCACATGATTCTCCTTAAGCATGCATCCTTCTACTTACTGTATCTAATTCTCACACCATTTACAGAACACCAATTAACCACGCCCCTACCCGACTAATTTATAGTATGTAGACACACTTGGAATCTGATGTATAGTTTTTGAGGTTACATATTTAATAAGAAATTCAATACAAGTTAATTATGATCAAAACAAACTGAATGTCAGTGAAAGATCTACTGAATTCAGCTAAAATTTTCTAGCGATAATTGAAAAAAAGTGGAAGCTAAATATTGAAACTTGAAACTATGTGTAAAACCAATCAAGATTAAATATATATTTCAGCAACTAAACATTATTCAACTGTTAACAATGTTAAAGCGTCTGCACAGAGTAAATTATTCTAACTCAGTATGCATTAATGATTAAGGAAGAACATAACATCCTGGAACAGCATGACTATTATTGATTAAAATTAAATGTAGAATTCAACACTGATTGATTCTCAGCTGCACTGTCTGAATATTGATTGGTGCTTTGCAGACAGCTTTGCTAACACACATCCATCCACAGCCGGCAAAAGTAGCATTGAGCTGGTGATCAATGTAAGTATCTGACTACTCAGTTGGAGTATCTGAGTACTCAAATGGAGTCCAATCTCAGTACTCGGTTGGAGCTAACAGTTTATGCTGTTGTATAATAGATCATAATACACTTTTTGGTTCGCTACCATATTCAGTATTTAATGTTATACTAATAAACAAATGTCTAAATTAAATAATAAAAATAAAGAAAAAACAATGAAAACAATGAAGTAGGTGCGTCAAAGCCTAATTTTGTTGGAATCACATCTATTATTTTGCTAAAGCTAAAGTCCTGCAGGCGCTGTCACTGTCTGACTGTTTTGTATAACAAACATGTTTTTCGCTATGCCATTATTCATTTATAAAAAATTAATTTAAAAAAAAAAGTGGTCAATACCAAGTTTGCCTTACTGCATTCACAGGATTTAAGAGGGTAAGTTGCAGCTGTTGCCTCTAATCATCAGTCCTTGATTCCTTGATCCAGATCATCAGCAGATGTGCAGAGCTCTATAAAAGCAGAAGTTGTGGCAGTTTGCTGTTGTGTGTTAACACAATGCAATAAGAAATGTTCTTAGAAAAGGATTGATGCTGCACATCAATCTGGGAAAGGTTTTAAGGGTCATGATCTTCCGACCGTGCAATTCTCAGAAAAATACAAAAAAAAAAAAAAAAACTAAGAGCTACATATCAGTGCCTACAGGCCTCATCAAGCATGTTAAATGTTAAAAAGTCCATAACAGTGCAATTAGAAGAAGTAAAAAGCCTTGTCTCTTTCCACAGAGACTTCCCTTTTGTCAGTCACTAGGAGGCTCCATGCTGCTAGATCAGCTGGGCCGTTATCTGTCCTTGTCGTCCTGGACCTCGCAGCTGCATTTGACATAGTAAACCATGAGATTCTCTTGTCTGCTCTTGCAATGTTTGGATTGGCACAGCGGTTTGCTTCCTACCTGGAAGATGGGCTGTATGAGGTGACATGGAGGGTATCCACATCTGCCCCACAATGACTCTCTACTGGTGTCCCACAGGGCTTACCCTGCGTTCACACCGAACGCGGCGAGAGCGTCAAAGACGCCGGAAGTCATTCATTTTCAATGGGAGCCGGCGGCGAGGGGCGGCGAGGGGCGGCGAAGAGCGGTGAAGAGCGGCGCGGAGCGGGCGGCGAAGGGAGTTGAAATCAGCTCAACTTTAGGGTAATGAGCTATGACGCGGTTGAGCGGCAACCAATTAAAAGGGAGGTCCTCCGCTTGAGAGGATTCCGTGGAACGCAGTCCTGTAACTTTTGTTCCGGCGACATTAGTTCTCAAGCAAAATGGAGGAGAAGTTGATTATTGCGATAGCGGGTGTTTATTAATTATTAATGTTATTTTAATTAAAGACAATGTCTAGTAAGTGATTCTAATGTTATAATAATAAGAAAAATAACATAATAATATATATATATTAAATTAGACTAGCAATTCACAATGAACAGAAGCCACACCGTACGAATGCCTTATAATTTGTTTATTTCTACAATACAGTTCTTTCTATGAATCAATTTCTTGTTATCTTCCACATTTTGGTCAGTCTCCATAAGATCAACAAGCTTGATTGCTTTGCGGCCCCTTTAAATACAAGAAAGGCATTCGGTCTACGTCAGAGCGGCCAACAGCGGCGAAGAGCGGCGACAGGCGTCGGCGGCAGGGCGGCGAGAGCGAACTGTGACGCTCTCGCCGCGTTCGGTGTGAATGCAGGGTTAGTACTTAGTCTTCTTCTGTTTTCCTTCTACACCTTGTCACTTGGTACCATTGTTATGCATATGACACGCAACTTACTCTTTCCTTTCCTCCCTCAGACCCTCAGGTTTCCACCTAGGTCTCAGCATGTCTGGCAGACATCTCAACCTGGATGCTGGGTCATTAGCCTAAGGTCAATCAGAGTAAAACTGCTGTTCATCCCTGGTGATTCATTCCCCGGTGAAGACCTTGTAATCTCCCTGGACAACAATCAGATCACTACTTCAGCCACTACCTTCAATCTTGGCGTAACTCTGGACAATCTGGACATGTTTGTAATCTCACTCACTCTTGGCGATTTCTCCTTTACAAAATCGGAAGAATTCACCCATTTCTTTCTTTACAGGGTACTCAGGTGCTTGTTCAGTCCCTTGTTATTTCAAGACTGGACTACTGCAACTCGCTCCTGGCAGGTCTGCCATTGTCCACCATTCGCTATCTGAGGCTGATCCAGAACAACATTCTCCCACACCACCCCACTTCTCCGCTCCCACTGGCTTCCTGTAGCTGCCCGCATTAAATTTAAAACCCTGATAATTTCAAACAAAGCTAAAAAGGTCCAAAAAAACAACTGCTAAAACCTTGGCGAAATTGGGTCATGCAACAAGACAATGATTGAAAGCACACCAGTAAATCTGAAAAATAAAAGAGTCAAGCTTTTGGAATGGCCTAGTCATGGCCAAGTCCAGATCTCAATCCAATTGAAATGCTCTGGCGGGACCTTAAGAGAACCGTGCATAGGCAAATATCCAAAAAACCTCAAAGAACTGGAGCAATGTTCTAAGGGAAGAATGGGCCACAACAATGTGAGAGACTGATGAAGTCATACGGGTGATTCTCACGAAACCATAAAAACACCACAGCACTAATGGTTTTTAATATATGATTTCGTAGTGTAAAAAAGCATCACAATAAAGACAATTCTGTTCTCTACCTTGCACAATGTGTCATTTCAACATGAGAATTAATTATTTTTCTATTTTACTGCACTTTCTGCTGTAATTATCATTATCGCAATGCGTTTGGCTGTGTTTGAATGTGTGTTATAATTTAAACAAATTAACATAAAAAATTTTGAAAAAAAATTATGTAAAAAATAAATTCTACTAGATTATTTTAGATGACAGAAAAAAATATTTGCTAAATATTCAATTATAATAATGAAAAAAAAAATAGGAAAATGATATGTCCATGCCTGATGTACATGCACACATACATAATGTAAATAAAGTTTGATTATGAGCGATGCAAGCACATAAGACAGGTACTTCAAGATGGATACCAGGTAAGATAATTTCTTTATACTGTATCTCTCCAGTTAAATATTACATATTCTGTTGTCAAAATGTTTACACAACTTTTCAATTCTCATTACTGAAACCGTGGAAGTTTTCTACGTTTTAAAAATTGTTAGAGTTACAATTCTTTTTAATGAAAATGTACTTTATTAACGTATTTATTAAGAACACTCTAATAAAAAAAAATAAAAAAACACCCTACAGTGTAAGATTCATCATCTCTCTCCACCTGTCCCTATCTTCTGCATCCTCAACACTTGCACCCACTAGCTTCATATTCTCATTTATTATATCCATGTACCTCCAAAATCTTCCTATACCAATATACTCCTACCTACCTCCTCTGAACATGTCCAAACAATCTTAATCTGGCCTCCCTAACTTTGTTCTCCAAAAGTCCAACATGAGCTGTCCCTCTAATGTACTCATTCCTAATCCTGTCCAACCATGTCACTACCCAAGAGAACCTCAATATCTTCAGCTCTGCGACCTCCAGCTCTGACTCTGTTTCTTCCTGAGTGACACGGTCTCTAAACCAAACAGCATGGCCAGTCTCACCACTGTCCCCATTGATCTTCCCCTTGATTCTCGCTGATATTTTCACACAGAACTCACGACATCTTTCTCCACCAATTCCAACCTGCCTGCACTCGTTTCTTTACCTCTTTTTCACACTCTCCATTACCCTGGCCTGTTGACTCCAAGTCCTGTACCTACATATCATCTTTACCCTTTATTCTTACTGTTCCACGTCCTTCCATTTCATTGTAGAACTGTTGTGTAGCATGCTTGTGAAGAATTAATATGTATGTAACAAGTTCTGACAAATCAGAATGTTAGTCAGAATAATTTAGGTACACGTTGAAATGTCTTGTTTTTTCCTGTTTTAATGATGTTCTTAAAATTTTTTGGGGGGGATCTACAAATGATGTTCTTACAGGTTTGTCATATGAAAAAATGTCAGGTTTCATTGAAATATAAAAAAAATGGTTGTAAATTGTGGAAGGTGTTGCGGTAATGAGAGAAATCTATCGAAAAAAAATTATTTTTTCAATATATTATTTCAGAACAAGTAACTGTGCACGACTATTAATAATCCATATTTAATTTTTTTTTAAATGTATTTGCTTTTCTAACAGTGTTGAAGTTAGAATATTGCGGTAATGAGAATTTTTAGGACTTATTTTGGAAATAATGTTCAAAAAGGTGTTAAATGGTACGTTTTTAAATTAATGTTTACAAATACTTCAGACTTTGTTGCTTTAGATTATTTAGATGACAGAATGAGATGTTGCTAATGTTTGGAAAAAATGTAAAATGTAATGTAAGAATTTTTCTCATTTTCATGCTTGAAATGTTTTAAATCAAGATTTCGGGAGAATCTCCCATACAGGAAATTATTACTTCAAGTTATTGCTGCTAAAGATGTGTAGCACAGCCACATAAAGGTAATAGGTGTATATATATATATTATAAGCAGATTACCAAAAAAAGAAAAAACTGCTGTGCCATGTAAAAATTGCACCTGAAATGGTTTGTCTGTCCCAAAGACTGTGTTTTGGTTCCAGGATGAAGTCTCGCGAGAGTGCGCAGCCACATCGCGAGGTCATCCCAATGACGTAACAGGGTCAGGAGATTCTGTTAAAAGGACATCCGGAGAGAAGCTCAGAGGAGAGCATTAGGAGTTACAGCGCACCGTTTTTGTGGACATTGATTAGGAGTTTGGAGATTATTGTGGAGACTGTCGTTGGCGGATATCCTGTTTTATCACCCCCCAATCAATCAATCACCCCCGGTCTGCTTCACCGCTTCACTCCAGCTCCAAAATCGTGCTCCCGGATTATTACCAGGGCCATTTCAGCTCTTAAACTACACACCCCGTTCATAAATAATCCAGACTTTGGACAATCATTCCACTCACTCACTCATCATCTGGTTGAATATATTTTATAAATATTATTATTAGTTTTTTTATGGTTTTGGTGCACCTCTTTTGTTTAGTTACTGTTTAATACACTTTGGGTTGTTGTTTACCATTGTTGTTGGTGTCTTTTCTTGTTCCGAGTGCACCTTGTTTAGTGTAACCAGGTTATTGAATTATCTGATACTTACAGTTAGATCTGTAAACTAACAGATGTACCTTATATCATGAAGGTACATAGTATTGGCCCTTTTTTGGCTTCATTTTTGTTAAATAATCAATGGCGTGGTTAAAAAAAAAAGTTTTGTGTTCTTGTTTGAGGTAAAAAAAAAAAGAGGCACAGAATTAAGGACAGGGTACTAGCTTTCATGCACGCTTTGTATCTTTATACTATCTTTGCGTTTCATACATTGGAGGACCTAAAACCAGTCTCCGAAATTTTTCTGTTTTTCAGAAAAATTTCTGAAACGTTTAATGAAATGTTAACACTCACTCACTCATTGTCTATACTGCTTAATCCTGTATTTTAGGGTCACGGAACCTATCACAGGAAACTTGGGGCTTGAGGGACAGGGTGCCAATCCATCAGAGGGCACACACACATGCAAACACCCTCACACTTTCATTCACACACTACGGCCAATTTAGGAATGCCAATTAGCCTAATCTGCATGTCTCTGGTCTGTGGGAAACCCACCGAGCATGGGAAAATAAGCAAACTACATGCACACAGAAGCAGGAATCAAACCTGCTATTATGTTGGAAGTAGTCACTAAAAGAGGGGTAGATTGTGGTCTTGAATGAATGTACATGGTCGGCGGCGAATGTACATGGTCAACATACTATGTGGCTGTAGCAATCAAGCAATGATCGACTGGCATTACCAGGCAAGAAAACATTCCCGACAGCATTATAGCACCTCAGCTTGTAATGTTGACACAAAGCAGATTGGGGCTATGGATTCATGTTAAATTCTGACCTTACCATCTCCCTGCCTCAGTATAAATTGAGATTCTTTCCCTTTCCAGTCTTTAACTGTCCAGTTTTGGCGAGCCCTTGCCCAGAGCAGCTTCAGCTTTCCGTTTGTGACTGACAAACCTTACACGGTCTAACCTTGACATGGTCATGGATGCTTTCCTCTCACTCAATATTGTTATATTTTCATATTAATTATCTCAGTTACTACAGCCATCTCATAAGCACAGTACAACAAACTTCCATCAACCAAGTATTCTATCCCCAACCACATACCTGGCCAGGGTGCATATTCCATAAGTCTGCTATGTTGTTGGGGATAGAATACTTGGTTGGTTTAAGGGTGCATATTCCATAAGCACCCTGGCCAGGGTGAACATGTAGAATATGTTCATCAGCTTGGATTTGTCCATCAATATCAATACCGTGGAACCTCAGATTGCGAGTAACGTGGTTTATGAGTTTTCCGAAAACCGAGCAAAGATTTTTAATAAATTTTTAACTGGAAACCGAGCAAGTATTAGTTTACGAGCGCCGAGTATCATGTATCACGCAAGCGACTCTTATTTTGACACACCTAGCGTCACTCTTGTGCTGCGGAATTGTGTGTAATCGTCTCTCCTGCTAGGTCTTAGTGCTCGTCTCTTACTTGCATAATCAACATCTCCCTCTCTGTTTCAGCGTCTCCTATGTGTGTGCGCGCGCGTTGACACCGACACACACGCACGCACACACACTCTCTCACCTTTTCACCCCCCCCTCCACGGCTTCACAAACACACAGAAACTCTGCTCGTCTCTTACTTGTATAATCAACATCTCCCTCTCTCTTTCAGCATCTCTTATGTGCGTGCGCGCGTAATTTGACACCGACACACACACACACACAAACAAACACCCTGACACACGCACAGATGCTCTGTGTGTGTGTGTATGTTTGTTGTGAAACCTAAAAAGCGAGGTGGGGAGAGGGAGGAGGATTGTTACTGTGTAAAACGAGGTGAGGGAAGGGGCTAATTCCACACACACACACACACACACACACACACACACACACACACACACACACATTTTCTTATAGGAAAATGATGATTTGGTGTTGTGTTTTGTAACACAAGCCCACTTCCGGAACGAATTATGCTCGTAATCCAAGGTTCCACTATATTTGATAATTTCAATATATCCCTTATCTAAGCAGTTGTCTCTATGTGATAACCAAATAATCACTGTGCCAAATAACTCATCTGTGACAGGTCTAAATTATTACCAGTCCCCTGCACTTATACAAATCTTGAAGAGCTTTAGGCAAGTACGCAGGAAACACATAATGAGCTGCCTACCACCATAACTACTTAAAAGAAGACCCGCCATCCCCAGCCATCTACACATCTCTGGCCTCCCTGGGCAAAAAGGACAAATAGTTGTTCAATGTTGATACTTCAAAAAACATAGTAAGATAGAGTAGCTTGTTGAATGGTGTAGAGAAAAAATATATTTCTTAATGTTGATCAATTTAAAAAGAGATGTTGATTTTAGTAGCTCCAAAATGCACCAATTACAATTGCACATCAACTGTTGTTCTTTTATATGCACATCTTAGAAAAGCTGTATGATCTGCACACTAGTGCTGCACGATTCCTGCTAACATGTGACGATTTTTCTCGAGACCACAAGACTTTTAACTCTTATAACAAAAAGAGTTATTTTCAAAGTGAATAACTTGTAGGAATAGGTGTAGGAATAGAATTTTTAAATAATAAATAAAAACGAGAGAGGTACATTTTTGGAGGAAAAGGGGGGTGGTGCTTGCCGTAGCAAAACTTTGGAGTCATGCTAAGAACATGCTAAGCACTCCAGCATCATGTTAGTGACGTTCTAATTATGTTGCTAGCAACATGCTAATTCAGTTATCATAATGCTAGCAACATGCTAATCAGCTAAACATCATGCTAACAACACGCTAAGCACCCTAGCATCATGCTAGCGACATCCTAATCATGTTATCCATGAAATACTAATACAGTTAGCATAATGCTACCGACATGCTAATAAGCTAGCATAATGCTAGCAACATGCTAATCGTGTTAGCAACATGCTAACAGCATGCTAATGATGTTGCTAGGGGGCGTGGCTTATGCTGCAGCATGGCCACAGTTAAATTCAGTTTCAAAGTTCCTATGGAAGTTACCATTGTATGATAATTGCCCCCTGCTGGGTGAGTTTACCACTCACCCATTGGAAAAGTCATGACAAGCCCCCCAATAAGCCGAACGTTATGACACGTCTTTCATGGGTCTACAACAAACGGAATGGTACAAGTCATGCACCAAATTATAAGTCAATCGGGCAAATTTGGGCACCTTGTAGCCCGGGGTTAAAACTAATACCCTTGTGTGGTGTTCTGACACCTCTTCAATTGTGGTAAATTTTATCCTACTATGAAATTCTCGCTCTGTGGTAGAATCCGTCAAAATTTTTCTCAATATTAAACCTATGGGAATTTTAGGGTGATACCACCTCTTCACAGGAGGCATACCACCCCAATCCCAAATGAGCCGCACAATTTGCCACCTCTTTCATGCATCTACGCCAAACGGTACAGGAATAGATAAAAGCCAAAATCCACATTATAAGTCAATGGGGCAAATTGGGTGCCTCATGCCCCCCGGGGGTAAAACCTATACCATCTTGCGGGGTATGTTCCAAAACAGTTTGCAAGCCTCTTCAAATGTGGTAACTTTGAGATTTCTACCAAATTCTCACTCTGCGCTTTAATCCGTCAAAATTGGTCTCAATGTTAACTCTATGGGACTTTTTTGGGGAAATTAATTGCCATTACTTGCCAATTTACTGCCCGCCCCCTCAAAAAAGTCTTAGCAGCGCAATCCTGAATAAGCTGAATGATTTGACACATCTTTTATGGGTGTATGACAAACGATACAGTACTAGTTACGCTCCAAAATCCCCATTATAATTCACTGGGGCTATGTTAGGCACCTCTTAAAGAATTCATCAGGGTCTCTATACCTACCAACACCACCTTCTGCAACAAGCCCTTCATCCGCACTGTGGATGACCCTCTCAATACTCACATGAACTTTTCACAATCATGCCCACCACCGGACTCTGCAAAAGCTTATTCACTGAGCAGCCAAACTACTTAAACTGCTACCTCCCCAGTTTTTACCCCTAGAAAACCATCAGGCATGGTGGCAAGAGGATGATGTAGGTTTAATGAATGCGCAAACATCTTTGGTTATTTATTTCTTGCACAACCTAAAGACGTTTGGTTGGTAATTTATGTGAGTGTATTACAGGGTAGTGTTGATTTGGTGAGGCCAAGCTATTTGTAATTTCAGCAGCACATTGTCAACTGCATGACTATGGTTGTAAATATGCCAATTTGTGTATTTTATTGATTTTCACAACTATATTAAAGGTTTCAAATCCGTAACAAGGGGTAAAATGTATGTTCAATGATCTCAGATAATTATTCAATAATTATGTTTTCATCAACACTTATGATAATCACTAACAGTACAAATTTGTTTCCAAAAGTTTACACAAATAACTTGTATAACTTAAAAAATGAAAATTATATTGATATAATATAAACAAAGCACAAAACATGCTTGCTGCTTATAATTAATTTAGCATGTACTGTATGTATTTTTAAGACACTTATCTGGATTGCTTTGACATGCTGACAGACACACACACACACACACACACACACACACACACACACACACACACGCGTACACAGTGGTACCTTGGCATACCAAGCGATTGGTATCTTGTGCAAGAAGGACAGTAGCAAGAAGAAAAAGGATACACATTTGTTTTTAAAGCAGCCAGTGCCAAGATGAATCATAAATTAAGGTTTAGTGGAATAAATAAATATCTAATTATATATCTAAATAAATATCAAAATATTTATTAATTTATTAATAATGAATACATTATCATTAATTAATGTTGTTAGAGCCATAAAGTACATTTTTAATAAATCTCCATAGTATTTAACTTCATTATTACGTAAATGTAACCTTTTGCATATTTGTGACTATTGGCTTACGTAAAGGTCATAGGTCAATTTCATATGTTTACGGTAGCAACTGTTTAGTGCTTGGGTATAGCAACTCACAGATGGCGGGGCTCGATCCGACCGATTTGATTCATTTCCACATATTTATTTTCTATTTGTATTTAGTCCCATATTTCTTTACCCATATGTTAATGATGGGGTGAGGCTTGATGCCATTGTAAATGTTTTCTTATAAAACACAGATTTCTGTATTTTCTGCTGCCCTGTTTTAAGCATGATATCAAGTTTTCACATTATATACTGTACACTCACCAGCCACTATGTTAGGTACAACAAGTGCTAGCTAATACCCTTTTGCCCTCAAAACTGCCTAAATCTGAGCTAATTTTAGCCAATTTGCTTCATGATTCAATATGTTGTGTGTTCAGAAATGTATTGGATTTTCTATTTTTCTGACCATTCTTTGTAAGTCCTAGTAAAGGTTGTGCATGAAACTCCCAGTATATCAGCAGTTTCAGAAATACTCCAACCAGCCCATCTGATACCAACAATCATAACACGTTAGTCACTTTTCTTCCCCATTCCGATCCTTGAGTTGAACCTTGACCTTTTCTTTGCCTAACCTAACTAACTCTTGATAGTTCATTTAACGTCAACTCAAATTAAACAACAATCGACACTATGGCAACTTCCAAGCCACAAATTCGAGGAGTACAAACACGCTTAAAAATAACTAGCCCAGAAGCTAACGACTCCCCGTCACCAGAGTCAAGTAATTCAAACATGAACCTAAATGATCTTTTTACTGAGAGAAGTAAAATGAATGCTACATTACAGTGGCAAATGATGTGATCACTATTAAAGCTACGACTACAGAACTTAAATATGCAATTAGCACCGTACAGGCCAGACTTGATGAGGCAGAGAATCGTATTTCGCATGTGGAAGATGTATCGAACTGTTTGACGGGCGACACCGAGAGGACGGCGAAAGTTGTGAACAATCTCTTGAATAAAGTGGAGGATTTGGAAAACTGCAGCAGATGGAACATCAGGATAATTGGCCTTAAAGAGGGGAAAGAAGTGAGCTGCAAAATGAACAAGTATGTATTAAAGATCCTGTCAGAGGGACTCGGGTTGAAAGGACCAGAGTTCGAGATTGAACAGAGCCACTGGAGCTTCGGACCTAAGCCCAACAATGATCAATATCCCCGGGTCGTGCTGCTGAAATTTCTGCGATAAGATGCAAGAGAGAAAGACCTGGCAGAAGTTAAAAAGAAAAAAAAGAGTTGGATTGGGAGGAATGCAAGCAGTCCTCCTTTGAGGATATGTCGAGGGAGAAAGCAATGAAGAGGAAAAAATTCTCTACGGCAAAGAAACTGTGGGGCGGCGGCGTTCGTCACACCCTGGCTCATCCAGCAGTACTTAAGTTCACTTGGAAGTAGAAAAAGCAAAGTTTCAGAAGGATACTTAAAGGAGCATATCCAGCTAACCAGAGAGGAGTAAATCACTGAAACTTGTAAGTCGAAGCAAGGAATGTTTGGAAGACAGACGCCAAAGCTTTCCCGCGTCACCATTCTGAGTCGGCGAGTGCACACTGACGACGAGCATCACAGACCAGTATGACGCAGAAGTGGGATCGCTGTCCTGTTTGGGCAGTGTTTTTCAGTTCCTTTTTTTTTTCTCGTTTTTCTCTTTGTTCCTAAGTGGTTTTTGTGTTCTCACATTTGTATTGTTCACAAAAATGTTGGAAGTCAGACTGTTGGTTTTCTATAAGAAGTTACTTTAGATATAATACCAGTTTATATGCTGAATGTCTATTTTATTTATCTTTTTGGATCATAACAGGAATTTAAATTGGAGCACAACAAGTGCAAAGTATTTCTTTTATTAATTTTTGATGGATAGACAATTTGTAAATATTATAACTTGGAATATAAATGGGAAAATTTATATATTATGGAAAATATTTCTTTGTGCAAGAAACACATTTTAGAGATGAAAAAGAAGCTTTGAAACTGAGACGTGATTGGGTTGGGCATGTCTTTCACAATTCGGTATCCAGCATGAGGAATGAAGTAGCCATTCTAGTAAGGAAGAAAATTTATTTTGTATTAATGAATCAACAAAAAGACAAGGAGGGTCGTCTGCTGTGTATAGAAGCATAGCTCAATGATTTTCAAGTAGTGCTGTGTAATATATATGCACCAAATAAGGAGGGGCCAGAATTTTCTCATTCGGTAAACAAGATTTTAGCCAACCTGGAGATATATGTTATACTTAGAGGTGACTTTAATCAGCCTATGGATGGTACTTTGGATAGGAGTCAAGGCAACATCAGACAAAGCCATAGAGATAGGACTGCTATCCATACTCTGAACGATGACAATGGACTAACGGACATCTTGAGACTGGTTAACCCACGAGAAAGTCACAAGTCCTTCACAATAGTTGATTATGTTTTGATCTCCAACTCGTTAATTGATTTGATCGTTGATTATATGATTGTAGCTATATCATTGACAGATCATGCTAAGGTGGAGTCAAAACTAGGAATGAAGGTTAAGTCTGAGAAAAGAGGGAGGTGGAGACTAAATATTTTTTACGCTTGAGGATAAAGTCTTCGTAAACTCATTACACAATGACAAAGATGTTTTTTTTAACTCAATGTTGGGTCAACTTCAAGATTAGCAACAGTATGGGATGCTTCTAAAGCGTATTTCAGAGGAAAATGTATCGCTTATGCCAGTAAAAAGAAAGTTTTGAAAAGGTGAATTTTTGAAAAAACAAATCAGTGATTTAGAAAATGAATTGGTGTAGGGTTTTACGGATTCAAAATTTAAATTGTTTTGTCAGCTGAAATTTGATTTACACGAATTCTTTAACAAAAAAGCAGAATATGCACTATTTAGATTAAAAACCAAGTATTATGAGAGCGGGGAAAAAGCAGGGAAACTTCTTGCTAGGCAGATAAAGCAATATGATGCGTCTCATATCGTACCTGTAATTAAAGAGGGAAATAAGGTGCACACCTCCAACAAAGAAATTAACAGGGTTTTTAACCAGTTTAATTCAAAACTTTATACATCAGAACCCATCAATATTCAAAAAGAGTTATAAGATTTTATAGACAAAGTCATATTACCCACCTTACCTGACGATTAACGTAACTTAATGTAACATAAGCACCAATAACTCAAGAAGGTTCGCCAGGTTCTGAGGAATTTCCAGTAGAATATTACAAAAAATTTGTTGATGAGTTGACCCTGTTAAGATATTTTATTTTATGTACAAGTTGTTTATGTACTCTATTGTGTCTTTGATTTTCACCACTGTGAGGCGCATGTATGCCAGCAACACATGTTGCGTCGGCACGTTATGTTTTAGTGGACACACCTGAAGTTTTTTTTTGTGCTAAGAAAAAGAAAATGTAAAGTAAAGCCTTTATTTTGTCACATATACATTACAGCACAGTGAAATTCCTTCTTCGCATATCCCAGTGTAACTGGGGTCAGAGCGCAGGGTCAGCCATGGTACAGCGCCCCTGGAGCAGTTAGGGTTAAGGGCCTTGCTCAAGGGCCCAACAATGGCAATGTGCAGTGCAAATTTGTCATAAATAAATATGTTCAATGATATTGCCTCCGTCACTCCTCGTGTTGAACGACCATAACGCTGCAATACTCAACAGGTTATGGGCCCAGTAGAAACTCAGAAAGAAGTCTTGTTTTAACTACCTATCACTAGGGTTGGGTATCTTTTTTTTTTTTTCGATACCGGTGCCAAATCGATACTTTTAAACCGGTACCGGTGCCAAAACGGTGCCTGAACCGATACTTTGCAAAAAGCCACAAAAGATGGTGGATGACTCAAGAATACATTTTTATTGAACAAAAAAATAAATGCTTAAAATTGAACAATATATTAAAAGTTTAAGTACTAGCTGGAAAGCCATAATTATAAACAGAATCCATGTTACATTAGTATTTTACAAATCGTTGGACCATTTGTTAGCATGAATGCAAGATTTGCATTTTGCAATTAACATTACATTAGCCTACTACTAACCTGCGGAAAGGCTGCTGTCGTCATCATAATCGGTGGACTCATTTTTGCTACGGTTGGTATGACTGGGGCTGGGCTCATCCACACCGATAGTGCCAGCTGTTGTCTGTAAGCTGTCAAACACGGTGTAGCCCTCTGCTTTAACTTTATTCCGTGTGCCCTCAAATGTGTCGTTAGATTTGACGTGTTTCCCCCTTTACACGCAACTGCCGTAAAACATTTACTGCACGTCGCGGTGTCGGAATCCTTTCTTATGAAATATAGCAACACTTTCAACCGTTTAGGTTTAGGCATTTTAACAAAAGTTAATTTAGCAAGTTAAGATAGTGGTATATCACGTGCTGCCGTCAGAGCGAGTGTAACGCAAGATGCATTCACGCGCATGTCGGATGGTGTCATTCCCCGATGATTTGTGCTTTTAATTTTTTTATCTAATGTAATAAACTTTTAATCAACAAAAATAAAATGGACAATAGCATTACGGCAACAATGTTTTGGATTTGTATTATCAAAGCTTTCCGAAGTCCTCAAGAGTTTAAGTGGCAACGAAATGACGCACCGAAATTCACGTTCTGTGTCGGTCCGGTACATACCGGTTATATAGGTACCGGTGCCGTATTGGCACCGGTTTTCGGTACCCAACCATACCCATCACCGATAGAAAGTCGCGACGGATAGCGTGCTAACAGCAAGATAGAATCATGGATCAACGAGGGAGCAGTAGAACGCCACGACTTATGTTTGACGGAGATGAGAGCAAATACGAGCTTTGGGAAACTAAAGTGCTTGGACACCTGCACCTATTGGGATTAAAGGATGCTGTTCTGAAGGAACCAGATGGCAAGGCCGAAGTAGCGGGTAAGAAAATTGCTGATACGCGGAACTGATTCAACTTCTGGACGATAAGAGCCTCTCGCTGATTATGAGAGATGCACCGGATAATGGGAGGAAGGCACTGAAAATACTGCGGGACTACTATGCACGGAAAGGAAAGCCTTAGAGGAGCGCATCCAGACTTTAGAGAGGGTTAGAGAGCGCGAGAGCAGCGTTAATCCTGTAGCGGAAAGTCTGGGTGCCACAGGTGGAGATAATCAGCCCCCGACTCCGGCAGTAGAGCCCTCACAGCGGGGCGAGTGGGTGACGACTCGGCGGCATACTCGCTCAGCCAAAGCTAACGCTAAGGCTAGCCCACCGGAGCACACCTCTTTTGCGCTTCACGTGTCCAACAGGTTCGCTCTCCTCAGTGATGCACCCGCTGAGAAACCTGAAAGAGCTCTGGTTATAGGAGACTCTATACTGAGACATGTGAAATTAGCTCAGCCTTTAGGGGCGCCAGCGGCAGTGGTCAGGTGTATCCCGAGAGCCAGAGCACCGGACATAGCAGGCTTTCAGTGACGCAAGATCAACGCATCTCTCCACTCTTATAGAAAATAACAAAAACAACCCAAGATTTTTATTTAATACCGTAGCTAAATTAACTAAAAACAAGACCACTGCAGAAATCTCCACAACAACATCATGCAGTAGTGAGGATTTCATGAACTTTTTCAATAACAAAATCATAAATATTAGGCAAAAAATTCAGGCATTGAAACCAGACAATTTAAATAATTCAGATGATCTAACCACATCACATCAGAACTTAGAACACTTTACTCCCCTTGAAGCGAGGGAACTAATTTCACTCATCTCTTCTTCAAAATCGTCAACCTGTATATTAGATCCTGTACCGACACATTTTCTCAAACAGATAGTACCAGCAATAATAGAACCCTTGTTGAAAGTAATTAACTGTTCACTCAGTAGTGGGTATGTCCCCAAATCCTTTAAATTAGCCATTATTAAACCGCTAATCAAGAAACCTGACCTTGACCCCTGTCTGCTTTCCAATTACAGGCCGATATCAAACCTTCCCTTTATCTCCAAGATTTTGAAAAAGGTAGTATCACAGCAGCTATGTTCACATCTACACAGAAATAGCATAAATGAACTGTATCAGTCAGGATTTAGGCCTCATCACAGCACAGAGACAGCACTTGTTAAAGTAGTAAACGACCTCCTATGGGCCTCTGATCAGGGTTGCATTACTATACTTGTGTTACTGGACCTCAGTGCAGCTTTTGACACCATTGATCACAGTATTCTCCTTCAGAGATTAGAAAAGGTAGTAGGAATTAAGGGAACTGCCCTCTTGTGGCTCAGATCCTATTTGACTGATCGTTATCAGTTTGTAGATTTAGATGGTGACCATTCCTCATGTTCTGAAGTGGAGTTTGGTGTTCCACAGGGCTCAGTTTTAGGCCCACTGCTTTTTTCCCTTTACATGCTTCCTCTGGGCAACATTATTCGTAAACATGGTATTAGTTTTCATTGTTATGCTGATGACACACAATTATATGTCATAGCAAAACCAGATGAGAAAAACCAGTTTGCTAAAATTGAGCAGTGTGTGCAGGACATAAGAGATTGGATGTTAACTAATTTTCTTCTGCTTAATCCTGATAAGACAGAAGTTCTGGTCATAGGACCACAAGTAGCTAGAAGTAAGCTTTCTGATCACACTGTGACTTTAGGTGGCCTTTCTGTTCCATCAAATGCAACAGTAAAAGACCTTGGTGTGATTATAGATTCCAGCCTTTCGTTTGAAGCACATGTAGATAATATTACCAGGATAGCTTTCTTTCACCTTAGAAATATTGCCAAGATAAGAAACATATTGTCACTAAATGATGCAGAAAAACTAGTTCATGCCTTTATCACCTCTAGGTTGGACTATTGTAACGCCTTACTGTCTGGTTGTTCAACTAGGTGTATAAACAAGCTTCAGTTAGTACAGAATGCAGCAGGGAGAGTCCTCACTAGAACCAGAAGATACGAGCACATCACCCCTATCTTATCTACACTGCATTGGTTCCCTGTGAAATTTCGCATCGATTTTAAGATACTACTTCTGACATTTAAAGCACTAAATGGTCTCGCGCCACAGTATTTGAGTGAACTGTTAGTGTCTTACGATCCGCCACGCCTACTTCGATCAAAGAATGCAGGCTGCCTGTCAGTACCACGTATTATTAAAACTACAGCAGGGGGCAGAGCTTTTTCCTACAAAGCCCCAAAGTTATGGAATAGTCTTCCTATTAATGTTCGGGACTCAATGTTCAGTGTTTAAGTCTAGGCTAAAAACCCATTTATTTAGCCAAGCATTTTTGTAAATAGATTAACCTTAGGTAAAGGAGCAGATCTGGGGGACTCATGGACGTAGAGTATTCTGGTGAACTGGTATGTTTAGATGCTGTCCTCCCCACTCTCATTGTTCACTCAGGTTTGTTGACGGTGAGGTGATTGGTTGCTTTACATCTCAGGGAGCCCTCATGTCTGTGTTTCCTTCTGGCTCTCCCTTTTAGTTATGCTGTTATAGTTAGTCCTGCCGGAGTTCCTGCTTGCACTTTGCACTGAATACATTCACCTTATACATATTGACTGTGACCATACCTAACTGCCATCTCTCCTTATTTTCTGTTCTCTCCTTTTCTGCTCTCTCCTCTCTCTCTCCTTTCCCTCTCTCTGTCTCTCTGTCGAGCTATACATGTTCGCTCCTGAGTTGCCAGTGATCCAGACCCCTCTGCCCTCTAGAGCCGTCTAACCCGTCCTGGAGTCCTGCTTCTGGTTGGAGATCTCGTCGCATGGATGCCCCGTGTGGTCTGCCTGGATTCGTATGGTGGCTGGGGATGGTTTCCATTAAGACTGTCCTATCATCGATTGATGCTCTGGGGACCTGTGACTTCAGTTGTTCGATAGCTCAGGATTGGAATCTCCTACAGTCTACCTGAGCCTTCAGGAACAAACTGGACTCCTTTTAATTTTAATTTTAACACATCTCCTGTTACACTGAACTTCCAGTACACATTATTATGCTGATCAATCCGTGCTATCCGTTATCACCCAGATGAGGATGGGTTCCCTGTTGAGTCTGGTTCCTCTCAAGGTTTCTTCATATTACCATCTCCGGGAGTTTTTCCTTGCCACCGTCGCCCTCGGCTTGCTCATCAGGGACAATCTTACCATTTTGATTCATACACATTGCATACAAACTTACTTCTTTTTATTGTGTAAAGCTGCTTTGCGACAATGTCAATTGTTAAAAGCGCTATATAAATAAAATTGACTTGACTTGACATGTATCAAAAATGCAGAAATTTGGGTCTGTCTGTTACACATACAAGCAGGACAAGGGAAAGCTTGATTCAAGATGCAATCAAGGAGTTTTTGTAGGTTACGACAAGAATAGTCCTGCCTATTTGGTTTACCATCCCAAAACTGAAAAAGTCCAGAAGCATAGACTTATTAAATTTGAGAGTAAAACATGTGTAGAAAGACAAACGCAGACAGATGCGGATGAACCGGATGATGATTATGGCGGAGTAAGAAAGCCAATCACTGATATTGTCCAACAGGAAGATGACAAAAACAGTCAGGATACCCAAGAGTCAAATATGACAAGTGAAGGTCTCGTCAGCGGGAGATATCCTACTAGGGAGAGAAGAAAACCTAGATATCTAGAGGATTATATAACTGACTACAGGGATAGTGATGAGGTCCACACGACAATTGATTACTGTTACAAAGCAGTATGTGGTGTCCCTTCCACATTTAAAGAAGCTGTAGGGTCAGTTCACTCAAAACAATGGATTAAAGTCATGGATGAAGAAATCCAATCATTAAGAGAGAACGACACTTATACTCTTACTACCCTGTCAAAGGGCAAGGAAACAGTGGGGGGTAAGTGATTTTATTCTGTTAAGAGTGACATTGAAGGAAATGACAGGTACAAAGCAAGATTTTTAGCTAAGGGTTACTGTCAGAAGATGGGTATAGATTATGGTGAAACCTTCTCCCCAACAGCAAACCTAACAAGTGTGAGAGTACTGCTTCAAAAAGCAGCACAAGAAAATCTTTTACTCCATCAAATGGATGTAAAAACAGCTTATTTACATGCGCCTATTGATTATGAAATCTACACCGATCAACCAGAAGGTTATGAAGAAGAGAAAGATTTGGTGTGGAAGCTACAAAAATCTTTGTATGGGTTGAAACAATCTGGCCGCAACTGGAATAAGGTTTTACATGATTATCTAACTGAAAAGGATTTCAAGCAAAACCCAGCTGATTCCTGTGTTTATTCCAAGGAGACAGAACCATCATGGTTATTTGGGTTGATGACGTAATTATAGCGGCAAACAACAAAAGAGCCATGAAGAATGTCAAAGAGATGCTTTCAGCCAAATTTAAAATGAAAGATTTGGGCGAACTTTTTCTGAGTCTCGATTTCTACTAATGTGACGGATGTGTGAAAATGTCACAAGAAAAATATGTTTTGGCACGGTTTAACATGCAGAATTATAAATCCAGAGAAACACCCTGTGATCAAAAATTATGCTATACAGAGGATGCTGTAAAGATGACTGATGTATAGAGAGGCTGTAGGCAGCCTTATATATCTTACAACATGTACACGTCCAGAACTAAGTTTTGTGGTAAGCAAATTATCACAATATTTGTGTGAACCAACAGTAAAACAATGGGTTACAGTGAAACACGTAATGAGGTATCTCAGGGGAACTACCGACAAGGAATTGTGTTTCAAGAAAAACAGCAGTGAGAATTTGGGTCTAGTTGCCTATAGTGATGCTGATTGGGCAAGTGATGCAACTGACAGACGCAGCAGTACTGGTTACTGTGTAAGCCTAAGTAGCAACAGTTCTTTGGTTTCATGGAAAACTAAGAAACAGCCCACAGTAGCCTTATCTACCTGTGAAGCGAAATATGTAGCTCTAGCTTCTACAATGCTACAAATACACCCAGAAAGTAGTGTACGAAGACAACCAGGGTACAACTTCTCTAGCCAAAAGCCCTGTGAGCCGCCAGAGGTGCAAGCATGTAGATATCAAATATCATTTTGTAAGATCCATTGTAACCGAAGGGAGGATGCTTTTGCAATATTGCTCTACTGAGGAAATGGTTGCTGATATTTTGACCAAACCTGTTTCTAAGCTAAAGCTAAGGAAATTTGCAGTCATTATGTTTGGTATGTAAAAGAGTGGTAGAAATCCACACCTGTATTGTAATTTACAATGCAATTATTATTTGCATTTATGTAGCCCGAGTACAAATATTCTAATTTCCAGTAGAATATTACAAAAAATTTGTTGATGAGTTGACCCTGTTAAGATATTTTATTTTATGTACAAGTTGTTTATGTACTCTATTGTGTTTTTGATTTTCACCACTGTGAGGCACATGGTGTATGCCAGCAACACATGTTGCGTTGGCACGTTATGTTTTAGTGAACGCACCTGAAGTTTTTTTTTTTGTGCTAAGAAAGAGAAAAAGTGCAGTGCAAATTTGTTATAAATAAATATGTTCAATGATATTGCCTCCGTCACTCCTTCGTGTTGAACGACCATAACGCTGCAATACTCAACAGACCCCAATACTGACTGAGGTATATTCAGAGATATTGGAGAACAATATGTTACCTGACAGTTTTAAGGAAGCCCTCATATCACTCATACCAAAATCAGGAAAAGACACAAGAAATCCTGCTAATTATCGTCCAATAAGTTTATTAAATGTAGATTTTAAAGTTTTAACTAAATTGTTGGCCACAAGATTAGAAAGTATTTTATCAAAAATTATACACAAAAATCAGGTGGGATTTATTAAAAATAGATCCTCGACTGATAATTTGAGAAGGTTATTGCACCTTATCTGAATGAATCATTCTAAACTAGACCCTGTTCCTGCAATATCATTCGATGCGAAGAAAGGCTTTGATAGGGTGGAGTGGGGCTTTCTTTTTGAAGCACTAGACAAATATGGTTTTGATTCAGATTTGGTGAAATGGGTCAAAATTCTTTATTCCAATCCCAAAGCAGCTGTGATAACTAATTGAATAAGGCTGCCCTCTTAGTCCACTACCTTTTACATTGGTTTTAGAACCGCTTGCTTCAATGATAAGAGAAAACCAAGTTAAAGGCATATTTTCAGGGGGGAGAGAACACAAATTATTGTTATATGCCGATGACATATTTCTCTTAATTAAAGACCCAGTAAGTTCATTACCAGTACTTCTTAATATAATTGAATCTTATTCTAAATTTTCAGCATATAAAATTAACTGGCATAAATCAGAGGCTATGCCAATCTCCGGAACATATTTCTCTTCCTCAGTTAATGCATTCAAATTCAAATGGATGCCAAATGGAATTAGATATCTGGGTATTCACTTAAGCCCTAATTTAGAAAATATACTAAATTTGAATATGGAACCTTTATTGAGTTTTGCCTTTATATACAGGCAAAATTTAACTATATGGGGAAAGATTAACTTAATTAAAATGACGGTAGTGCCTCAGTTTAATTACATATCATAAAGAGTTTAATACTATGATTAAAGTTGCAAGCAACGATGACGGGCCCAAGCAACGGGCGCGGTCCCCACCCCGGGCGCACCGCACAACCTGCGTGTTATTCGAGTGTGTCAAAACCTCAAAAAAGTCATTGGCACCCGGTTGCACCGCAGAACTTGCACACAGAACGTCACACATCATACTGGGCTAATATCAGTTTGGGCCCTAAATATTTGTGTGTGTGTGTGTGACTAGTTAATGTGTCAGTCTGTCTCTGATGAGTAAATGTGTTTTTGTGTGTTTGTGTGTGTGTGGTGTGTGAATCTGTGTGTTAACATTAGTGATGTGTGTGTTAGTATGTCCAAGACATGTGACTTGTTAGTGGATGTGTGTGTTTCTGCGTGAGACAGAGATGCGAGTGTGTGAGTGTTATAATTTGTGATGTTATAATGTGTGAGTATGTAGGTGCTCATTTGTGTGATGTACGAGTGTATTTGTTTGTGTGTGCAAGCATGTGTGTGCGTGTGTGTGAGAGGTGTTTTTTTGTGTGTGTGTGTGTGTGTGTGTGTGTGTGTGTTTATTTAGTGTGTTAACATTAGTGATGTGTGCTTGTGTATGTTTGTGTGTATGGTGTGTTCAAATATTAGTGATTTGTGTGTGATTAATAATTGTTCGGTGTAAGTTTAAGACATTATCACGGCTGACCCGTTTGAGATATCAACATGTGTGATGTGTGTGTGAGAGTGAGGGAGAGAGGTGTGTGACAGTGATGTGATGTGATGTGATTTGTGTGTGTGTGTGTGTGCGTGTGTGTGTGTGCATGTGTGTGTGGGAGGTTTAGTGTGTGAGAGGTTTAGTGTGTGTGAGAGTGAGGGACAGAGGTGTGTGAGATGTAGATGTGTCAGTCTGTGTGTGACGAGTAAATGTGCTTGTGTTTGTGTATATGGAGTGTGTGTGTGTGTGTGTGTGTGTGTGTGTGTGTGTGTGTGTGTGTGGTTGTTTGTGTGTATGGTGTGTGTGGTTGTTTGTGTGTATGGTGTGTGAGTCTGTGTTAACATTAGTGATGTGTGTTATTAATAATGTTTCGGTGTAAGTTTAAGGATGTTCCTGAATGTGATGTCACTGTCCGTGTCACTGAATATGATGAGTGTGAGTGTGTGTCTGTCGTGAGAGATGTGTGCTATAGATGCGCAGGAGCCTCTTGTTTTCCTAAGGATCTTTTTCCTTTTTCATGATATATTGATTTTTATTTAGTCAGGTCACATTAGTGACGTGTGCTTGTGATGTGTGTGTGTGTGTGTGTGTGTGTGTGTGTGTGCATGTAGGATAGTTAGTGTGTTCATATTGTGTATTTGTCGGGATGTGTACATGACCGATGTGTAGAGTGTGTGTGTGTGTGTGTGTTTAGAATGTGTGGTCTGGTGTGTATATCGCCGCGCTTGTCCACCAGACTCAATGTTGTACAGTTGGCAATTTAAATGTTTGTATTGTTTATTTTTTATGATTTCTGCATATATTTAAATTGTAAACATGAAGCCATAGTAAAAAAGAAGGGGAAAGACCTGACTGCAGAATACCTGCCTACTACTGCCATCTACTGGACATATTTTATTACTGCAGGAGTCAGTACAGAAAGTTCAGGACAAGGATGATAAATATACTGTAAAAAAAATGTTGGGAGCTGTATGAGCATCACAAAAACATGAAACTCAAGGAATCTACTCAGAAGCAGTTGTTCTTTCTACATAAAATGTTTGGGCACATTAGGACTTTCCACTTGGTGGATATAAGTATCTTATGTTTGCTCCAAATTATATGTTGCCATAGCAACACTATTCAACGTATCAAAAAGTCCTTTACAGTGTGTCATCAGCCGTGTCTTCCAATTATTGTGCCTGATTTTGAAGCCAATTTGCTGAAAATTAGCCACAAAAGAATTTAATTTCTGAAAGTAGACACTTTCTGCTGCCAGTTGGTGGCGCTATGACTGAGACTCACGGGACCCATGTCACTGTGAGCAGGACTCTTCTCTTAACCTACTGCTGAGATTTGATGAACGTCACACAATTTATACAGAAGTTATTAGCCACTTCCTGTTTCCTGTTATTCGCCGTGGCCCTTAAAGCTACGGGCCGTGTTTCAAATGTGTGTGTGTTTATAACACGAAATAACAACAGCAAAAGATAATAGTGACAGTCACAATAACATATTGATTCTAGGCATACTTACTAAGAATACACACACTCACACACACACACACACATGTAAATATATATATATATATATATATATATATATATATATATATATATATCGCGACCTCACGGGCATAATAACTTGTTACCGGAACAGATAAAATGTCCATTGTTAATATAGTTAAAGACTTCACACTTACTGTTGCATTCACGCACAAAACTTGGTCCAAAGGGCGATTTGTAAACAATTAAACAGTCCATAAACAACTATTCAGCGGCAGCGTTTGTGTCAGTCCGCTTCACCAAAACTCAAATCTGTGAGGGAGGGGGAGGTCACGTGTGTCTGTGTGCGTCTCCGTGTGTGTGGGATGTGTGGTGTGATACCTCCATCTAGTGGCCATAGTTTAGTACTGCAGGAGTTAGTTTATACACTTTTTTAAAACAATGAGTTAATAAACATAAAATATTGTTGGGAGGCGTATGAGCATAACAAAATCGTGAAACTCAAGAAATTTACTCAGAACCAGTTGTACCTTCTATGTAAAATGTTTGGAGACATTAGGACTTTCCACTAGTTGGATATGAGTATCCTAGTTTTCCTTAAAATTTTACCTTGCCATAGCAACACTATTTAACATAGCAAAAAGTCCTTTACAGGGTGACATCAGCCATGTCTTCCAATTATTGTGCCTGATTTTGAAACCAATTAGCTGAAAATTAGCCCCAAAAGAATTTAATTTCTAAAAGTAGACACTTTCTGTTGCCAGTTGGTGGCGCTATGACTGAGACTCATGGGACCCATGTCACTGTGAGCAGGGCTCTTCTCTTAACCTACTGCTGAGGTTTGATGAACGTCACACAATTTATACAGAAGTTATTAGCCACTTCCTGTTTCCTGTTATTCGCCGTAGGTTTAAGGGCTCGCCACGGCCGACCCGTTTAAGATATCAACCAGCCCTTCACAATCTTAGATCCTCAATGTCTTGAGATTATATTAGACCCTGTTTGGTCAAAAACCTATTAATCCTGTAAGAGTAGTAGATCACATTCCAATGGGTGCGTTTTTCAAACAACGCC
Organism: Clarias fuscus; assembly: GCA_030347435.1. Classification (NCBI taxonomy): domain Eukaryota; kingdom Metazoa; phylum Chordata; class Actinopteri; order Siluriformes; family Clariidae; genus Clarias; species Clarias fuscus. Next base: position 213,143 of record CM059231.1, on the reverse strand, counting down.
AAATAACCGACTTCCTGTTCAGCGGATTCCATGACATGGGGTATGGAAGTTGTTCAGCTCAATGAGATCTAAATTTATACTGGGTCTCATTCATATATGTGAAAGTGGATATGAGTTATGCAGCTTAAACTTTCCAAAGTTCCAGGGGGCGCTGTACAGGCCCTGCGCCACGCCCGGGGTCCAGGCTCTCAGGGCTTCCTCACAATCAGTGAGAGTCTACACCCATACAATTTGGGACCCGTAGGTCTTTCCACTCGTAAGATATGAGAAGAATAGTTTTCTTCGATTTTTTCTTGAGTTAAATCGTCACCATAGCAGCACGATTCAAATTAGAAAAAAAATCCTTCATGATTTCAAATGACCCATGTCTTTTCATTATTCTGACTGATTTTGAACCAAATCAGGTGAAAGTAAAGTACAAAATATTAATGATTTCCAAAAGTGACACACTTCCTGCTGCCACGTGGTGGCGCTATGACATAGACTCATGATTGTCATATGATGTGATCAGCTTCCTACTCTTAACATATCTGTAAAGTTTCATGTGCCTAACTTAATGTACACAGAAGTTATTAGCCACTTCCTGTTTCATTTTATTCGCCATAATTTTAAAGCGTCGCCACGGCCGAACCGTTCGAGGTATCAAAAAGATCTCTGCAATTTTGCATCGGCAACTTGTTTAGATCATATGTAGCTGGTTTGGTGCGAATTGTAAAAATTTCCTAGGAGGAGTTTATCACATTCCATTGGGTGCGTTTTGCAAACAACTCAAAATAACTCACTTCCTGTTGATTAGACCTGATGACATGCAGCGCGAAACTTGTTCAGTTTGATGAGATCTAAATGTTCACCGAGTTTTATAAGTATACGTGCAAGTGTGTCTGAGCTATAAGGCAAGACTCTGTAGGGGGCGCTGTGCGGGGCGTGTGCGACGCCCCGGGCCGAGCCGCACTGAGGACCTGTTGGCCGCAGATTCCAATCTGTGTGCAAATTTTGGTGAGTTTTTGAGTATTTTAAGAGGCCCGAAAGTGCCTGGATGATTGAAAGAAAAATAATTTAAAAAAAAATAAAAAAAATTAAAGTTGCAAGCAACGATGACGGGCCCAAGCAACGGGCGCGGTCCCCACCCCGGGCGCACCGCACAACCTGCGTGTTATTCGAGTGTGTCAAAACCTCGAAAAAGTCATTGGCACCCGGTTGCACCGCGGAACTTGCAGACCGAACGTCACACATCATACTGGGCTAATATCAGTTTGGGCCCTAAATATTTGTGTGTGTGTGTGTGTGTGTGTGTGTGTGTGTGTGTGTGTGTGTGTGTGTGTGTGTGTGTGTGACTAGTTAATGTGTCAGTCTGTCTCTGATGAGTAAATGTGTTTTTGCGTGTTTGTGTGTGTGTGGTGTGTGAGTCTGTGTGTTAACATTAGTGATGGGTGTGTTAGTATGTCTAAGACATGTGACTTGTTAGTGGATGTGTGTGTTTCTGCGTGAGGGTGTGTGAGACAGAGATGTGAGTGTGTGAGTGTTATAATTTGTGATGTTATAATGTGTGAGTATGTAGGTGCTCATTTGTGTATTGTACGAGTGTATTTGTTTGTGTGTGCATGCATGTGTGTGCGTGTGTGTGAGAGGTGTTTTTGTGTGTGTGTGTGTGTGTGTGTGTGTGTGTTTCTGTGTGTGTGTTTATTTAGTGTGTTAACATTAGGGATGTGTGCTTGTGTTTGTGCATGTTTGTGTGTATGGTGTGTTCAAATATTAGTGATTTGTGTGTGATTAATAATTGTTGGGTGTAAGTTTAAGACATTATCACGGCTGACCCGTTTGAGATATCAAAATGTGTGATGTGTGTGTGAGAGTGAGGGAGAGAGGTGTGTGACAGTGATGTGATGTGATGTGTGTGTGTGAGAGAGAGTGAGGGAGAGAGGTGTGTGACATGTAGATGTGTCAGTCTGTGTGTGACGAGTAAATGTGCTTGTGTGAGTTTGTGTATATGGTGTGTGTGTGTGTGTGTGTGTGTGTGTGTGTGTGTGTGTGTGTGTGTGTGTATGGTGTGTGAGTCTGTGTGTTAATATTGGTGATGTGTGTTATGAATAATTTATCGGTGTAAGTTTAAGGATGTTCCTGAATGTGATGTCACTGTCTGTGTCACTGAATATAATGAGTGTGTGTGTGTGGTGTGTAAGTCTGTGTTAACAGTAGTGTGTGTTAGTATGTTTAAGATATGTGACTTGTTAATGGGTGTGTGTGTTTCTGCGTGAGGGTGTGTGAGACAGAGATGTGAGTGTGTGAGTGTTACAATTTGTGATGTTATAATGTGTGTGCATGTGTGTGATGTACGAGTGTACTTGTTTGTGTGTGTGCATGCATGTGTGTGAGATATCTTTGTGTTTGTGTGTGTGTTTATTTAGTGTGTTAACATTAGTGATGTGTGCTTGTGTTTGTGCATGTTTGTGTGTATGGTGTCTGCATCTGTGTGTTAATATTAGTGATGTGTGTGTTATTAATAATTGTTGGGTGTAAGTTTAAGACATTATCACGGCTGATACGTTTGAGATATCAAAATGTGTGATGTGTGTGTGAGAGTGAGGGAGAGAGGTGTGTGACAGTGATGTGATGTGAGGTCAAGTTTGAGTATGACACGCAATGGGTTTTATTTGATGCTGATGCTGGATCAGTCTTTGGCTTGTCCTGTGTGTGTGTGTGTGTGTGTGTGTGTGTGTGTGTGTGTGTGTGTGTGTGTGTGTGTGTGTGAGAGAGAGAGAGAGAGAGAGTGAGGGAGAGAGGTGTGTGACATGTAGATGTGTCAGTCTGTGTGTGACGAGTAAATGTGCTTGTGTGAGTTTGTGTATATGGTGTGTGTGTGTGTGTTTGTTTGTAGATGTTTGTGTGTATGGTGTGTGAGTCTGTGTGTGAACATTAGTGATGTGTGTGATAAATAATTTATCGGTGTAAGTTTAAGGATGTTCCTGAATGTGATGTCACATATAATGTGTGTGTGTATGTTGTACAGTGGGCAATTTAAATGTTTGTATTGTTTATTTTTTATCATTTCTGCATATGTTGAAATAGTAAACATGAAGGCATAGTAAAGGAAAAGGGGAAAGACCTGACTGCAGAATACCTGCCTACTACTGCCATCTACTGGACATATTTTATTACTGCAGGAGTCAGTGGACACAGTTCAGACCAAGGCTGATAAATATACTGTAAAAATTGTTGGGAGCTGTATGAGCATCACAAAAACATGAAACTCAAGAAATCTACTCAGAAGCAGTTGTTCCTTCTACCTAAAATGTTTGGGCACATTAGGACTTTCCACTTGGTGGATATAAGTATCTTATATTTGCTCAAAATTATATGTTGCCATAGCAACACTATTCAACGTATCAAAAAGTCCTTTACAGTGTGACATCAGCCGTGTCTTCCAATTATTGTGCCTGATTTTGAAGCCAATTTGCTGAAAATTAGTCACAAAAGAATTTAATTTCTAAAAGTAGACACTTTCTGCTGCCAGTTGGTGGCGCTATGACTGAGACTCACGGGACCCATGTCACTGTGAGCAGGTTTCTTCTCTTAACCTACTGCTGAGGTTTGATGAACGTCACTCAATTTATACAGAAGTTATTAGCCACTTCCTGTTTCCTGTTATTCGCCGTAGGTTTAAGGGCTCGCCACGGCCGACCCGTTTAAGATATCAACCAGCCCTTCACAATATTAGATCCTCAATGTCTTGAGATTATATTAGACCCTGTTTGGTCAAAAACCTATTAATCCTGTAAGAGTAGTAGATCACATTCCAATGGGTGCGCCAAATAACTGACTTCCTGTTCAGCGGATTCCATGACATGGGGTATGCAAGTTGTTCATCTCAATGAGATCTAAATTTATACTGGGTCTCATTCATATATGTGAAAGTGGATATGAGTTATGCAGCTGAAACTTTACAAAGTTCCAGGGGGCGCTGTACAGGCCCTGTGCCACGCCCGGGCTCCAGGCTCTCAGGGCTTCCTCACAATCAGTGAGAGTCTACACCCATACAATTTGGGACCCGTAGGTCTTTCCACTCGTAAGATATGAGAAGAATAGTTGTCTTCGATTTTTTCTTGAGTTAAATCGTCACCATAGCAACACGATTCAAATTAGAAAAAAAATCCTTCATGATTTCAAATGACCCATGTCTTTTCATTATTCTGACTGATTTTGAACCAAATCAGGTGAAAGTAAAGTACAAAATATTACTGATTTCCAAAAGTGACACACTTCCTGCTGCCACTTGGTGGCGCTATGACATAGACTCATGGTTGTCATATGATGTGATCAGCTTCCTGCTCTTAACATACCTGTAAAGTTTCATGTGCCTAACTTAATGTACACAGAAGTTATTAGCCACTTCCTGTTTCATTTTATTCGCCTTAATTTCAAAGCGTCGCCACGGCCGAACCGTTCGAGGTATCAAAAAGATCTCTGCAATTTTGCATCGGCAACTTGTTTAGATCATATTTAGCTGGTTTGGTGCGAATTGTAAAAAGTTCCTAGGAGGAGTATTTCAAATTCCATTGCGTGCGTTTTGCAAACAACTCAAAATAACTCACTTCCTGTTGATTAGTCCTGATGACATGCAGCGCGAAACTTGTTCAGTTTGATGAGATCTAAATGTTCACCGAGTTTTATAAGTATACGTGCAAGTGTGTCTGAGCTATAAGGCAAGACTCTGTAGGGGGCGCTGTGCGGGGCGTGTGCGACGCCCCGGGCCGAGCCCCACTGAGGACCTGTTGGCCGCAGATTCCAATCTGTCTGCAAATTTTGGTGAGTTTTTGAGTATGTTAAGAGGCCCGAAAGTGCCCGGATGATTGAAAGAAAAATAATAAAAAAAAAAAAAATAAATAAAAAAAAAAATAATTAAAGTTGCAAGCAACGATGACGGGCCCAAGCAACGGGTGCGGTCCCCACCCCGGGCGCACCGCACAACCTGCGTGTTATTCGAGTGTGTCAAAACCTCAAAAAAGTCATTGGCACCCGGTTGCACCGCAGAACTTGCACACAGAACGTCACACATCATACTGGGCTAATATCAGTTTGGGCCCTAAATATTTGTGTGTGTGTGTGTGTGACTAGTTAATGTGTCAGTCTGTCTCTGATGAGTAAATGTGTTTTTGTGTGTTTGTGTGTGTGTGGTGTGTGAATCTGTGTGTTAACATTAGTGATGTGTGTGTTAGTATGTCCAAGACATGTGACTTGTTAGTGGATGTGTGTGTTTCTGCGTGAGACAGAGATGTGAGTGTGTGAGTGTTATAATTTGTGATGTTATAATGTGTGTGTGTATGTAGGTGCTCATTTGTGTGATGTATGAGTGTATTTGTTTGTGTTTGTGCATGCATGTGTGTGCGTGTGTGTGAGATGTGTTTGTGTCTTTGTGTGTGTTTATTTAGTGTGTTAACATTAGTGATGTGTGCTTGTGTTTGTGCATGTTTGTGTGTATGGTGTGTTCAAATATTAGTGATTTGTGTGTGATTAATAATTGTTCGGTGTAAGTTTAAGACATTATCACTGCTGACCCGTTTGAGAGATCAAAATGTGTGATGTGATGTGATGTGTGTGTGAGAGTGAGGGAGAGATGTGTGTGACAGTGATGTGATGTGATGTGATGTGAGTGTGTGTGTGTGTGTGTGTGTGTGTGTGTGTGTGTGTGTGGGAGGTTTAGTGTGTGTGAGAGTGAGGGACAGAGGTGTGTGAGATGTAGATGTGTCAGTCTGTGTGTGACGAGTAAATGTGCTTGTGTTTGTGCGTGTTTGTGTATATTAGATTAGATTAGATTAGATTCAACTTTATTGTCATTGCACGCAGTCACAAGGCAACGAAATGCAGTTAGCATCTAACCAGAAGTGCAAGTTAGCAGTGCAATATAAACATATATACAGATCTATAGAAACTTGTATGATAGAATTAAGGTCTATGTATAAATTGTATTACAGAAAAAAAAAATATTTATATATATATATATATATATATATGGAGTGTGTGTGTGTGTTTGTGTGTATGGTGTGTGAGTCTGTGTGTGAACATTAGTGATGTGTGTTATTAATAATTTTTCAGTGTAAGTTTAAGGATGTTCCTGAATGTGATGTCACTGTCCGTGTCACTGAATATAATGAGTGAGTGTGTGTGTGTGTGAGTGTGTGTGTGTCGTGAGAGATGTGTGCTATAGATGTGCAGGACCCTCTTGTTTTCCTAAGGATCATTCTTTTCTTTTCTTTTTTAATGTAGTGTGTTGACATTAGTGATGTGTGTGTTATTAATCATTTTTCGTTGTGTAAGTTTAAGACATTAGTACGGCTGAGACATTTGAGATATCAAAACTGATTTGCAATTAAAAACTCACCCACACACTATAGGTGCGCAGGAGCCTCTTGTTTAAGGATCTTTTTCCTTTTTCATGATATATTGATTTTTATTTAGTCAGGTACCATTAGTGACGTGTGCTTGTGATGTGTGTGTGTGTGCATGTAGGATAGTTAGTGTGTTCATATTGTGTATTTGTCGGGATGTGTACATGACCGATGTGTAGAATGTGTGGTCTGGTGTGTATATCGCCGCGCTTGTCCACCAGACTGAATGTTGCACAGTGGGCAATTTAAATGTTTGTATTGTTTATTTTTTATGATTTCTGCATATGTTTAAATAATAAACATGAAGCCATAGTAAATGAGAAGGGGAAAGACCTGACTGCAGAATACCTGCCTACTACTGCCATCTACTGGACATATTTTATTACTGCAGGAGTCAGTACAGAAAATTCAGACCAAGGCTGATAAATATACTGTAAAAATTGTTGGGAGCTGTGTGAGCATCACAAAAACATGAAACTCAAGAAATCTACTCAGAAGCAGTTGTTCTTTCTACATAAAATGTTTGGGCACATTAGGACTTTCCACTTGGTGGATATAAGTATCTTATGTTTGCTCCAAATGATATGTTGCCATATCAACACTATTCAACGTATCAAAAAATCCTTTACAGTGTGACATCAGCCGTGTCTTCCAATTATTGTGCCTGATGTTGAAGCCAATTTGCTGAAAATTAGTCACAAAAGAATTTAATTTCTAAAAGTAGACACTTTCTGCTGCCAGTTGGTGGCGCTATGACTGAGACTCACGGGACCCATGTCACTGTGAGCAGGACTCTTCTCTTAACCTACTGCTGAGGTTTGATGAACGTCACTCAATTTATACAGAAGTTATTAGCCACTTCCTGTTTCCTGTTATTCGCCATAGGTTTAAGGGCTCGCCACGGCCGACCCGTTTAAGATATCAACCAGCCCTTCACAATATTAGATCCTCAATCTCTTGAGATTATATTAGACCCTGTTTGGTCAAAAACCTATTAATCCTGTAAGAGTAGTAGATCACATTCCAATGGGTGCGTTTTTCAAACAACGCCAAATAACTGACTTCCTGTTCAGCGGATTCCATGACATGGGGTATGCAAGTTGTTCATCTCAATGAGATCTAAATTTATACTGGGTCTCATTCATATATGTGAAAGTGGATATGAGTTATGCAGCTGAAACTTTACAAAGTTCCAGGGGGCGCTGTACAGGCCCTGTGCCACGCCCGGGCTCCAGGCTCTCAGGGATTCCTCACAATCAGTTAGAGTCTACACCCATACAATTTGGGACCCGTAGGTCTTTCCACTCGTAAGATATGAGAAGAATAGTTGTCTTCGATTTTTTCTTGAGTTAAATCGTCACCATAGCAACACGATTCAAATTAGAAAAAAAATCCTCCATGTTTTCAAATGACCCATGTCTTTTCATTATTCTGACTGATTTTGAACCAAATCAGGTGAAAGTAAAGGACAAAATATTACTGATTTCCAAAAGTGACACACTTCCTGCTGCCACTTGGTGGCGCTATGACATAGACTCATGATTGTCATATGATGTGATCAGCTTCCTACTCTTAACATACCTGTAAACTTTCATGTGCCTAACTTAATGTACACAGAAGTTATTAGCCACTTCCTGTTTCATTTTATTCGCCATAATTTTAAAGCGTCGCCACGGCCGAACCGTTCGAGGTATCAAAAAGATCTCTGCAATTTTGCATCGGCAACTTGTTTAGATCATATTTAGCTGGTTTGGTGCGAATTGTAAAAAGTTCCTAGGAGGAGTATTTCAAATTCCATTGGGTGCGTTTTGCAAACAACTCAAAATAACTCACTTCCTGTTGATTAGTCCTGATGACATGCAGCGCGAAACTTGTTCAGTTTGATGAGATCTAAATGTTCACCGAGTTTTATAAGTATATGTGCAAGTGTGTCTGAGCTATAAGGCAAGACTCTGTAGGGGGCGCTGTGTGGGGCGTGTGCGACGCCCCGGGCCGAGCCCCACTGAGGACCTGTTGGCCGCAGATTCCAATCTGTGTGCAAATTTTGGTGAGTTTTTGAGTATGTTAAGAGGCCCGAAAGTGCCCGGATGATTGAAAGAAAAATAATAAAAAGAAAAAAAATTAAAGTTGCAAGCAACGATGACGGGCCCAAGCAACGGGCGCGGTCCCCACCCCGGGCGCACCGCACAACCTGCGTGTTATTCGAGTGTGTCAAAACCTCGAAAAAGTCATTGGCACCCGGTTGCACCGCGGAACTTGCACACCGAACGTCACACATCATACTGGGCTAATATCAGTTTGGGCCCTAAATATGTGTGTGTGTGTGTGTGTGTGTGTGTGTGTGTGTGTGTGTGTGTGTGTGTGTGACTAGTTAATGTGTCAGTCTGTCTCTGATGAGTAAATGTGTTTTTGCGTGTTTGTGTGTGTGTGGTGTGTGAGTCTGTGTGTTAACATTAGTGATGTGTGTGTTAGTATGTCTAAGACATGTGACTTGTTAGTGGATGTGTGTGTTTCTGCGTGAGGGTGTGTGAGACAGAGATGTGAGTGTGTGAGTGTTATAATTTGTGATGTTATAATGTGTGTTTATGTAGGTGCTCATTTGTGTATTGTACGAGTGTATTTGTTTGTGTGTGCATGCATGTGTGTGCGTGTGTGTGAGAGGTGTTTTTTTGTGTGTGTGTGTGTGTGTGTGTGTGTGTGTGTGTGTGTTTCTGTGTGTGTGTTTATTTAGTGTGTTAACATTAGTGATGTGTGCTTGTGTTTGTGCATGTTTGTGAGTATGGTGTCTGCATCTGTGTGTTAATATTAGTGATGTGTGTTATTAATAATTGTTGGGTGTAAGTTTAAGACATTATCACGGCTGACCCGTTTGAGATATCAAAATGTGTGATGTGTGTGTGAGAGTGAGGGAGAGAGGTGTGTGACAGTGATGTGATGTGATGTGTGTGTGTGTGTGTGTGTGTGTGTGTGTGTGTGTGTGTGTGTGTGTGTGTGTGAGAGAGAGTCAGGGAGAGAGGTGTGTGACATGTAGATGTGTCAGTCTGTGTGTGACGAGTAAATGTGCTTGTGTGAGTTTGTGTATATGGTGTGTGTGTGTGTGTGTGTGTATGGTGTGTGAGTCTGTGTGTTAATATTGGTGATGTGTGTTATGAATAATTTATCGGTGTAAGTTTAAGGATGTTCCTGAATGTGATGTCACTGTCTGTGTCACTGAATATAATGAGTGTGTGTGTGTGGTGTGTAAGTCTGTGTTAACAGTAGTGTGTGTTAGTATGTTTAAGATATGTGACTTGTTAATGGGTGTGTGTGTTTCTGCGTGAGGGTGTGTGAGACAGAGATGTGAGTGTGTGAGTGTTACAATTTGTGATGTTATAATGTGTGTGTATGTAGGTGTGCATGTGTGTGATATATGAGTGTACTTGTTTGTGTGTGTGCATGCATGTGTGTGAGATATCTTTGTGTTTGTGTGTGTGTTTATTTAGTGTGTTAACATTAGAGATGTGTGCTTGTGTTTGTGCATGTTTGTGTGTATGGTGTCTGCATCTGTGTGTTAATATTAGTGATGTGTGTGTTATTAATAATTGTTGGGTGTAAGTTTAAGACATTATCACGGCTGACCCGTTTGAGATATCAAAATGTGTGATGTGTGTGTGAGAGTGAGGGAGAGAGGTGTGTGACAGTGATGTGATGTGAGGTCAAGTTTGAGTATGACACGCAATGGGATTTATTTGATGCTGATGCTGGATCAGTCTTTGGCTTGTCCTGTGTGTGTGTGTGTGTGTGTGTGTGTGTGTGTGTGTGTGTGTGTGTGTGTGTGTGTGTGTGAGAGAGAGAGAGTGAGGGAGAGAGGTGTGTGACATGTAGATGTGTCAGTCTGTGTGTGACGAGTAAATGTGCTTGTGTGAGTTTGTGTATATGGTGTGTGTGTGTGTGTTTGTTTGTAGATGTTTTTGTGTATGGTGTGTGAGTCTGTGTGTGAACATTAGTGATGTGTGTGATAAATAATTTATCGGTGTAAGTTTAAGGATGTTCCTGAATGTGATGTCACTGTCTGTGTCACTGAATATAATGAGTGTGTGTGTGTGTGTGTGTGTGTGTGTGTGTGTGTGTGTGTGTGTGTGTGTGTGTGTGTGTGAGAGTGAGTGAGAGAGGTGTGTGACATGTAGATGTGTCAGTATGTGTGTGACGAGTAAATGTGCTTGTGTTTGTGCGAGTTTGTGTATATGGTGTGTGTGTGTGTGTGTGTGTGTGTGTGTGTGTGTGTATGGTGTGTGAGTCTGTGTGTTAATATTGGTGATGTGTGTTATAAATAAATTATCGGTGTAAGGTTAAGGATGTTCCTGAATGTGATGTCACATATAATGTGTGTGTGTGTGTGTGTGTGTGTGTGTGTGTGTGTGTGTATGTTGTACAGTGGGCAATTTAAATGTTTCTATTGTATATTTTTGATCATTTCTGCATATGTTTAAATTGTAAACATGAAGCCATAGTAAAGGAGAAGGGGAAAGACCTGACTGCAGAATACCTGCCTATTACTGCCATCTACTGGACATATTTTATTACTGCAGGACTGAGTGGAGACAGTTCAGGCCAAAGCTGATAAATATACTGTAAAAATTGTTGGGAGCTGTGTGAGCATCACAAAAACATGAAACTCAAGAAATCTACTCAGAAGCAGTTGTTCTTTCTACCTAAAATGTTTGGGCACATTATGATTTTCCACTTGGTGGATATAAGTATCTTATATTTGCTCAAAATGATATGTTGCCATAGCAATACTATTCAACGTATCAAAAAGTCCTTTACAGTGTCACATCAGCCGTGTCTTCCAATTATTGTGCCTGATTTTGAAGCCAATTTGCTGAAAATTAGCCACAAAAGAATTTAATTTCTGAAAGTAGACACTTTCTGCTGCCAGTTGGTGGCGCTATGACTGAGACTCACGGGACCCATGTCACTGTGAGCAGGACTCTTCTCTTAACCTACTGCTGAGGTTTGATGAATGTCACTCAATTTATACAGAAGTTATTAGCCACTTCCTGTTTCCTGTTATTCGCCGTAGGTTTAAGGGCTCGCCACGGCCGACCCGTTTGAGATATCAACCAGCCCTTCACAATATTAGATCCTCAATGTCTTGAGATTATATTAGACCCTGTTTGGTCAAAAACCTATGAATCCTGTAAGAGTAGTATATCACATTCCAATGGGTGCGTTTTTCAATCAACGCCAAATAACTGACTTCCTGTTCAGCGGATTCCAGTATGGGATATGCAAGTTGTTCATCTCAATGAGATCTAAATTTCTACTGGGTCTCATGCATATATGTGAAAGTGGATATGAATTATGCAGCTAAATTTTTTACAAAGTTCCAGGGGGCGCTGTCCAGGCCCTGAGCCACGCCCGGTCTCCAGGCTCTCAGGCCTTACTCATAATCAGTTTCAATGTATAGCCGTAAAAGTTTGGAACCGTAGGTCTTTCCACTCGTACGATATGAGAAGATTTATTTTTTTGCACTTCATTTTAGGTTTTTTCTCTAGATAAATCGTCGCCATAACAAGACGATTCAAATTATAAAAAAATCCTTCATGGTCTCAAATCATCCATGTCTTTTCATTATTCTGACTGATTTTGAACCAAATCAGGTGAAAGTAAAGGCCAAAATATTAGTGATTTCCAAAAGTGACACACTTCCTGCTGCCAGTTGGTGGCGCTATGACATAGACTCATGATTGTCATTTGATGTGATCATCTTCCTACTCTTAACACACCTGTAAAGTTTCATATGCATAACGTAATGTACACAGAAGTTATTAGCCACTTCCTGTTTCATTTTATTCGCCATAATTTTAAAGCGTCGCCACGGCCGAACCGTTCGAGGTATCAAAAAGATCTCTGCAATTTTGCATCGGCAACTTGTTTAGATCATATTTGCCTGGTTTGGTGGAAATTCTGTAAATTTCCTAGGAGGAGTATTTCAAATTCCATTGGGTGCGTTTTGCAAAGACCTCAAAATAACTCACTTCCTGTTGATTAGCCCTGATGACATGCATTGCAAAACTTGTTCAGCTTGATGAGATCTAAATGTACACGGAGTTTTCTGAGTGTGCGTGCAAGTGTCTCTGAGCTATGAGGCACGATTTTCTAGGGGGCGCTGTGACGGGCGTGTGCGACTCCCCGGGCCGAGCCCCACTGAGGACCTGATGGCCGCGGATTCCAATCTGGATGCAAATTTTGATGAGTTTTTGAGTATGTTAAGGACCCCAAAAGTACCAAAAGTGTGGAAAAAAAATAATAAAAAAAAAAAAAAAAAAAAAAAAAAAATTAAAGTTGCAAGCAACGATGACGGGCCCAAGCAACGGGCGCGGTCCCCACCCCGGGCGCACCGCACAACCTGCGTGTTATTCGAGTGTGTCAAAACCTCAAAAAAGTCATTGGCACCCGGTTGCACCGCAGAACTTGCACACAGAACGTCACACATCATACTGGGCTAATATCAGTTTGGGCCCTAAATATTTGTGTGTGTGTGTGTGTGTGACTAGTTAATGTGTCAGTCTGTCTCTGATGAGTAAATGTGTTTTTGTGTGTTTGTGTGTGTGTGGTGTGTGAATCTGTGTGTTAACATTAGTGATGTGTGTGTTAGTATGTCCAAGACATGTGACTTGTTAGTGGATGTGTGTGTTTCTGCGTGAGACAGAGATGTGAGTGTGTGAGTGTTATAATTTGTGATGTTATAATGTGTGTGTGTGTATGTAGGTGCTCATTTGTGTGATGTATGAGTGTATTTGTTTGTGTTTGTGCATGCATGTGTGTGCGTGTGTGTGAGATGTGTTTGTGTCTTTGTGTGTGTTTATTTAGTGTGTTAACATTAGTGATGTGTGCTTGTGTTTGTGCATGTTTGTGTGTATGGTGTGTTCAAATATTAGTGATTTGTGTGTGATTAATAATTGTTCGGTGTAAGTTTAAGACATTATCACTGCTGACCCGTTTGAGAGATCAAAATGTGTGATGTGATGTGATGTGTGTGTGAGAGTGAGGGAGAGATGTGTGTGACAGTGATGTGATGTGATGTGATGTGATTTGTGTGTGTGTGTGTGTGTGTGTGTGTGTGTGTGTGTGTGTGTGGGAGGTTTAGTGTGTGTGAGAGTGAGGGACAGAGGTGTGTGAGATGTAGATGTGTCAGTCTGTGTGTGACGAGTAAATGTGCTTGTGTTTGTGCGTGTTTGTGTATATTAGATTAGATTAGATTAGATTCAACTTTATTGTCATTGCACGCAGTCACAAGGCAACGAAATGCAGTTAGCATCTAACCAGAAGTGCAAGTTAGCAGTGCAATATAAACATATATACAGATCTATAGAAACTTGTATGATAGAATTAAGGTCTATGTATAAATTGTATTACAGAAAAAAAAAATATTTATATATATATATATATATATATATATATATATATATATATATATATGGAGTGTGTGTGTGTGTTTGTGTGTATGGTGTGTGAGTCTGTGTGTGAACATTAGTGATGTGTGTTATTAATAATTTTTCAGTGTAAGTTTAAGGATGTTCCTGAATGTGATGTCACTGTCCGTGTCACTGAATATAATGAGTGAGTGTGTGTGTGTGTGAGTGTGTGTGTGTCGTGAGAGATGTGTGCTATAGATGTGCAGGACCCTCTTGTTTTCCTAAGGATCATTCTTTTCTTTTCTTTTTTAATGTAGTGTGTTGACATTAGTGATGTGTGTGTTATTAATCATTTTTCGTTGTGTAAGTTTAAGACATTAGTACGGCTGAGACATTTAAGATATCAAAACTGATTTGCAATTAAAAACTCACCCACACACTATAGGTGCGCAGGAGCCTCTTGTTTAAGGATCTTTTTCCTTTTTCATGATATATTGATTTTTATTTAGTCAGGTACCATTAGTGACGTGTGCTTGTGATGTGTGTGTGTGCATGTAGGATAGTTAGTGTGTTCATATTGTGTATTTGTCGGGATGTGTACATGACCGATGTGTAGAATGTGTGGACTGGTGTGTATATCGCCGCGCTTGTCCACCAGACTGAATGTTGCACAGTGGGCAATTTAAATGTTTGTATTGTTTATTTTTTATGATTTCTGCATATGTTTAAATAATAAACATGAAGCCATAGTAAATGAGAAGGGGAAAGACCTGACTGCAGAATACCTGCATACTACTGCCATCTACTGGACATATTTTATTACTGCAGGAGTCAGTACAGAAAATTCAGACCAAGGCTGATAAATATACTGTAAAAATTGTTGGGAGCTGTGTGAGCATCACAAAAACATGAAACTCAAGAAATCTACTCAGAAGCAGTTGTTCTTTCTACCTAAAATGTTTGGGCACATTAGGACTTTCCACTTGGTGGATATAAGTATCTTATGTTTGCTCCAAATGATATGTTGCCATATCAACACTATTCAACGTATCAAAAAATCCTTTACAGTGTGACATCAGCCGTGTCTTCCAATTATTGTGCCTGATGTTGAAGCCAATTTGCTGAAAATTAGTCACAAAAGAATTTAATTTCTAAAAGTAGACACTTTCTGCTGCCAGTTGGTGGCCCTATGACTGAGACTCACGGGACCCATGTCACTGTGAGCAGGACTCTTCTCTTAACCTACTGCTGAGGTTTGATGAACGTCACTCAATTTATACAGAAGTTATTAGCCACTTCCTGTTTCCTGTTATTCGCCATAGGTTTAAGGGCTCGCCACGGCCGACCCGTTTAAGATATCAACCAGCCCTTCACAATATTAGATCCTCAATCTCTTGAGATTATATTAGACCCTGTTTGGTCAAAAACCTATTAATCCTGTAAGAGTAGTAGATCACATTCCAATGGGTGCGTTTTTCAAACAACGCCAAATAACTGACTTCCTGTTCAGCGGATTCCATGACATGGGGTATGCAAGTTGTTCATCTCAATGAGATCTAAATTTATACTGGGTCTCATTCATATATGTGAAAGTGGATATGAGTTATGCAGCTGAAACTTTACAAAGTTCCAGGGGGCGCTGTACAGGCCCTGTGCCACGCCCGGGCTCCAGGCTCTCAGGGATTCCTCACAATCAGTTAGAGTCTACACCCATACAATTTGGGACCCGTAGGTCTTTCCACTCGTAAGATATGAGAAGAATAGTTGTCTTCGATTTTTTCTTGAGTTAAATCGTCACCATAGCAACACGATTCAAATTAGAAAAAAAATCCTCCATGTTTTCAAATGACCCATGTCTTTTCATTATTCTGACTGATTTTGAACCAAATCAGGTGAAAGTAAAGGACAAAATATTACTGATTTCCAAAAGTGACACACTTCCTGCTGCCACTTGGTGGCGCTATGACATAGACTCATGATTGTCATATGATGTGATCAGCTTCCTACTCTTAACATACCTGTAAACTTTCATGTGCCTAACTTAATGTACACAGAAGTTATTAGCCACTTCCTGTTTCATTTTATTCGCCATAATTTTAAAGCGTCGCCACGGCCGAACCGTTCGAGGTATCAAAAAGATCTCTGCAATTTTGCATCGGCAACTTGTTTAGATCATATTTAGCTGGTTTGGTGCGAATTGTAAAAAGTTCCTAGGAGGAGTATTTCAAATTCCATTGGGTGCGTTTTGCAAACAACTCAAAATAACTCACTTCCTGTTGATTAGTCCTGATGACATGCAGCGCGAAACTTGTTCAGTTTGATGAGATCTAAATGTTCACCGAGTTTTATAAGTATATGTGCAAGTGTGTCTGAGCTATAAGGCAAGACTCTGTAGGGGGCGCTGTGTGGGGCGTGTGCGACGCCCCGGGCCGAGCCCCACTGAGGACCTGTTGGCCGCAGATTCCAATCTGTGTGCAAATTTTGGTGAGTTTTTGAGTATGTTAAGAGGCCCGAAAGTGCCCGGATGATTGAAAGAAAAATAATAAAAAGAAAAAAAAAAAAAAAAATAATAATAATCCTAACGAAAACAATAGGGCCCTGCGCACTCAGTGCTTGGGCCCTAAATAATAATAATCCTAACGAAAACAATAGGGCCCTGCGCACTCAGTGCTTGGGCCCTAATTAAAGTTGCAAGCAACGATGACGGGCCCAAGCAACGGGCGCGGTCCCCACCCCGGGCGCACCGCACAACCTGCGTGTTATTCGAGTGTGTCAAAACCTCAAAAAAGTCATTGGCACCGCAGAACTTGCACACAGAACGTCACACATCATACTGGGCTAATATCAGTTTGGGCCCTAAATATTTGTGTGTGTGTGTGTGTGTGTGTGTGTGTGTGTGTGTGTGTGTGTGTGACTAGTTAATGTGTCAGTCTGTCTCTGATGAGTAAATGTGTTTTTGCGTGTTTGTGTGTGTGTGGTGTGTGAATCTGTGTGTTAACATTAGTGATGTGTGTGTTAGTATGTCCAAGACATGTGACTTGTTAGTGGATGTGTGTGTTTCTGCGTGAGGGTGTCTGAGACAGAGATGTGAGTGTGTGAGTGTTATAATTTGTGATGTTATAATGTGTGATGTTATAATGTGTGAGTATGTAGGTGCTCATTTGTGTGATGTACGAGTGTATTTGTTTGTGTGTGCATGCATGTGTGTGCGTGTGTGTGTGTGTGTTTATTTAGTGTGTTAACATTAGTGATGTGTGCTTGTGTATGTTTGTGTGTATGGTGTGTTCAGATATTAGTGATTTGTGTGTGATTAATAATTGTTCGGTGTAAGTTTATGACATTATCACGGCTGACCCGTTTGAGAAATCAAAATGTGTGATGTGATGTGATGTGATGTGTGTGTGAGAGTGAGGGAGAGATGTGTGTGACAGTGATGTGATGTGATGTGATTTGTGTGTGTGTGTGTGTGTGTGCGTGTGTGTGTGTGCGTGTGTGTGTGGGAGGTTTAGTGTGTGGGAGGTTTAGTGTTTGTGAGAGTGAGGGAGAGAGGTGTGTGAGATGTAGATGTGTCAGTCTGTGTGTGACGAGTAAATGTGCTTGTGTTTGTGTATATGGAGTGTGTGTGTGTGTGGTTGTTTGTGTGTATGGTGTGTGAGTCTGTGTTAACATTAGTGATGTGTGTTATTAATAATGTTTCGGTGTAAGTTTAAGGATGTTCCTGAATGTGATGTCACTGTCCGTGTCACTGAATATGATGAGTGTGAGTGTGTGTCTGTCGTGAGAGATGTGTGCTATAGATGCGCAGGAGCCTCTTGTTTTCCTAAGGATCTTTTTCCTTTTTCATGATATATTGATTTTTATTTAGTCAGGTCACATTAGTGACGTGTGCTTGTGATGTGTGTGTGTGCATGTAGGATAGTTAGTGTGTTCATATTGTGTATTTGTCGGGATGTGTACATGACCGATGTGTAGAGTGTGTGTGTGTGTGTGTGTGTGTTTAGAATGTGTGGTCTGGTGTGTATATTGCCGCGCTTGTCCACCAGACTCAATGTTGTACAGTTGGCAATTTAAATGTTTGTATTGACATATATTTAAATTGTAAACATGAAGCCATAGTAAAAAAGAAGGGGAAAGACCTGACTGCAGAATACCTGCCTACTACTGCCATCTACTGGACATATTTTATTACTGCAGGAGTCAGTACAGAAAGTTCAGGACAAGGATGATAAATATACTGTAAAAAAAATGTTGGGAGCTGTATGAGCATCACAAAAACATGAAACTCAAGGAATCTACTCAGAAGCAGTTGTTCTTTCTACATAAAATGTTTGGGCACATTAGGACTTTCCACTTGGTGGATATAAGTATCTTATGTTTGCTCCAAATGATATGTTGCCATAGCAACACTATTCAACGTATCAAAAAGTCCTTTACAGTGTGTCATCAGCCGTGTCTTCCAATTATTGTGCCTGATTTTGAAGCCAATTTGCTGAAAATTAGTCACAAAAGAATTTAATTTCTGAAAGTAGACACTTTCTGCTGCCAGTTGGTGGCGCTATGACTGAGACTCACGGGACCCATGTCACTGTGAGCAGGACTCTTCTCTTAACCTACTGCTGAGGTTTGATGAACGTCACTCAATTAAGACAGAAGTTATTAGCCACTTCCTGTTTCCTGTTATTCGCCGTGGCCCTTAAAGCTACGGGCCGTGTTTCAAATGTGTGTGTGTTTATAACACGAAATAACAACAGCAAAAGATAATAGTGACAGTCACAATAACATATTGATTCTAGGCATACTTACTAAGAATACACACACACACACACACACACACACACACACATGTAAATATATATATATATATCGTGACCTCGCGAGCATAATAACTTGTTACCGGAACAGATAAAATGTCCATTGTTAATATAGTTAAAGACTTCACACTTACTGTTGAATTCACGCACAAAACTTGATCCAAAGGGCGATTTGTAAACAATTAAACAGTCCATAAACAACTATTCAGCGGCAGCGTTTGTGTCAGTCCGCTTCACCAAAACTCAAATCTGTGAGGGAGGGGGAGGTCACGTGTGTCTGTGTCTCTTCGTGAGTGTGGGATGTGTGGTGTGATACCTCCATCTAGTGGCCATAGTTTAGTACTGCAGGAGTTAGTTTATGCAATTTAAAGCAATTAGTTAATAAACAAAATATTGTTGGGAGGCGTATGAGCATAACAAAATCGTGAAACTCAAGAGATTTACTCAGAACCAGTTGTACCTTCTATGTAAAATGTTTGGAGACATTAGGACTTTCCACTTGTTGGATATGAGTATCCAAGTTTTCCTTAAAATTTTACCTTGCCATAGCAACACTATTCAACGTATCAAAAAGTCCTTTACAGTGTGACATCAGCCGTGTCTTCCAATTATTGTGCCTGATTTTGAAGCCAATTTGCTGAAAATTAACCACAAAAGAATTTAATTTCTGAAAGTAGACACTTTCTGCTGCCAGTTGGTGGCGCTATGACTGAGACTCACGGGACCCATGTCACTGTGAGCAGGACTCTTCTCTTAACCTACCGCTGAGGTTTGATGAATGTCACTCAATTTATACAGAAGTTATTAGCCACTTCCTGTTTCCTGTTATTCGCCGTATTTTTAAGGGCTCGCCACGGCCGACCCGTTTAAGATATCAACCAGCCGTTCACAATATTAGATCCTCAATGTCTTGAGATTATATTAGACCCTGTTTGGTCAAAAACATATGAATCCTGTAAGAGTAGTATATCACATTCCAATGGGTGCGTTTTTCAAACAACGCAAAATAACCGACTTCCTGTTCAGCGGATTCCATGACATGGGTTATGCAAGTTGTTCACCTCAATGAGATCTAAATTTATACTGGGTCTCATTCATATATGTGAAAGTGGATATGAGTTATGCAGCTTAAACTTTACAAAGTTCCAGGGGGCGCTGTACAGGCCCTGTGGCACGCCCGGGCTCCAGGCTCTCAGGGCTTCCTCACAATCAGTGAGAGTCTACACCCATACAATTTTGGAACCGTAGGTCTTTCCACTTGTAAGATATGAGAAGAATAATTTTCTTCGATTTTTTCTTGAGTTAAATCGTCACCATAGCAACGCGATTCAAATTAGAAAAAAATCCATCATGATTTCAAATGACCCATGTCTTTTCATTATTCTGACTGATTTTGAACCAAATCAGGTGAAAGTAAAGGACAAAATATTACTGATTTCTAAAAGTGACACACTTCCTGCTGCCACTTGGTGGCGCTATGGCATAGACTCATGATTGTCATATGATGTGATCAGCTTCCTACTCTTAACATACCTGTAAAGTTTCATGTGCCTAACTTTATGTACACAGAAGTTATTAGCCACTTCCTGTTTCATTTTATTCGCCATAATTTTAAAGCGTCGCCACGGCCGAACCGTTCGAGGTATCAAAAAGATCTCTGCAATTTTGCATCGGCAACTTGTTTAGATCATATTTAGCTGGTTTGGTGCGAATTGTAAAAAGTTCCTAGGAGGAGTATTTCAAATTCCATTGGGTGCGTTTTGCAAACAACTCAAAATAACTCACTTCCTGTTGATTAGTCCTGATGACATGCAGCGCGAAACTTGTTCAGTTTGATGAGATCTAAATGTTCACCGAGTTTTATAAGTATACGTGCAAGTGTGTCTAAGCTATAAGGCAAGACTCTGTAGGGGGCGCTGTGCGGGGCGTGTGCGACGCCCCGGGCCGAGCCCCACTGAGGACCTGTTGGCCGCAGATTCCAATCTGTGTGCAAATTTTGGTGAGTTTTTGAGTATGTTAAGAGGCCCGAAAGTGCCCGGATGATTGAAAGAAAAATAATAAAAAGAAAAAAAAAAAAAATAATAATAATAATTAAAGTTGCAAGCAACGATGACGGGCCCAAGCAACGGGCGCGGTCCCCACCCCGGGCGCACCGCACAACCTGCGTGTTATTCGAGTGTGTCAAAACCTCAAAAAAGTCATTGGCACCCGGTTGCACCGCAGAACTTGCACACAGAACGTCACACATCATACTGGGCTAATATCAGTTTGGGCCCTAAATATTTGTGTGTGTGTGTGTGTGTGTGACTAGTTAATGTGTCAGTCTGTCTCTGATGAGTAAATGTGTTTTTGTGTGTTTGTGTGTGTGTGGTGTGTGAATCTGTGTGTTAACATTAGTGATGTGTGTGTTAGTATGTCCAAGACATGTGACTTGTTAGTGGATGTGTGTGTTTCTGCGTGAGACAGAGATGTGAGTGTGTGAGTGTTATAATTTGTGATGTTATAATGTGTGAGTATGTAGGTGCTCATTTGTGTGATGTACGAGTGTATTTGTTTGTGTGTGCATGCATGTGTGTGCGTGTGTGTGAGATGTGTTTGTGTGTGTGTGTGTGTGTGTGTGTGTGTGTGTGTGTGTGTGTGTGTGTGGTTGTTTGTGTGTATAGTGTGTGAGTCTGTGTTAACATTAGTGATGTGTGTTATTAATAATGTTTCGGTGTAAGTTTAAGGATGTTCCTGAATGTGATGTCACTGTCCGTGTCACTGAATATGATGAGTGTGAGTGTGTGTCTGTCGTGAGAGATGTGTGCTATAGATGCGCAGGAGCCTCTTGTTTTCCTAAGGATCTTTTTCCTTTTTCATGATATATTGATTTTTATTTAGTCAGGTCACATTAGTGACGTGTGCTTGTGATGTGTGTGTGTGTGTGTGTGTGTGTGCATGTAGGATAGTTAGTGTGTTCATATTGTGTATTTGTCGGGATGTGTACATGACCGATGTGTAGAGTGTGTGTGTGTGTTTAGAATGTGTGGTCTGGTGTGTATATCGCCGCGCTTGTCCACCAGACTCAATGTTGTACAGTTGGCAATTTAAATGTTTGTATTGTTTATTTTTTATGATTTCTGCATATATTTAAATTGTAAACATGAAGCCATAGTAAAGGAGAAGGGGAAAGACCTGACTGCAGAATACATGCCTACTACTGCCATCTACTGGACATATTTTATTACTGCAGGAGTCAGTACAGAAAGTTCAGGACAAGGATGATAAATATAGTGTAAAAAAAATGTTGGGAGCTGTGTGAGCATCACAAAAACATGAAACTCAAGGAATCTACTCAGAAGCAGTTGTTCTTTCTACATAAAATGTTTGGGCACATTAGGACTTTCCACTTGGTGGATATAAGTATCTTATGTTTGCTCCAAATGATATGCTGCCATAGCAACACTATTCAACGTATCAAAAAGTCCTTTACAGTGTGACATCAGCCGTGTCTTCCAATTATTGTGCCTGATTTTGAAGCCAATTTGCTGAAAATTAGCCACAAAAGAATTTAATTTCTGAAAGTAGACACTTTCTGCTGCCAGTTGGTGGCGCTATGACTGAGACTCACGGGACCCATGTCACTGTGAGCAGGACTCTTCTCTTAACCTACTGCTGAGGTTTGATGAACGTCACTCAATTTAGACAGAAGTTATTAGCCACTTCCTGTTTCCTGTTATTCGCCGTGGCCCTTAAAGCTACGGGCCGTGTTTCAAATGTGTGTGTGTTTATAACACGAAATAACAACAGCAAAAGATAATAGTGACAGTCACAATAACATATTGATTCTAGGCATACTTACTAAGAATACACACACACACACACACACACACACACACACACACACACACACACATGTAAATATATATATATATGTCGTGACCTCGCGGGCATAATAACTTGTTACCGGAACAGATAAAATGTCCATTGTTAATATAGTTAAAGACTTCACACTTACTGTTGAATTCACGCACAAAACTTGATCCAAAGGGCGATTTGTAAACAATTAAACAGTCCATAAACAACTATTCAGCGGCAGCGTTTGTGTCAGTCCGCTTCACCAAAACTCAAATCTGTGAGGGAGGGGGAGGTCACGTGTGTCTGTGTGCCTCTCCGTGTGTGTGGGATGTGTGGTGTGATACCTCCATCTAGTGGCCATAGTTTAGTACTGCAGGAGTTAGTTTATACACTTTTTTAAAACAATGAGTTAATAAACATAAAATATTGTTGGGAGCTGTATGAGCATAACAAAATCGTGAAACTCAAGAAATTTACTCAGAACCAGTTGTACCTTCTATGTAAAATGTTTGGAGACATTAGGACTTTCCACTAGTTGGATATGAGTATCCTAGTTTTCCTTAAAATTTTACCTTGCCATAGCAACACTATTTAACATAGCAAAAAGTCCTTTACAGGGTGACATCAGCCATGGCTTCCAATTATTGTGCCTGATTTTGAAACCAATTAGCTGAAAATTAGCCCCAAAAGAATTTAATTTCTGAAAGTAGACACTTTCTGCTGCCAGTTGGTGGCGCTATGACTGAGACTCACGGGACCCATGTCACTGTGAGCAGGACTCTTCTCTTAACCTACTGCTGAGGTTTGATGAATGTCACTCAATTTATACAGAAGTTATTAGCCACTTCCTGTTTCCTGTTATTCGCCGTAGGTTTAAGGGCTCGCCACGGCCGACCCGTTTGAGATATCAACCAGCCCTTCACAATATTAGATCCTCAATGTCTTGAGATTATATTAGACCCTGTTTGGTCAAAAACCTATGAATCCTGTAAGAGTAGTATATCACATTCCAATGGGTGCGTTTTTCAATCAACGCCAAATAACTGACTTCCTGTTCAGCGGATTCCAGTATGGGATATGCAAGTTGTTCATCTCAATGAGATCTAAATTTCTACTGGGTCTCATGCATATATGTCAAAGTGGATATGAATTATGCAGCTAAATTTTTTACAAAGTTCCAGGGGGCGCTGTCCAGGCCCTGAGCCACGCCCGGTCTCCAGGCTCTCAGGCCTTACTCATAATCAGTTTCAGTGTATAGCCGTAAAAGTTTGGAACCGTAGGTCTTTCCACTCGTACGATATGAGAAGATTTATTTTTTTGCACTTCATTTTAGGTTTTTTCTCTAGATAAATCGTCGCCATAACAAGACGATTCAAATTATAAAAAAATCCTTCATGGTCTCAAATCATCCATGTCTTTTCATTATTCTGACTGATTTTGAACCAAATCAGGTGAAAGTAAAGGCCAAAATATTAGTGATTTCCAAAAGTGACACACTTCCTGCTGCCAGTTGGTGGCGCTATGACATAGACTCATGATTGTCATTTGATGTGATCATCTTCCTACTCTTAACACACCTGTAAAGTTTCATATGCATAACGTAATGTACACACAAGTTATTAGCCACTTCCTGTTTCATTTTATTCGCCATAATTTTAAAGCGTCGCCACGGCCGAACCGTTCGAGGTATCAAAAAGATCTCTGCAATTTTGCATCGGCAACTTGTTTAGATCATATTTGCCTGGTTTGGTGGAAATTCTGTAAATTTCCTAGGAGGAGTATTTCAAATTCCATTGGGTGCGTTTTGCAAAGACCTCAAAATAACTCACTTCCTGTTGATTAGCCCTGATGACATGCATTGCAAAACTTGTTCAGCTTGATGAGATCTAAATGTACACCGAGTTTTCTGAGTGTGCGTGCAAGTGTCTCTGAGCTATGAGGCACGATTTTCTAGGGGGCGCTGTGACGGGCGTGTGCGACTCCCCGGGCCGAGCCCCACTGAGGACCTGATGGCCGCGGATTCCAATCTGGATGCAAATTTTGATGAGTTTTTGAGTATGTTAAGGACCCCAAAAGTACCAAAAGTGTGGAAAAAAAATAATAAAAAAAAAAAAAAAAAAAAAAAAAAATAATAATAATAATAATCCTAACGAAAACAATAGGGCCCTGCGCACTCAGTGCTTGGGCCCTAATAATAATCCTAACGAAAACAATAGGGCCCTGCGCACTCAGTGCTTGGGCCCTAAAAATAATAATCCTAACGAAAACAATAGGGCCCTGCGCACTACAGTGCTTGGGCCCTAATAATAATAATCCTAACGAAAACAAGAGGGCCCTGCGCACTCAGTGCTTGGGCCCTAATAATAATCCTTAGGAAAACAAGAGGGCCCTGCGCACTCAGTGCTTGGGCCCTAATTAAGAACTTTTTACGGGAAGGTATAAGACCCAGGATTGGGATTAATAAATTATTTCTGCCTAGAGATAAGGGGGGTTAGCTTTACCAGATGTTGAACCCTATAAAATAGCATTTGAAATGTCTAAACTTGCTAAACACTGGGGGGAAGAGGATTTAGATACAGATTTAGATCGTCCCCTTGGCGACCAATAGAAGCTTTCTCACGAATTACAGATGTGAATTTAAAGCATCAGTCCAACAAAATACTGCTTCATTCTAAAGGGCTTTGGAAAATTGTTCACAAAAAGTGTCAAATCTCCCATTTATCTCAGTACTACTCTTCAATATGGAATAACCCCTTTGTTAAAATTGGGAAAAAGCCGTTGTTTTGGGGACGATGGTTTAGAAGCGGTATATGCACTTTAAATGTTTTATTTAGTAATGGTAAACTCTTGTCTTATAATAATTTAAAAGAAAAATTTAACTTAGAATGACAAGAACATTCCTGGAAATATTTAGACACTGCTTAGAAACAAAGGTCTCCATGGTACATAAGATTATTTTTGAAAATTTTTTTGAAGGTACCTTCAAAAGGCATCTACATTTTATAAACTGTTCAAAGATTTATGATAAAAACTATGAAAACATAAAATTGATTTGGCAAAAGTAGGCCTAACTAAGTACAGTGGAACCTCAGATTGCGAGCAACGTGGTTTACGAGTGTTCCGCAAACCAAGCAAAGATTTTTAATACATTTTTAATCGGAAACCGAGCAAGTACGAGCGCCGAGTATCATGTATCACGCATGCGACTCTTATTTTGACACCGAGCGTCACTCTTGCGCTGCGGAATTGTGTGTAATCGTCTCCCCTGCTAGGTCTTAGTGCTCGTCTCTTACTTGCATAATCAACATCTCCCTCTCTGTTTCAGCGTCTCCTAATTTGACACCGACACACACTCTCTCACCTTTTCACCCCCTCCATGGCTTCGCAAACACAGAAACTCTGCTCGTCTCTTACTTGTATAATCAACATCTCCCTCTCTCTTTCAGCGTCTCTTATGTGTGCCCGCGTAATTTGACACACACACACACACACACACACACACCCTGACACACGCACAGACGCTCTCTCGCCTTTTCACCCCCTCCCCGGCTTCATAAACACACAAACTCAAATTCAAATTCAAATTTTATTTGTCACATACACAATCCTACACAGTACGATATGCAGTGAAATGCTTAGGCAACTGCCCTGACCTAAGAGAATAAAATAAAATAAAATATAAAATATAGAATATAAAATGTAAAATGTAAGAATATAAAATATAAAATGTAAGTAAGTAAAGACTATACATTATACTATACATTAAGTGTACAAATGGAAAAATATTGCAATGAAAAATTGTATTTGTACAAGTAGAAAATAAAAATATTGAAATGGGGTGAACAAAAGGAACGGAATGTCCAGGGGTGTGCAAATATGCAGTAAAGTGACATGTTAAAGTGGCTTGTGTGCATATTTAAAGTGACTTATGTGCATAATGCCCATGAGTGAGCAGGTGTGCAGTGAGGACTAGTGAGCGAATGTCCTGAATGTCCAGAGTGTCCAGAGTGAGTGCAGAAGCATGTGTGGATGTGCAAAATGGATCAGTACTGTGTGTTGTACTGATTAAGAGACCGTATCGCCTGCGGGAAGAAGCTCCTCCTCAGTCTCTCTGTATTGGCCTTCAGGGAGCGGAATCGCTTACCTGACCTCAACAGAGAGAACAGTCCATTGCTGGGGTGACTGAGGTCCTTCATGATCTTCCTGGCCTTGGTCCAGCACCGCTTGCTGTAGATCGAGTGCAGGTCAGGGAGCTCGGTGTGGATGATGCGCTCAGCTGATCGCACCACCCTCTGAAGAGTTCGCCTGTCCTGCATGGTGCTGTTCCCGAACCAGGTCGTGATGTTACCCGTCAGGATGCTCTCTATGGTGCAGGAGTAGAAGTTCCTAAGCACCTTGGAGGGCAGTCTGAAGTCTCTCAGGCGTCTGAGGTGGTAGAGACGCTGTCGGGCCTTCTTCACCACGGTGTTGATGTGACAGGACCAAGACAGGTCCTGCGTGATGTGTACACCGAGGTAAACTCAGCTCTGTCGTTGTCTTTTCAAAGGTAAGGTGCTGGTTCATTTGTTTGTGTTTTTTTTTTTTTTTTACTTTACCGCAGTGATTTCCTTAGTATGCTCACGCCAGTGTCAGAGAGATTTCTTTTTTTCCTGTTAAAACGGGATTTCCGTTGTGTGCGTCCATTTGTTGTGAAACTTAAAAAGTGATTCCGTTAGTATGCGCTCATGCCAGTCTCAGAGAGATTTCTTTTTTTTTTCGTTAAAACGGTGTTTCCTTTGTGTTTGTGTGTGTCCGTTTGTTGTGCAGCTTAAAAAGTGATTCCGTTAGTATGCGCTCACGCCAGTCTCAGAGAGATTTCTTTTTTTCCTGTTAAAACGGTGTTTCCGTTGTGTGTGAGTGTGTGTTTGTTGTGAAACTTAAAAAGTGAGGTGGGGAGAGGGAGGAGGAGTGTTACTGTGTAAAACAAGGCGAGAGAAGGGGCTAATTCCACACACACACACACACACACACACACACACACACACACACACACACACACACACACACACACACACACAAACAGCGCCTGCGCGCACCAACAGAAACACTTATCTTTCTGGATTTATTTGTACTTTTTTTAAAGGTAAAGTGCAGATTAATTTGATTTATTTTCATTTTATAGATTGTATTAATTATTTTTATGTATTTATTATGTGGGGCTGTGGAATGAATAATTTGAGTTTTCATTATTTCTTATGGGAAAATGATGATTTGGTTTACGAGTGTTTTGGAACACAAGCCCACTTCCGGAACGAAATATGCTCGTAATCCAAGGTTCCACTGTAGTTTTAGCCAGCATTTACGTCTAACATTTAAAAATAATTAAAATCCACTTGTATTAGAATGCCATTACGCCATGCATTGTAGCGTTTTAGTCTCCCCCCAAACACACACTACAATGGTACATTCCGTGTGACGAAAGCAGAAAGCTACTCACTGCACATGAAAATAACATTTGAGGAGGAGAAAGCAAAAAGAAGAAAGACAGAGAGAGAGACATCCAAATCAAATAAAATCAATAAAGGAGAAGGAGAGAGATGCAAAAACAATTACCCTGTGTTCACACCGAACGTGGCGAGAGCGTCAAAGCGGCCGAAAGTCATTCATTTTCGATGTGAGCCGGTGGCGAAGGGCGGCGCGGCGAGAGCGGCGAAGGGAGTTGAATCAGCTCAACTTGGTAATGAGCTATGACGCGGTTGAGCGGCAACCAATTAAAAGTAGGGGTCCTCCGCTTGATAGGATTCCGAGGAACGCAGTCCTGTAACTTTTGCTCCGGCTACATTAGTTCCCAAGTGAAATGCTTGTTGCATATAAACTTGCACTTTAAATAGCCTAGGAGAGTTTGTAATTAAAATTTATGTTATTTTAATTAAAGACAAAGTCTAGTAAGGGATTCTAATAATGTTATATATAAAAAAATATTAAATTATACTAGCAATTCACAATGAACAGAAGCCACACCATACAAATGGCTTATAATTTATTTATTTATACAATACAGTTCTTTCTATCAATTTCTTGTTTTCTTCCACATTTTGGTCAGTCTCCACAAGATCAACAAGCTTGATTGTTTTGCGGCCCCTTTAAATGCAAGAAAGGCATTCGATCTACGTCAGAGCAGTGAAGAGCGGAAATTTGACGTTTGGTGTGAACGTAGGGATACAAAAAAAAGAGGAAAGTAAAATAATGATGACGAAGAGAAACAGTAAAATGCATTAAAAGGATTGGAAGGAGAAAAAGAAAGCAGTCAAGGAGCAATAGAAATACAGTACATAAAAAAGCATTAAAGGGACAGAAGAAGAAGACAGACAGACAAACAGAGTGAAGAAGAGTAAGACATAGACAAAGATGTGAAGGCAAGGATAAAGATAAGAGGTAATAATTTTAATAAGTATTCTTTATGTCACTTCATTGACCGGTCATAGGTTTTCTTACTTCAGTGAAACAGCATAGAAGACAGAGGGCAATCATCAACTATTAGTCTGCTGATCATTATGAAATACAAAGGTATCTGTATCATATATGTAAACTGACAATGAGTTACATTCTAATTGTAGAAAATTATTTATGTGTTTTTTTTTTTCTGCAGGGCTGTTCTAGACGTCTGGATAAGATTGCTGCGGGATGACGAGTGAAGGGAAGTTTAAGGTAAGAGTTTTAAAAACACACTGAATGCCCTATATCCATGTTCGCCTTGAGCCCCCAAATTGCTAAATCCACTACTGCAAGGACACATTTATAGTGATATACATACATAAACTTGGAGCAAGATTCTTTCCTATAGTGGAAGATATATAAAAGAAGCATGAGATAAATTTATCCAGTTTTAAGTATTACATAAGTATTATTACACTCCAGTTCGACTTTTTAGAATGGGCTGTCTGAATGACAATAAATGCTGGAAATGTGAACCAGAGATAGCATATATGGCACATACTTTCATGCTTTATGGGAATGTACAAAGATTAAACCATTTTGGAAATCTGTGTTAAGACATCTGGGTAGATGCCTGGGATTTAATATCCCATTTTCACCCAGGATATGTCTTTCAGGAGATAAATCTGAGATTCCACATACTACTAATAAGGAATATATACATATATACAGGTTATGGAAAGATACTCAATGGTCTACACTTAAACTGTGGATTGAATTCATGATTGAGAATGTATCATATGAAATGTTGGAGCTAAAATGAATGGAGATCATAGTAATCTGGGAGAATTTTATTTCTTATGTTTAAACTGTAACCCTGTTTACCCTGTGGTGCTTCACAGTATTATTTTTATTTAATTGTTGCTGGTATTTATGCTTTTTTTAAATTTATTTACAGTAAATTTTTATAAACTGTTGGAACTTTTGTAAGGTTCTGTATGTTATATATGAAGAAAAAAAAAAGAATACAGTGTAGAATTCTTCATCCAGATGTGTTTTTCAGCTCTCTAAGCTAAATCTACATTGGGGAAAATATTAATTACAGGCTTCAGCTCACTGAAATAAAGTCGGATGGGCATTTTTATTCAAAGTTGCTGACTTTGGTATGTAACAGCTGAATAGGAAAATGACCTCATAAGCCACCATTACATCTTATATATGTAAAGTCTAAACATATCACGTTTTAGGTAATTTTGCTTTGGTTTCTATTATATACAGCCCAGGCAACAAAAAAAAATCACATGTTCTGATTTTTCATTGGATACCTTTTGCTTTGATTACAGCATGCATTCTCTTGTTGGATTATTTCAATAAGCTTATGCAATGTCAACATTAGTTTCTCTCCAAGTTTTTATATTGATGATGATAGATTCATACTGCTCTGTAAAGTCTTCTCCAGCACATCCCAAAGACTCTCAATGGGATTTGGAGCTGAACTTTGTGGGGGGCAATCCATGTGTGAAAATGTTTCATGCTCCCTGAACCACTCTTTAACAATATGAGCCTAAAGAATCCAGGCATTGTCATCTTGGAATATACCTGTGCCATCAGGGAAGAAAAAAAAATCCATTGATGGGGACAAAACTGGTCATTCAGTATAGTCAAGTCATCAACTGACCTTATTTTTATGCACATAGAACTGCTGAACCTAGACCTGACCAACAGAGGCAACCATAGAGCAGCCTCTCTTCTTACCCAGACGGGCCCACCACACTGGAACTGGGTAGATCTGGACTAATCAGACCACATTTTTCAATGCTCTAGTCCTATATTTATGCTTTTTTTCCTGATTAGCCTCAGTGATAAGTGGTTTTCTACACACTACTTTAGTCTCAATCCCTTGATTTCTCTTCACATTGTGCATGTGGAAATGCTTTTACTTTTGCCATTAAACATAGCCATGGCCATTTTTAGGGCCCAAGCACTAAGACATCAGCCCTATGTCGTCATAGTGTGTGAAGGGCCCTCTTGTTAGGGCCCAAGCACTATGACATCAGCCCTATGTCGTCATAGTGTGTGAAGGGCCCTCTTGTTTTCCTTAGGATTATTAGGGCCCAAGCACTATGACATCAGCCCTATGTCGTCATAGTGTGTGAAGGGCCCTCTTGTTTTCCTTAGGATTATTAGGGCCCAAGCATTATGACATCAGCCCTATGTCGTCATAGTGTGTGAAGGGCGCAAAGGGGCCCGCACACGAGATTTTGCTGCCTAGCTCATACACACTTTCACCTAGGCACACGAAACTCGGCACACATTTAGAGCTCATCGAGCCGAACAACTTTCGCACTGCATCTCCTGGGCTAAACTCAACAGGAGGCCGGTTATTTTGGGTCGTTTGCAAAAACACACCCAATGGATTTTGAAATACTCCTCCTAGGGAAATTATACAATCGCTACCAACCTGGGCCAAAGAGATCTAAAGACATTGACGATGCAAAATTGCGGAGGGATTTTTGATATCTCAAACGGGTCAGCCGTGATAATGTCTTAAACGTGCGCCGAAAAATGATTAATAACTTTGTGTGGCATTATATTGAGTGACATTATATTCAGTGACACCTTCTGTGACATCACACACTCACACACTAATGCACTCAACAAATATTTAGGGCCCAAACTGACATTAGCCCTGTATAGTGTGTGATGTGTGCAGGTTGTGAGGTGCAACCGAGTGGCGATGGCTTTATCGAGGTCTTAGAATACTCGAATGACACAGGTTGTGCGGTGCACCCGGGGTGGGAATGGCGCAGGGTGCTTGGGCCCGTCATCGTTGCTTGCAACTATATTTTCCGTTTGTTTTTTTACAGTTTGATTTCACAAAATGTTTTAGTAATCTTTGACCATGATCATTAGGGCCCAAGCACTATGACATCAGACCTATGTCGTCATAGTGTGGAAGGGCCCTCTTGTTTTCCTTAGGATTATTTTTTTTCCACCCTTTTGGACTTTTCGGGGGTCTTAACATGCTCAAAAACTCATGAAACTTGGCAGAGATTTTGCCGCCTAGCTCATACACACATTCAAATAGGCACACGAAACTTGGTACACATTTAGAGCTCATCGAGCCGAACAACTTTGTTGTTGTGAGGTGCAACTGAGTAGCGATGGCTCTTTCGAGGTCTTAACACACTTGAATAACATGTTGTGCGGTGCGCCCGGGGTGGAAATGGCACAGGGTGTTTGGGCCCGTCATCGTTGCTTGCAACTATATTTCAAATTGTATTTTAACTACATTTCTTCCTCAAAGTTCTTCCAAGTTTTAATAATGTGTTTTTAAGTTAACCCAATTAACTTAACCCAATTTTAGTAGCTTCAGCAATCTCTATAATACACTCGTGGCAATTAACAACCAAAAGTATTTGTATAAATAAATGTAAAAAAAAAATTTTATTAATTAAGTTAACATTTTAAAGCATATATGCAAATCTCCATCACCCTCTTGCCACCATGGCTGAAAAAATTCTAGGGGAAACACTGCTAAATGAATGACTGTAACAGTATGTTGGCAGGTATAAAAAAAAAAGACCATTTTTTGGCATGGCAGATCGCCATGCTTTGTCATGGAGTGTGCTTGTGATGGGAGTGCGCCTAAATCTTGTATCGCTCCTCGCTCATTAGGTAGGCCGGCTCCCCTTCTGAAGGTGTGCAAAGGCACCAGCTGGTGAGCAATCCCCACTAATGGATCCCGTGCTTCTCCCCAATCTATCAATCAACGCCGAGAGATTAGCTCGGGGTCTATTGGGCTGGCAATGTCTACGGAGCAGAGTTGTGCTAAAACGTGGAATTGAAGTGGAATGCACCTTTGATAGCCACAACGAAGACAGCCGCGAGCTCACTGCCGGAGCTCCCGCGGCGCTTTGACTCTTTAACAGAGGTGGATTTCTTGACCCTGTCGCCGAGGTTCAAAAGGCCACCAGGAGATACACGTCAAGGCCCCCGTTGCCAACCGGGGGAAAGCCCCCAGCCGACGGACAAAAGACTCCCATCTGAGGCCGTGCCCACGAGAGAGCTGGGAGGGGACGGTCCAGCCATCCCACGAGAGGAGAGCAGTGACGAGTTGCTCTCTACGCGGGCCTTCGCTGCTACTATACCCCCCGCCACCGCTCACCAGCCTGTCCCCGCATGCCACCTTTCCTTCCCTTTTTCTCTTCCTCTCTCCTTTTAACCCTTGTCTTCCCCCATTATTCCAAATAAAACATTCCCTTTTTCATAAGACCTCACCTCGTGTCTGTTTTTGTGGTGCCAACCGTGTGCCAAACCCGTTACAGCTTGTACTATTAGAGTAAACTCTACTTCTATCACCAGAATAATTTAAACCGGCAAACATCCATGACAGCACATTTGTATATTACAAAGTACCTGGCCCATAAAAATTAACGGGCTGCCCCAAGCAAAGAAAACAACCAAGGAGATCTGAAATTACTGGGACTATGTAACACATTATCACCGTTCAACACATTATCAAAACCTGGAAGGATAGCGCTGAACCATCAACTTTGGGGAAGAAATGTGGTAAAAAAATAATAAAAAATCATAAATGGGGATCAAGTTGCATGGTAGAAAAAACATTAAAAGCAAAAAATAATACTGTGTTTATAGCGAATGTAAGTGCATTTCCATATAAACACAATGTGATGAGAACTCACAAGATTAGATGAGTGGCCATAAGAAAATCACTTGTTAATGAGACTTATCAGAAAAAAGGCTTTAGTTTGCTTGGGAACATAAAGGTTGGATTTGGAAAAATGGAAAAAGCAATAAAAAAAGATCATGTGATCTGATGAGTTCAGATTTACCCTGTTCCAGAGTCCTGGGTGGAGCCCAGCCGTATCTTATCTTCACTTCATTGGCTCCCTGTGAAATTTCACATTGATTTAAAAATACTACTTTTGACATATAAAGCATTAAATTGTCTCGCGCCGCAGTATTTGAGTGAACTGCTAGTGTCTTACAATCCGCCACGCCTACTAAAGGATGCAGGCTGCTTGTCAGTGCCGTGTATTATAAAAACTAAAGCATGGGGCAGAGTTTTTCTTACAAAGCCCCAAAGTAATGGTGCATACTAGCTTCCAAATAGTGTTCGGGACTCAGACACAGTCTCAGTGTTTAAGTCTAGGCTAAAATCCTATTTATTTAACCAAGCATTTTGTAAATAGATTAGCCTTAGATAAAGGAGCAGATCTGTGGGACTCATGGACGTAGAGTATTCTGGTGAACTGGTATGTTTAGATGCCGTCTTCCTCACTCTCATTGATCACTCAGGTTTGTTGACGGTGAGGTGATTGGTTGCTTTACATCACAGGGAGCCCTCATGTCTGTGTTTCCTTCTGGCTCTCTCTTTTAGTTATGCTGTTATAGTTAGTCCTGCCGGAATCCCTGCTTGCACTCTACACTAAATATACATTCACCTTATACATTATGTGACTGTGACCATACCCAACTGTTATCTCTCCTCTTCTGCTCTCCCCCCCTTCTCTCTGGCGAGCTACACATGTCGTTCCTGAGCTGCCATGTCGTTCCTGAGCTCCAGACTCCCTCTGCCCTCTGGACCTGACTGACTCATCCTGGTGCCCTGCTTCTGGTTGAAGATCTCGTCACATGGATGTCCCGAGTGTCTCTTTGGGATGCGTCCAATGTCTGGGGACGGTTTCACTCTACTATGAAGACGGTTCTGGCCTCGACTGATGTTAACAGCTGTTTCTCTGCAGACTTGGCTACAGTCGCTCGATAGTTCAGGGCTGAAATGTCCTACAAGTCTGCCTGTGCCTCCAATAACTACCTGGACTCCATATTAACAATAATTAACATCTGTTAACAACTGTTATTCTGAACTGCCTGCCACCTAACACACAGTATGAATGTCGATCAATTCCTGCTTTCTGTTTCACCCAGATGAGGATGGGTTCCCTGTTGAGTCCGGTTCCTCTCAAGGTTTCTTTCTATTGCCATCTCAGGGAGTTTTTCCTTGCCACTGTTGACCTCGGCTTGCTCATCAGGGACAATCGGACTACCTGACCATTTTGATTCATACACATTCACATTTCATATAAACTTAAATAATTCTTTTGATTGTGTAAAGCTGCTTTGCGATGATGACAATTGTTAAAATTGCTATACAAATGTGTGAAAATGTTTCATGCTCCCTGAACCACTCTTTAACAATATGAGCCTAAAGAATCCAGGCATTGTCATCTTGGAATATACCTGTGCCATCAGGGAAGAAAAAAAAATCCATTGATGGGGACAAAACTGGTCATTCAGTATAGTCAAGTCATCAACTGACCTTATTTTTATGCACATAGAACTGCTGAACCTAGACCTGACCAACAGAGGCAACCATAGAGCAGCCTCTCTTCTTACCCAGACGGGCCCACCACACTGGAACTGGGTAGATCTGGACTAATCAGACCACATTTTTCAATGCTCTAGTCCTATATTTATGCTTTTTTTCCTGATTAGCCTCAGTGATAAGTGGTTTTCTACACACTACTTTAGTCTCAATCCCTTGATTTCTCTTCACATTGTGCATGTGGAAATGCTTTTACTTTTGCCATTAAACATAGCCATGGCCATTTTTAGGGCCCAAGCACTAAGACATCAGCCCTATGTCGTCATAGTGTGTGAAGGGCCCTCTTGTTAGGGCCCAAGCACTATGACATCAGCCCTATGTCGTCATAGTGTGTGAAGGGCCCTCTTGTTTTCCTTAGGATTATTAGGGCCCAAGCACTATGACATCAGCCCTATGTCGTCATAGTGTGTGAAGGGCCCTCTTGTTTTCCTTAGGATTATTAGGGCCCAAGCATTATGACATCAGCCCTATGTCGTCATAGTGTGTGAAGGGCGCAAAGGGGCCCGCACACGAGATTTTGCTGCCTAGCTCATACACACTTTCACCTAGGCACACGAAACTCGGCACACATTTAGAGCTCATCGAGCCGAACAACTTTCGCACTGCATGTCCTGGGCTAAACTCAACAGGAGGCCGGTTATTTTGGGTCGTTTGCAAAAACACACCCAATGGATTTTGAAATACTCCTCCTAGGGAAATTATACAATCGCTACCAACCTGGGCCAAAGAGATCTAAAGACATTGACGATGCAAAATTGCGGAGGGATTTTTGATATCTCAAACGGGTCAGCCGTGATAATGTCTTAAACGTGCGCCGAAAAATGATTAATAACTTTGTGTGGCATTATATTGAGTGACATTATATTCAGTGACACCTTCTGTGACATCACACACTCACACACTAATGCACTCAACAAATATTTAGGGCCCAAACTGACATTAGCCCTGTATAGTGTGTGATGTGTGCAGGTTGTGAGGTGCAACCGAGTGGCGATGGCTTTATCGAGGTCTTAGAATACTCGAATGACACAGGTTGTGCGGTGCACCCGGGGTGGGAATGGCGCAGGGTGCTTGGGCCCGTCATCGTTGCTTGCAACTATATTTTCCGTTTGTTTTTTTACAGTTTGATTTCACAAAATGTTTTAGTAATCTTTGACCATGATCATTAGGGCCCAAGCACTATGACATCAGACCTATGTCGTCATAGTGTGGAAGGGCCCTCTTGTTTTCCTTAGGATTATTTTTTTTTCCACCCTTTTGGACTTTTCGGGGGTCTTAACATGCTCAAAAACTCATGAAACTTGGCAGAGATTTTGCCGCCTAGCTCATACACACATTCAAATAGGCACACGAAACTTGGTACACATTTAGAGCTCATCGAGCCGAACAACTTTGTTGTTGTGAGGTGCAACTGAGTAGCGATGGCTCTTTCGAGGTCTTAACACACTTGAATAACATGTTGTGCGGTGCGCCCGGGGTGGAAATGGCACAGGGTGTTTGGGCCCGTCATCGTTGCTTGCAACTATATTTCAAATTGTATTTTAACTACATTTCTTCCTCAAAGTTCTTCCAAGTTTTAATAATGTGTTTTTAAGTTAACCCAATTAACTTAACCCAATTTTAGTAGCTTCAGCAATCTCTATAATACACTCGTGGCAATTAACAACCAAAAGTATTTGTATAAATAAATGTAAAAAAAAAATTTTATTAATTAAGTTAACATTTTAAAGCATATATGCAAATCTCCATCACCCTCTTGCCACCATGGCTGAAAAAATTCTAGGGGAAACACTGCTAAATGAATGACTGTAACAGTATATTGGCAGGTATAAAAAAAAAAGACCATTTTTTGGCATGGCAGATCGCCATGCTTTGTCATGGAGTGTGCTTGTGATGGGAGTGCGCCTAAATCTTGTATCGCTCCTCGCTCATTAGGTAGGCCGGCTCCCCTTCTGAAGGTGTGCAAAGGCACCAGCTGGTGAGCAATCCCCACTAATGGATCCCGTGCTTCTCCCCAATCTATCAATCAACGCCGAGAGATTAGCTCGGGGTCTATTGGGCTGGCAATGTCTACGGAGCAGAGTTGTGCTAAAACGTGGAATTGAAGTGGAATGCACCTTTGATAGCCACAACGAAGACAGCCGCGAGCTCACTGCCGGAGCTCCCGCGGCGCTTTGACTCTTTAACAGAGGTGGATTTCTTGACCCTGTCGCCGAGGTTCAAAAGGCCACCAGGAGATACACGTCAAGGCCCCCGTTGCCAACCGGGGGAAAGCCCCCAGCCGACGGACAAAAGACTCCCATCTGAGGCCGTGCCCACGAGAGAGCTGGGAGGGGACGGTCCAGCCATCCCACGAGAGGAGAGCAGTGACGAGTTGCTCTCTACGCGGGCCTTCGCTGCTACTATACCCCCCGCCACCGCTCACCAGCCTGTCCCCGCATGCCACCTTTCCTTCCCTTTTTCTCTTCCTCTCTCCTTTTAACCCTTGTCTTCCCCCATTATTCCAAATAAAACATTCCCTTTTTCATAAGACCTCACCTCGTGTCTGTTTTTGTGGTGCCAACCGTGTGCCAAACCCGTTACAGCTTGTACTATTAGAGTAAACTCTACTTCTATCACCAGAATAATTTAAACCGGCAAACATCCATGACAGCACATTTGTATATTACAAAGTACCTGGCCCATAAAAATTAACGGGCTGCCCCAAGCAAAGAAAACAACCAAGGAGATCTGAAATTACTGGGACTATGTAACACATTATCACCGTTCAACACATTATCAAAACCTGGAAGGATAGCGCTGAACCATCAACTTTGGGGAAGAAATGTGGTAAAAAAATAATAAAAAATCATAAATGGGGATCAAGTTGCATGGTAGAAAAAACATTAAAAGCAAAAAATAATACTGTGTTTATAGCGAATGTAAGTGCATTTCCATATAAACACAATGTGATGAGAACTCACAAGATTAGATGAGTGGCCATAAGAAAATCACTTGTTAATGAGACTTATCAGAAAAAAGGCTTTAGTTTGCTTGGGAACATAAAGGTTGGATTTGGAAAAATGGAAAAAGCAATAAAAAAAGATCATGTGATCTGATGAGTTCAGATTTACCCTGTTCCAGAGTCCTGGGTGGAGCCCAGCCGTATCTTATCTTCACTTCATTGGCTCCCTGTGAAATTTCACATTGATTTAAAAATACTACTTTTGACATATAAAGCATTAAATTGTCTCGCGCCGCAGTATTTGAGTGAACTGCTAGTGTCTTACAATCCGCCACGCCTACTAAAGGATGCAGGCTGCTTGTCAGTGCCGTGTATTATAAAAACTAAAGCATGGGGCAGAGTTTTTCTTACAAAGCCCCAAAGTAATGGTGCATACTAGCTTCCAAATAGTGTTCGGGACTCAGACACAGTCTCAGTGTTTAAGTCTAGGCTAAAATCCTATTTATTTAACCAAGCATTTTGTAAATAGATTAGCCTTAGATAAAGGAGCAGATCTGTGGGACTCATGGACGTAGAGTATTCTGGTGAACTGGTATGTTTAGATGCCGTCTTCCTCACTCTCATTGATCACTCAGGTTTGTTGACGGTGAGGTGATTGGTTGCTTTACATCACAGGGAGCCCTCATGTCTGTGTTTCCTTCTGGCTCTCTCTTTTAGTTATGCTGTTATAGTTAGTCCTGCCGGAATCCCTGCTTGCACTCTACACTAAATATACATTCACCTTATACATTATGTGACTGTGACCATACCCAACTGTTATCTCTCCTCTTCTGCTCTCCCCCCCTCTCTCTGTCGAGCTACACATGTCGTTCCTGAGCTGCCATGTCGTTCCTGAGCTCCAGACTCCCTCTGCCCTCTGGACCTGACTGACTCATCCTGGTGCCCTGCTTCTGGTTGAAGATCTCGTCACATGGATGTCCCGAGTGTCTCTTTGGGATGCGTCCAATGTCTGGGGACGGTTTCACTCTACTATGAAGACGGTTCTGGCCTCGACTGATGTTAACAGCTGTTTCTCTGCAGACTTGGCTACAGTCGCTCGATAGTTCAGGGCTGAAATGTCCTACAAGTCTGCCTGTGCCTCCAATAACTACCTGGACTCCATATTAACAATAATTAACATCTGTTAACAACTGTTATTCTGAACTGCCTGCCACCTAACACACAGTATGAATGTCGATCAATTCCTGCTTTCTGTTTCACCCAGATGAGGATGGGTTCCCTGTTGAGTCCGGTTCCTCTCAAGGTTTCTTTCTATTGCCATCTCAGGGAGTTTTTCCTTGCCACTGTTGACCTCGGCTTGCTCATCAGGGACAATCGGACTACCTGACCATTTTGATTCATACACATTCACATTTCATATAAACTTAAATAATTCTTTTGATTGTGTAAAGCTGCTTTGCGATGATGACAATTGTTAAAATTGCTATACAAATAAAATTGATTTGAAGGAAAGTGCATGACCATCATGCACAGAGGCCACTGTACAAGTGGTACACTGTCTGGAGGCAGTTTTATGATCTGGGGTTCCTTCAGTTGGTCAGGTCTAGGCTCCAGGGTATTACATTAATGGAGTTTTTTCTTCCCTGATGGCACAGGCTTGTTACAAGTCTCAAATTGTGAAAGAGTGGGTCTAAGAACATGAAGAATCAGTCACACATGAACTGGCTACCACATTTTGTGCTGCAATCATATCTAAAGGTGATTTGTTGCCATTGAACACTTTACTTTAGTGACTTTGTCACTGCAACTACAGTAACAGCCTGCTATCACAGTTAATAGTTTTTTTTTCAAAAGTTTTTTATTGAACAATTATCATATATGAACATATAAACAAGAATGAATTAAATGTATTATTTATAGATCAAAATGAAAAGAAAACTGAAAAACTCCCCACCCACCCCAAACATACACTAAAAACTACACAAACACACACACGCACACACACACACCCCTGCATCCTTCAGCTCAAACAAATCTGTATGAAATAGATACACTGATGCATGACCCAGTTTAAATAATCATTCAGGCAGTACCTGTAGATTTGCAAAATAAGCAATAAATGGTTGCCATTTGTGAAAAAAAATATTAGTAGACCCTCTCAGTGTATATTTTATCTTCTCTAGTTTAAGAAAAAATAACAAATCTTTAATCCACTGAGAGATAGAGGGACACTTAACAGACTTCCAGTGTAAAAGTATGGAACGTCTAGCCAACAATGATGAGAAGGCGATAACCTCTTTATGTGCGGAACTCAATGGAACTGAATCATCTGTAATGCCTAATATGGCAGTTAATGGACATGGCTTCAACTGTACCCCAAGTATAGTGGACATGAGATTGAAAAATTCTGTCCAAAAGTTGTGCAGGTTTGGGCACAAAAAGAACATATGACTTAGATTGCAGGGAGAGGCGCGGCACCTGTCACATCTATCCTCAACGTCAGGATATATTTCAGCTAGCCTTGATTTAGAATAATGGATTCTGTGCGAAACCTTAAACTGAATAAGACTGAGACGGGCGCAGGAAGAACTGGAGCGTATACTGTCTATGGCTTTCTCCCAAGATTCTTCACTCAACTGCAATCCCAGTTCATTTTCCCAAGCAGACCTGGTTTTAGCGATTTTACAATCACTAAAAGATAAAATAAAATTATATATTCTTGAAATCACACCTCGCTGATACGGATTAAATGTGATCAGACTTTCCCAGGGCTGCTTGGGAGGTATAGAAGGAAAATTGGGAAAACACTTGGATACAAAGTTACGAACTTGAAGGTAACGAAAGAAATGAGCAGTAGGCAGCTCATACTCTGAGGACAGACTAGCAAAACTTTGAAATACTCCATCTTCATATAAATTATACAAGTCTGTGATGCCTTTGTCGTGCCATGATAAAAATGCCGAATCTAAAAGTGACGGGGGAAACAAATGATTTTTATGCAATGGACCCATTGCTGACGCAGATCCAAATTTAAAGTGCCGTCTAAACTGATACCAAATCTTCAGTGTATTAAGTACAACTGGGTTATCAGTATATTGAGCGGGTTTGATTGGAAAGGAAGTGCAAAGTAGAGCTAATACACAGGATGGTTTACAAGACAATAACTCTAATTTGCACCATGGGGATTCAGATGAGTTTATCCAAAAATTAAATTTTTGAATATGTGCAGCCCAGTAGTAAATTTTAAAGTTAGGCAGAGTTAGTCCACCACTAAGTCTACATCTCTGTAGTAAGGTCTTACGGATTCTAGGAGGTTTCCCAGCCCAAAGAAAAGAGATTATGACTTTATCCAAGGAATCAAAAAAATACTTAGGAAGAAATAAAGGAACTGATTGAAAAAAGTAGAGAAATTTAGGAAGAATGGTCATTTTAACTGCATTGATTTTTCCGGTTAAAGAAAGAGGCAAATTGCTCCATCTTTGAAAATCAGATTTCACATCGGAAATAAGAGAGGAGAAGTTGGCATGTGAAAGGTCAGATAGAGAACGAGTCACTGTAATACCAAGATATTTAAAACCTGAACAATTGAGTTTAAAGGGCAGGTTTAGATGCTGAAGTTGTAAAGCACTACTATTGACCGGGTAGTATTCACTCTTGTGCAAATTTAGTTTATACCCCGAGAAAGAACCGAAATTATCCAAAATATTTAAAATAACAGGAACAGAGGTTGCAGGATCAGTCACGTATAACAACAAGTCATCGGCATATAAAGATAATTTTAGCCCCAACCCATTACGAATAATACCTTTAAAAGCAAGAGAAGATCTAAGCTTAATAGACAATGGTTCAATAGCAAGGGCAAAAAGCAATGGTGACAGGGGACACCCCTGCCGGGTACCACGTCCAAGAGTAAAATAATCAGAGGTTATATTATTTGTGTGAACACTAGCTTGCGGGGATTTGTAAAGGAGGCGAATCCAGGAAATAAATTTATCACCAAACCCAAATTTCTTTAATATTGCAAACAAGTATTGCCACTCAACCCTATCAAAAGCTTTCTCAGCATCCAGAGAGATTACAACCTCAGGAGATACAGATGTTTGTTTGGAGTAAATTATATTAAAGAGTGTACGAGTATTAAAAAACAAATGACGTCCTTTTATGAAACCGGTCTGCTCCTCAGATATAACATGTGGTAATACATCCTCTAAACGGGATGCAATTAATTTAGCCAGCACTTTCACATCAGCATTTAGCAATGATAATGGCCTATATGATCCACACTGAAGGGGATCCTTTCCCTTCTTAAGAAGAAGAGCAATTGAGGCTTGGTTTAAAGTAGATGGTAATGAGCCCTGGTCTAAGGATTCATTGAACACGCCAAGAAGCAATGGTGCCAATTTATCTATAAACTTTTTATAAAACTCAATTGGAAAACCATCTGGGCCTGGAGCTTTATTGGACTGCATTGCCTTAATTGAAACTATGACTTCTTCAAGAGATAATGGAGAGTCCAAGTCCCTTACAGATATTGTATCAATAACAGGAATATCAATACTTCGAAGGAAATTATTCAATTTTAGATCTTCTTTAAGACATTCAGACTTATAAAGGGAGGAGTAATATGATTTAAAAACTGCATTGATCTCTGTGGGATCAGTAGTGATAATATTTAAGTCATTTTTAATTTGTGGTATTAGGAGTGAGGCAGTTTGTCATTTTAGCTGATGTGCTAACAATCTACTTGATTTATCACCATATTCATAATACGTTCCCCGAGTCTGTAACAACATACGTTCTGTTTCTTTTGTTGAAAGAAAATCAAATTCTGTTTGTAAATCAATGCGTTGCTTGTACAACTCCGGAGAAGGATTAGATGCATAAATATGGTCGAGTTTGCTAATTGCAGATGTGAGTTCGCTGAGCCTAGTCTTGCGACTTCGATTTAGAAAAGCAGAGTATGAGATGATTTGCCCTCTAAGATAAGCCTTGAGAGTTTCCCATAATAATGAATAAGAAGTGGACTCAAGATGGTTAAACAATAAAAAATGATCAATAGTGTTAGAAATGAATGTACAAAACTCTTTGTCCGCTAAAAGAAGCGAGTTAAACCGCCAAGACGATGGGATCTGTTTATGCGTTGATAATTGCATATCCAGTGATAAGGGAGCATGGTCAGAAATTGCAATACTTAAATAATCTGAAGAAACGACAGAAGAATTAAGATGACTGTCAATGAAAAAATAATCAATTCTAGAATATGAATGATGCACCTGAGAAAAAAATTTGAATTTTTTATCTACAGGATTACGGAATCTCCATGGGTCTACAAGGCCATTCTGTGACATGAAATCAAAAAATATTTTAGACATGGCAGACTGGGACATAACGCGAGAACTAGAGCGGTCCAAAACTGGATCAGAAACACAATTTAAATCTCCGCCAAAAATTATCAGTTGAGTGTTTAAGCAGGGAAGGCTACTAAGTAAATTATTCGCAAAATCTGGATCATCGAAGTTTGGAGCATAGACATTTACCAACAAGACCTTGGTCTG
The DNA here is from genome assembly GCA_030347435.1 of Clarias fuscus. Classification (NCBI taxonomy): domain Eukaryota; kingdom Metazoa; phylum Chordata; class Actinopteri; order Siluriformes; family Clariidae; genus Clarias; species Clarias fuscus. Next base: position 169,390 of record CM059231.1, on the reverse strand, counting down.
AATTAGTGTGCCTGCAACAATAAGATATCTGCCATTTCTGTCAGCAATTATATGGTTAGGTGAAAACTGTATCTTTTTGTTTACTAATATGGCCACACCCCGTGACTTAGAATTAAAATTAGAATGAAAACTCTGACCTATCCAGGGACGGAGAAGCCTATGATGATCCTTAACTTGAAGTTGTGTTTCTTGTAAAAACACTATATCAGCATGTAAACGTTTCAGGTGATTAAATACTCTGGATCTTTTAATTGGGTTACCCATACCTCTGATGTTCCAGCTGAGAAAACGGATAGGCGTACCATTCCGAGCTAAACTTGGGCCTACAGAGGAACTAGCCATTTATCAATAAAAAATAAATTTAAAAAATGTGAAAAATTATAAAGATTCGCAAAGAGCCAGAAGGATGACACCCCCCTCCCCCCACATGCACGCGCACACACACACACACAAGCACACATAAAACACAAACCTAGAGTCTCCATCCTAACAAACACTAGGAGACAGCAAATTAAACTAACTAAAACAAAAGTCGCTCTCACAGTAACTGTGGCCATGACTCGGAGAGTGAGCCCAATGAAGAAGGAAAAAGAAAAAAAACAAGCAAAAAGGCTCCCACAGATTAAATAGATCAAAAATGATGCGCAGGTGGAAGTAACTTAATTCTCATCCCCAGCTTACAAGAAAGTATAGATAAATTATTACCATCTTGAAAGAAGAACAAGAAAAAAAAAGAGAAGAGGGAAAAATAACAGCAACAAACAAACAAAAACCCTAGAGGTGAATACACCTAGGATCATCCCTCATACATTGACCAAATATGCACAATGATACATCCTTGGCATACGTTAAATATTTGGTTCTCAAGACGACCCAAGGGCTGGAGTGCAATATATCTAGACAAAACACTAACTTTGCTAAATTAGAAGCTTGCATAGACAGAGGTAGCATCAGAACTTGTAAACCGATTACACATTTCGCTTAAAAAAAGGGAGAAAGAAAAGAAAACCCCTATTCAACAATAAAAACTGAATTTAAATTAAATATATGAACAACTATTTAAATCACTACGAGTGCAGTTCACGCCGTTTGCATAGTTTTAATGTAGTCTTAATGTACTCTACTGCATATTTTCACAATTTAATTTTGTTTACAGGTTACACACACCTGGAATCAATCATGATATGACTTTCCTGGAGAAAAGAGGGTCAAGAACCAAACCATGACAGCTAAGAAGGACTGGTGCATGAACCTTCTGATCAATAGTGTTAAGTTACTCATATTTATTCATGTGTATATTCATACTATTACACATACTGTAAATGCACCTATATATAGTTTCTGCATATCTTTATTCCACATATTAATATTTAGACATTTCTGTAAATGTACAATTATTCTGTACATTAATTTATTAATCTCTGCTCACTTTAGATTGTGTATTCATATGTTTTTTTTCCCTGTAAATCCAATTCATATATAGCCTTTATTTTTCTCCTGTATATATATATATATATATATACACACACACACACACACACACTACTATATATATATATATATATATATATATATATATATATATATATATAGTACAGACCAAAAGTTTGGACACACCTTCTCATTCAAAGAGTGTTCTTTATCCCAAACAATTCTCTTCTGCTTGTTGCCTGTCCTTAGCAGTGGTTTCCTAGCAGATATTCTACCTTGAAGGCCTAACTCACACAGTCTCCTCTTAACAGTTGTTCTAGAGATGTGTCTGCTGCTAGAACTCTGTGTGGCATTGACCTGGTCTTTGACCTGAGCTGCTGTTAACCTGCGATTTCTGAGGCTGGTGACTCGGATGAACTTGTCCTCCCCGCAGCAGAGGTGACTCTCGGTCTTCCTTTCCTGGGGCGGTCCGCATGTGAGCCAGTTTCTTTGTAGCGCTTGATGGTTTTTGTGACTGCACTTGGGGACACTTTCAAAGTTTTCCCAATTTTTCAGACTGACTGACCTTCATTTCTTAAAGTAATGATGGCCAGTCGTTTTTCTTTACTTAGCTGCTTTTTTCTTGTCATAATACAAATTCAAACTCTTTGAATGAGAAGGTATGTCCAAACTTTTGGTCTGACCTGTATATATATTAGGGCTGCAACTAACGAGTATTTTGATAATCGATTAGTTGGTCGATTATAAACTAAACGCTTCTTTAATTTGATGTTTTGCTTATAACTATAAAAATATAAATCAGGGTAATAGTTACGTATAAAAGTAAACTTTAAAAAATGCAAAAGCCACATTCTGTATAGAGTTTAATGAGCTTGAATTTTGATATTTTAAACCTTAAATGAAAGACAAAAGTTTGTTTTTTTGTGAAGTGGGTCCTTGATGTATCCTGGATAAAGGATGCCAATCATTTTTTTAAATCCTTCGTCTTCCACCATTGACATTGGCCGCATGTCAGTTACCAACATACATCTGTTATAGTGGCTGCTTGTTGAGGAGTGCATGGGGGACTTCTTTTTTTGAATGAACTCACTTATGCTGAGTTGTCCCTTTCTGAAAAAAAGAAATAAATAACAGCATTTGAGTATGCAAAGTACAGCATTTTATGTAAATCAACATTTTTGTTTTAAACAATTATTGCAGATGGTAAGTTGACTGTGTGTGTGTGTGTGTGTGTGTGTGTGTGTGTGTGTGTGTGTGTGTGTGTGTGTGTGTGTGTGTGTGTGTGTGTGTGCGCGTGTGTGCGTGGACAAAATTGTTGGTACCCTTCGGTCAATGAAAGAAAAACTCACAATGGTCACATAAATAACTTTAATCTGACAAAAGTAATAATAAATAAGAATTCTATGAATGTTAACCAATGAAAGTCAGACATTGCTTTTCAACCATGCTTCAACGGAATTATTTTAAAAAATGAACTCATGGAACAGGCCTGGACAAAAATGATGGTACCCCTAACTTAATAGTTTGTTGCACAACCTTTTGAGGCAATCAAACGATTCCTGTAACTGTCAATAAGACTTCTGCACCTCTCTGCAGGTATTTTGGCCCACTCCTCATGAGCAAGCTGCTCTAGTTGTTTCCGGTTTGAAGGGTGCCTTTTCCAGACAGCATGTTTCAGCTCCTTCCAAAGATGCTCAATAGGATTGAGGTCAGGGCTCATAGAAGGTCACTTTAGAATAGTCCAATGTTTTCCTCTTAGCCATTCTTGGGTGTTTTTAGCTGTGTGTTTTGGGTCATTGTCCTGTTGCAAGACCCGTGACCTGTGACTGAGACCCAGCTTTCTGACACTGGCCAGCACATTTCTCTCTAGAATCCCTTGATAGTCTTGAGATTTTATTGTACCCTGCACAGACTCAAGACACCCTGTGCCAGATGCAGCAAAGCAGCCCCAGAACATAACAGAGCCTCCTCCATGTTTCACAGTAGGGACAGTGTTCTTTTCTTCATATGCTTCATTTTTCCATCTGTGAACATAGAGCTGATGTGCCTTGGCAAAAAGTTCAATTTTTGTCTCATCTGTCCATAGAACATTCTCCCAGAAGCTTTGTGGCTTGTCAACATGTAGTTTGGCATATTTTTATGATTTGTTTTCAACAATGGTGTCCTCCTTGGTCGTCTCCCATGTAGTCCACTTTGGCTCAAACAACGACGGATGGTGCGATCTGACACTGATGTTCCTTGAGCATGAAGTTCACCTTGGATCTCTTTGGAAGTCTTTCTGGGCTCTTTTGTTACCATTCGGATTATCCGTCTCTTTGATTTGTCATCAATTTTCCTCCTGCGGCCACGTCCAGGGAGGTTGGCTACAGTCCCATGGATCTTAAATTTCTGAATAATATGTGCAACTGTAGTCACAGGAACATCTAGCTGCTTGGAAATGGTCTTATAGCCTTTACCTTTAACATGCTTGTCTATAATTTTCTTTCGAATCTCCTGAGACAACTCTTTCCTTCGCTTCCTCTGGTCCATGTTGAGTGTGGTACATACCATGTCACCAAACAACACAGTGACTACCTGGAGCCCTATATATAGGCCCACTGACTGATTACAAGATTATAGACACCTGTGATGCTAATTAGTGGACACACCTTGAATTAACATGTCCCTTTGGTCACATTATTTTCAGTATTTTCTAGGGGTACCATCACTTTTGTCCAGGCCTGTTCCATGAGTTTATTTTTTTAAATAATTCTGTTGAAGCATGGTTGAAAAGCAATGTCTGACTTTCATTGGTTAACATTCATAGAATTTTTTTAAATTATGACTTTTGTCAGATTAAAGTTATTTATGTGACCATTGTGAGTTTTTCTTTCATTGACCGAAGGGTACCAACAATTTTGTCCACGTGTGTGTGTATATATATATATATATATATATATATATATATATATATATATATAATGTTTAAAAATACACTGACATATCCAGTTAAGATATAAATGGCTAAAATAATGTAATTTTGTATAATAAAATGACATATGCATAAGTAAAACCACAGTAAATTACGTTTGAAAACAGATTTGCTAGTTAACAAGTTAACTTTGTAGTGGACTATAAAAAAAACTGTAGAAATGATAGTCACAAATGTACTGTTAATTTGCATTCGCTAAAAACCACAACAATCACTAAATGTAATATTCTACTGTTATTCACACTGTGTAATTTAAGCTAATCTAAAGTAGCGCCATTTAACTAATCAATATTGCTCATGAGGTGATTGCGCAATGTGATGCTAGCGAGTAGCAAGTGAACAGATCTACCGCGATTGTCCCGAAGTTAGCAAACAGTTTAAACAAAAGCACTTAAACTATACAACTTTTACACGCTGAAGAGATACAGTTTTTACTTACCCTGCTGATGTTTCGCCATTCGTAACCCCAACATGTTTTGCTTTTTAAGTGTTCACGCATGACTGCGGTACTGCCATGCCATGAAAGCTCGGTCTTGCATAGTGTGCAGGTTACCGTCTTCTTAGAGGCGTTTAATGTAAATTGCTCCATTACCTTGGAGGTCTTGAGGCGCACGCTTTTTCCTGCAGACGCTTCTGTAACCTCCACTGCGCGAGAGGTATCTGTGTTTCTGTGTGTATCTTTGTGTATTTGTGCATCTTGTGGTCGCGCTCCTCCGTAACGTGAGCAGCCCAACTAATCGATAACGGCATTCGTTGACAACGAATTTCATTATCGATTTTATCGATTAGTTGTTGCAGCCCTATTTTTTTTAATAGATCTGTATATATGTTTATATTACACTTCTGGATAGATGCTAACTGCATTTCGTTGACTTGTAACTAGGGTTGGGTACCGAAAACCGGTGCCAATACAGCACCGGTACCTATATAATCGGTATGTACCAGACCGAAACAGAACGCGAATATCGGTGCCTCATTTCGGTGCCACTTAAATGCCTGAACTGTCGATTAATAGATTTGTTCTCTGGGGCTATGATAACATGGTTGTAATAAGCATTACATGATCGCTATTAAAATTTAAATACTGCATTCATGGGGTGTCAGAAATTATCGGAAAAATAAATTATTTCCTTAATTAGAAAAATCCTGAGGACTTCGAAAAGCTTTGATAATACAAATCCAAAACATTGTTGCAGTAATGTTACTGTCCATTTTATTTTTGTAGATTAAACGTTTATTAGATTAAAAAATCAAAAGCACAAATCATCGGGAAATGAGACCGTCCAACATACGTGTGAATGCATCTTGCATTACACTCGCTCTGACGGCAGCAGGTGATCTACCGCTACCTTAACTTGCTAAATTAACTTTGGTTAAAATGCCTAAAACTAAACTGTCGAAAGTGTGGCTATATTTCACAAGAAAGGATTCCGACACTGCGACATGCAGTAAATGTTTTACAGCAGTTGTGTGGAAAGGGGAAAACACGTCAAATCTAATGAAACATTTGAGGGCACACGGAATAAACTTAAAGCAGAGGCATGCGAAGTGTTTGACAGCTTAGAGACAACAGCTGGCACTATTGGTGTGGATGACCCCAGCCCCAGTCATACCAACCGTAGGAAAAAGGAGTCCACCGATTATGATGACGACAGCAGCCTTTCCGCAGGTTAGTAGTAGGCTAATGTAATGTTAATTGCAAAATGCAAATCTTGCATTCATGCTAACGAAGTAGTACTTAAACTTTTAATATATTGTTCAATTTTAAGCATTAAATTTTTTGTTCAATAAAAATGTATTCTTAAGCCATCATTTTGTGGCTTTTGCAAAGTATCAGTTCAGGCACCGGTTTAAAATACGGATGCACCGATACCGATATATGGTATCAGCCTCAATACCACATTTTCTAAAGTACTCGTACTCGTTAAAAGTCCCCCGATACCAGGGACCGATTACACGGTCTGAGAAATGTCTATGTTTGAGCGGCATGTAAGGGGTTAATCACAAGCTCAGAGTGCCCGCCCCCAGGCCCCGGCTGCAGCTCAGAGCGGGGAGAAGGCGAGGCGAAACGAGACATGTCAGCCGTGTGGAATTATTTCAAAGTGAATAAAGACGACAAAACAAAGGCGGACTGCAAATTGTGCTCAGCGAAATTGTCCAGAGGAGGCTCAAAAGGTAGCGCATTTAACACAAGTAATTTAATCAAGCACCTAAAATCCCAACACGACAACGAGTACAAAGAGTTTACCCACGCTTCTAATCCAACACAACCCACGCTGCAGCAAACTCTTTAAAATTTTAAATCATGTTTTTATTAAGTACTTGGTATCGGTGAGTACTGAAATGCAAGTACTCGTACTCATACTCGTTTTCCAAAAAAGTGGTATCGGTGCATCCCTAGTTTAAAAGTATCGATTTGGCACCAGTATCGAAAAAACCCAAACGATACCCAACCCTACTTGTAACTATGTACAATAACAAAGTTGAATCTAATCTAATAGCCCATGAACTTATCCAGTGACCCGCCAGTACTCCATAAAATCATGAGAATGTTCATGCCTGAATATCTGGTTATTAAATGGCAAAATATGCAAAGCTACAGCATATATGACATCTGAAGTCTTTGCCAAGTATATATCACCTTTCATACACTGAGCCTCTCCCTCTTTGTCACAGACAAACATACAGAGATCAGCCTATTCTTTTTTAAATGACTTTGTACTTTTTAGAACAAACAGAAAAAAATAACATGCATACTTTGATCTCCATTTTCTTACTCAGACTTAAACAGACACTCATTTCTCACATATTTCTTTGATGTCACAGCACATTATTCTTGAGATATGTTATTACAAATGCATTCAACAGTTTTAATAATACGCACTCAGTAGTTTTAGGTCAATGTTTTTTTTCTAGGTGATGCACACAACTCATTGCAATATAAATGTTTCCTACTGCCTTTAAAACGTTTAAAACAATCTATTATTAACTAGATACAATTCCTGGAGAAATTGTGAAGTAGAGGTGCAATGGTACAAGCATTTTTCCAAAGTATTCCAGAAGTGGGTTTTTTCAGTGTGTCTACTGCACAAACTCCATCATACACTATGGAGTGATTTTTGCACTGATTTTACATGATTCTTACTAAAATAGCAGAGTTTTTAATAATAATAATCATAATAATCTGTCAGCACCTTATTATTATTAATATAATAATAATAATCTGTCAGCAAAGTACCACAGCAGGAACTTTGGTTGCAGAAAACCATTACTCTGGAACAAACAAAAGAAAACATCTAGGACTGCACTGTGACCATGAAGTACATATAGTGAGCATTAAACACTCCGTAGCCACTTAGAAACTCTAACAGAAAAACTGATAGCAATACTCATTCAATTAATTGTCAGTTAATCATGTGGCAACCTTATAATTCATAAAATCATGCACATACAGCTTCTATAAATCACCCCGTCAAAAGCATCAATTAAATTAAATTTCATTTGTATAGTGCTATAACAAAGCAGCTTAACACAACCAAATAAAAATTATGGAAATGTGAGAGAATGTGTATGAATCAAAATGATCATGCTTGATGAGCAAGCCAAGAATGGCCGTGCCAAGGAACTCGACTCAACAGGGAACCCATCCTCATTTGAATGATAACGGATCAACAACGATGCCACTGTCTAATGCTGTTTCCAAGTCGTATTACAATGCTAAATGCTATCACAATGTCATAATTCCCATTCAGGAACACTTTTTTAGTTGGGGTTCGTGCCAGGTATAAGTAATGTTGGGTCCCAACATAAAGCAAGACGTCTCCAAAGCAAGACATCACATTTTCTGCTGACATATAACTGGCTGGTTGGGCAGGGTCGTGAAATGGCAGTTCTACAGCAGGTGTCCCGGTTAAAGTGTCAGTTTAATTTATTACGCTTATAATGTACTTAAACACAAATGTAGGTATTCCTTGCAATCACAGTGCATTCCTAGATATGGTCTTTCGCCTGTTATAAAAGTCGTGACTTATTATTAACACAAAGTTGCTTTAAAGATTTAGATAGCTGGAAACTATTATTGTGCAAAGACTGATGTTTGGCTCAGCTGTAGAGAAGCGCTAAATATCAGTTTATATTCACAGACAAAACAGCTGCTGTTCTTAAACACCGGAAACATTTTTTTTAAAAACTTAGAACCTTATCTAATCAAATGAAGCACCACCTAGAAACCGTGTGAAGCACAAAACGGTCTGGACGTAAAAAATTTTTGATTTTTTTTATTATTATTATAAATTATTTCAACACGGTTTTCAAGACTAGATGAAAGCCGCGTACTGTAAACAAGTTAGTTTCCAATCCGAAGGAACTGGGGGGAAAAAATTGAAATGCCTCTAGTCAACTTCATAATTACACCTGCCACTTGTCGCTACAGTAAACGTAACGTTACTTAAATGAGCTTCTCTGTTGCTAAAAGTTTACTACCTGCGTTATTCAACACAACTTACGTCTTTTTTTCAACCATACACAGGAACAGATTTCGTCTCGGTGAAGTTAGTTAGCCACCTTGCTAGCAATTGAGTTATATGGCTGAGTTAATCCTCTTGTTTTTTTTTTCGCTAACGGTTTATTTGCATATCTTCTGAATTTTCTTTCGCCGACGAAACAACAAAAATATAACCTTATTTGACGGATTTTGGCTACAAATATCTAATAAACAAGAATCATTGCTAGGTAAAATGATTAGCTAACGAGCTACCTGAGATAGCTGTAACAGGTCCTGAACTCGGACAAGCAGGAACAGGTTCTCTCTCATTCCTTTGCGTGGGAAACGGGAGTTACCTAACGTTAGCTAAAATCTTCAGTGGTGTACAGTTTCGTTACCATATCTATATGACCGGTTATCTAAATTAAGCTTCGACACAAAATTATAAACTGTTTTGGCGAAATTAAATAATGCATCCAGTACACACACCTTTAGAGTTTCATACCTGGAACTTTTGTACGGAATTTTCTTTGTCAGTCGAGGATATCCAGTGATGTGTTCGTCCTTGTTTTCCCCCCTTTAAAAAAAATATACTAATAAGTCAATACACTGGCGTGAGGCCTGCAACTAATCCTATTTACAGTTTGCGTTTCACCAGAACAAAAACCTTAGTGTGCCAGGACGACACTCCCTCGTAGCCGTCCCACTGTTTTCTCGTGCGCGCTCCCGCAATTGCGCGCTCCCGCGAGTCCTTTAAACAGATGGATTAAGTTAATCGTGACAGCAGTTTCACGCTGCGTGTACCATCGTGCGGACATAATCACCCAGCGATTAATTTAAATTGACTCGTTTTGTCTTTATGTTCAGAAACAGCGTTAAAAAATACTGGAGGCGTGTGTGGTGAGTCTTTTGGGGGTGGTTTATACAGATTCACAACACACAAGGTATTCTATGGATAATTGTATATTGTCTAAAACTGTATATTGTCTGAATAGCTTGTGTGATAATTTATGTATATGTATAAAATATAGTTGCATATAAAATCAGCCATATGTAAAATGGAAGTTATGTATTCTGGAAAATGTTCTGGGGCCGATGGTTTAAAAAGGGACAGTCCTGGGAAAAACAGAAAATAATTTCAGAGGAAACGAGAAAGAGAAACTAGAAGGGAAAAAAACAGCTAAATATATACAGTTCTGAAAAAAATATGATAATGCCAAAATATTCAGTATATCAGGTTTTACATTTTATTGGTGTGTGTTTTGGTAAAATTAACAATTTTATTGTATGCTATAAAACTACTGACAACTTTTAGCCAAATTCCAAATACAATAATCTTTATTTAGAGCATTTATTTAAAGAAAATGACAATGCATCAAAATAACTAAAGATCTTGAATAATGCAAAGAAAATAAGTTCATATTCATTTTAAAAATGAATTTTACTCATGTTTTAACTAAGGAACTCAATAATCAGAGGTTGATCAATTAACCCTGATTTGCAATAATAGCTTTCATGTGTCTTTGGTATGCTATCCACCAGTCTTTTAATTTGATCAAGTCAAGTTGAGTAGGCTTTTATTGTCATTCCAAACATAACAGTTCAGTACACAATGAAACGAAACAACGTTCCTCCAGGACCAGAGTGATACATACGTCCAACATAAATTAACAACACAACTGTACCAGAACCAGCTAGCTAGCAAAGAGATCTAATTAGCAGACTAGCTCAGATATGACTGACTTACATTTTTTATTTTTAAGTTAAACTAAAACTATTTCTATACAAAAAAGAGAAAACAATAGACAACAGACAACAAAGTGCACATGCAAATGTGCAAACAAAGAGCTCCAGAGTGACAAACACAGCTATGTAACACGTTTCATTACTTTTTGTAGTAATGAGGTATGAGTTGAGTTAGTGGGAGGAGAAACAGTAAACATTTGATATTCCTGAAGTAGCAGAAATGATTTAAAAATACTTTGTGCAAATAGCAAGTAAAATAAATATTGTGCAATATATGGCAGTTCAGGTAGGTAGGTATGAACAAATTGTGAGATGGCTGTAGATCAGAGTGTTTGTTCATGTTTGTGTTTATCAGTTCAGCCCTGATGCTATTTAGATCGCCTGAGTACTTTGTGTGTGTGTGTGTGTGTGTCCGTGTGCGTGTGTGTGTGTGTGTGTGTGTGTTTATCAGTGCAATCCCTTTGTGTTGAGGAGACGGATGGCTTGTGGGTAAAAAGTGTTACATAGTGATGTGAGTGGCCGAATGCTTCGGTACGTTTTTCCAGATGGCAGGAGGGTGAAGAGTGAATGAGAGGGGTGCATCAGCCACGATCAGTCTCAATGCTCGTGGCTTTGCAGATGCAGCGTGTGGTGTAGTGGTGCTCAATAGAGGGGAGAGAGACCTTCTTCAGCTTCTCAGCTCTCCTCACTATCCCTTGTATGTAGGGTCTTGCAGTCCGATATGGCACAATTCCCAAACCAGACAGTGATGAAGATGCTCAGGATGCTCTCGAGTGTCCCTCTATAGAAGGTGGTGAAGATTGGTGGTGGAAGCTGGGCCCTCCTCAGCCTTCTGAGGAAGAAAAGACGTTGTTGGACACATAAATCAACCCCAGCCCAATCTCCAGATCTGAACCCCCTTTCAAAACCTCTTGAATGTGATCAAGAGGAAGATGGATGTTCACAAGCCATCTGGCAGTCTTTGTTTGATGGCTTTTTTTTTTTTTAAGAAAAATCTGCTCAATTTAAGCTTTAGTGTAGCACCCCCAGATCATCACTAATCCTTTCCCACATTTCACAGTTGGTGTGAGACACTGGATTGTAGGCCACTCCGCGTATCTGGCAAACAATAAGACAGTGTTAACAATCATGTGTTGGCCAAAGCTGAAAATTGGAATAATCAGAGAAGACTATTTTACTCCAATTTGCTAGGGTCCAATTCCTGTGGTCTTTTGCAAATCTCAGCCTGGCTCTTCTTTGCTTCTCACTGATGAAGAGCTTTTTTCATGGCTTGGCCCACACCTCTAGGAGCCTCTTTTAAACCATCCTTGCTGTTCCCCTTACCTCAACCTCAGTTTGCCACTGTGATTGAGGGTCACTTGATGTCATCCTACATCCTTGATGTCATCCTACTTGAGTGAAATTCAAGTCGGCAGTCATCCCTACCAGTGGAAGGAGAAAAATACTTTTTCACGGCAATGTACAAACACACACACACACACACACACATACACGCTGTACATTGCCTGGCTCAAAAAATAAAAGTTTGCACACTCCAAGATTTTATTGAATCAAAAAACCGATTGATCTGATACCTTTGTCATTCAGTAGATTCAGGTTGTCAGCTGATTTCATTTTATTGCCACATAACATCGTTGAGCCTAGACCTAACCAACTGGAACCTTAGATGATCAGAACACTGCCTCCAGAGTTTTGTACAGTGGGCACTATGTATGATGGGGGCATCGCTTTGTGCGTTTGTCTTCATACCCTGATGGACTCTTGCTTTGGAATAGAAATGTAAGTGATTTTTCCTGATTTTTCCTGATTCCGTGCGTGCGTGCGTGCGTGCGTGCGTGTCCGCTACTTATGCTCTGTAAAGCTTTTATAACAGTTCTAATCTAAAATACTGTTAATTATTGTTTTGAGGTAACTCTAAATTAACCTCTGCAGCAGAGGTAAGATTTGGTCTTGCTTTCTCCGAATGGTCTTCATGAAAGCCAGGTTCATCATAGTGCTTGATGGCTTTTACAAATTCACTTGCAAAAATTATTCCGGAACAGCTGCACTGTAAACTCTAATGAATGCTCAAAGTAATTAAACATATTGAGTATGGTTAACTTAAATAATTACAATTAGTTCAAATTAATAGACCTTGATGAGGATTTAGAACTTTTTGGTATTTATGAGTTTGACACTTTTCAAGTTAGGTGTACAAATGTAATATTTTAAGTAACTGTAAGTACTTAAGTAACAGTAACTGTCACCTTAAAGCTTCACCAACTTAAAATCTTTCAGCCTATCGATTTCGTGCCTGATGTCATCAGGGCGATAGGGCACTGGTGGCTCAATGGTAGGTGTTTGATTCCCAACAACTGGATGAAGTGCCTGTCCCAAGCCCAGATAAAATGGGAGGGTTGCGTCAGGAAGGGCATCTGGCGTAAAACCTGTGCCAAGCTTGATACAGTAATTGCTATTAAATAATATGAGTTAGGCTACTCAATAATGCAAGTAAAGAACGATTAATATGAATGAGTACAACAAACTCAAAAACTGATAGTTCTGTTTACTTAAAATGGGAAACATCATGTATGTAACTGATTACATCATCATTACAATCATATAGTAATTTTCTACACACTGCAGTAACTGTATGATTTATTATAGAATTTTCTACTCATTGTAGTAAACTGCAGTACTTCCTATAGTAAGATGTCAGTAAGTTTCAAGACATTTTTAATTGTCATTTTTAAATAATTAAGGCTTCATAATTTAAAGCTACTAAGGTAAGGGATCTTGTATATGAAGAAGTAGGCTATACATTAATAAAATATGCACAGGGAAGAAGAATAAATAGCCTGAGAAGTTATTTGATAATTTTACATTTCAGAGCTCTTGAAGAGAAGTTATATGTACTCATGTAACAGTAAAGCATAGTTCCTGCTATTTTTTCTTATAATTAAAAGCTAAAAAGTCAGAGAGCAATTGATCAATGAGAAAATAAGTTACTACCCCTGGTATATGTTGTAATATCCACCATGCCATGTCTTCAGAGTATGCATCTCTTGCTCTTTCCTTAGCCTCTTTTACCAGGTCTCTCAGCCCACACACTCTGGTTCTCTGTTTCTCTGCATATTTCTAAATGAATGTTCAATCTTCATGGCCTCACAAGTACTGAGGCAAATACATAATGTAGTACTTACCCCATGAAGTACTACGGTTTACTACAATGTGTAGAAATTACTACAGTAAATAGTACAGTTTACTACAGCATCCTATAGTAATTATTTAATTAATTACTTTATAAGACTGTAATAAACTGTAATATTTACTATAGTAATTTTCTACACACTGCAGTACACTGTATTATTAGTGGTGCTTTGCGAAGCGAAGGACTACTATTATAATCTCACAGGCTTATTATTTTTCTTTTTCTTATTCTTCCGTATGAAAGTTTGGCGCGTAACTAGTCCCGCACCATTTGTCGTAGACCCATGGATGAGGTATCACATCGTTCGGCTTGTTCGGGAATGGGGTGCTATGACTTTTCTAAGGGGTGGGCGGTTAGCAGGGGGCAATTAACCGCCCCAAAAAATCCCATAGACTTAACATTGAGACCAACATCAGCTATGACATCAGCTACATCTATGACTATGACATGGGAAGCTCTATGACGTCACGGCAAAGCACCACTCACAGTTTCTTCAGAAAATGTGCCTCTCTAGTTTATTATAGTAATTTCTACACATTGTAGTAAACTGCAGTACTTCCTATAGCAAGATGTCAGTAAGTTTCAAGACATTTTTAATTGTCATTTTTTTTAATACTTAAGGCTTCATAATTTAAAGCTACTAAGTTAATGCATCTTGTATATGAAGAACTAGCCTATACATTAATAAAAATATGCACAGTGGAGAAGAATAAATAGCCTGGGAAGTTAGATTGTGAAACCTGCATATTTTCAATGCCCATATGCTTAAAAAAATGGCTGATTTGGGAGAGGGAGCCTTCTTGGTAGAAGGTTTTGAGATTTAATAATAATGATCACTAAAGTGTTTTGCATAATGAGCTGTTTGCTAGGCTGCCTTAATGAACAGACTGTAACCCCAGGGCGTATAGAGATCAGGAGCCTATCATGAGCCAATAAAAAAAAACACTTTGTTTTGCACATGTTGTAATTCGTTACATTTTCTGTCCATCATTTGATATTCATGATTGTGGCTGCTGCCTGATCCAGTTTGCCTGACACAACATAGCAGCATGTAGAGGAATTGCTTTGGCATGTGATGTATGTAAAGAGCTTTGTGATAAGGAATTATTTTAAAAATGAGAAGGAAGGAGAATCAAGCTCATCAACCTGTGCAGGCAAAGCGATATAGGGTATATTTACAGGCCCAGCCAAGGGCAAAGAAGAAGCTGTTCGTATATAGCACCAAAACCAGAGACTGGCTGATCTTTGAATCTTTGAACTCTAAAATCCTAATTAAAGCATCTTTATTCAATGGCTTTCTTCTTCGTAATAATAATAATATTAATAATATATCAGCGTTTTAATATTTATTATTCATAATAAGTTTAACAAGTAATCTGAGAGAAAGTCAATGTAAATATTTGTAAAATGATATTCATTGAAGGCTTCTTCCATATTCAAAGGATGACTACAAGATCATAAAAGCTAGCTGCTCTACAAAGGATAGATGTTCATAATGGTATAATTCAGTAATGATCAAATAACACTATATTTCACTTTACCTGAAAGGATGTAACTCTCTTTTTTAAAAATCAAATCTTGATAATTTGTCCTTGAGAAGTCATAAAACAGCATGGAAATTTGTTGATCAAAAAGTGTATGAACCCTGTAGATTGTACCTATTAGCTGGAGGCACATGTATTTATTGTAAATTTACTTATTGTTTTTTAAGGTCAGATTCCACACACATGTAACCATTCATTACAAATGGTACATGTTTATGGACGATTATAGCAACCCCTCTGGTATTGGAACAGAGTAAAAACTGGTACATTTGATAGTTTTTGGAGTCGTAAAACTAAAATATCCACTCTCCCACTTGCTGACATCAGGAAGTATGCTAATGTGTTTCCTGTGGGTTTTAGTAGCTTTAAATGAGAAAAAACTTTTTTGTGCTTAACTGTGTAGTTGAGAGATTTAACATTCCAGCTTAGCAATTTACTGGGCAACAATACCTCTGAAACAAACCTTTATTATTGCTAATGTGGAAACAGACGAAAGATTGACTCAGACACTTCCATACATCCATAAGTGTACAGATCTCACAAACATAAAAAAGATCATAGTTAAATCCATACATTAGTGCTTATCTGGGAGATTATCTATATTAGAATAGGTTGCGTCCCTGAACAACTTACCCAAGGTAAACTTTTAGATTAAAATGATCTTCACTGATACAAAAAGATAAAGTTCTCCAACTGACATGAAAAGAAATTTAAATAGGTAAGTTAAGGGAGTAACTTTTCTGTTATTCACTGGCGCTGGACAGTCGTCTCCCTCACCCTCACTCTCTCTCTCTCTCAAACACACACACACACACAGAGCGCAATCGCAGTAAACCTTGTGGGAATGGCTGCTCAGTGATCAGGGGGATGGGCCATGAAGAGCGAGAGGAGTTTAATGTCCGCCATGTTGGCCATGGCGCATTGAGTCAGAGAGAGGGACCGGAGTCGATGGGGGAAGTAGACCAAAAGAAAGGGAATGAGATCCGGACCTTCCCTGTCTGTCGCTGTCATTTTTACCTACTGCCAACCGAAACCTAGATTTCGGGATCACGAAATAAAACCATTTATGACAACTGTATCCAAATCAATGGTGAACATTATTAGGAGATCGTATATATTTATCTTGCACCCCATACTATTAAAAAAAAAAGTAAATTGTCTTTTCGGGCACGAGTGCTGGACGCTTCCAAGCCTTTGCCAGTTTTCCGCTGTGAGGATTTACCCGAACTTCACGAGTATGCATCAATCAACCGGCCGAGCCACAGATGCCGACCGGGATGGAGAAATATAAAGAGTCTGTAAGTTTTATCGCTTGCATTAACGAGTTTAGTCCCATTAAAATCCCGTGTTTGAATTGTGGTATTATGGAATTTACTGTTGAATTTTGGCCAAACGTAAGCAGCTCAGTTTACTCAAATGAAATTGATTAATGGCGTGTAGTTTTGCTTAAATAGACTGTCCAGTACAAAGAAGTCACGTGACCGCGCGAATATCCACCATTTTCTTCCAATTCGCTGTGCGTTCGGACTCTGAGGCTGAGGTAGTAACATTAAATTTCAGCTAGAGGGACACAGTGATTCAACACTGCTAGTCTAACTGATGTAAACATGAGCTAGTTTGTACCATTCTAGTGAAGTACAACCGGTGTGTAAACAGGTGCATACGTAATAGATGTGTAAGACCGAATAGTGTTCAGGTTTCAGGATAGCCTAAGATATCTTATAAAATAGAAAGGCCGTACCTAGTCTATTGCTTTAGCGGTGGCGGTCGAGCCGCGCCGCCATATTTGAGGGAGCTACTTTCATTTCAAGTGCAACCATTGGCAACGCATTGGCTTCAAAATCAGAAGTATTGTGAGAATTACTGTTCAAAGCAAGTAAAATCATGTAAAGATTGTACATCGCTAGATAGTTGTCACTAGTTTTTTTGTGTGCTAACCATTTCTTTCCACATTTCCAGAAACATGCAGATAGATTGAAAAAAATGTACACGGTTTCAATCAATTTTTATGTCCAAAAAAATGTACACGGGATCAATAAATTTTTATGACCATTTTTCTTCCGTAAAGTGGACTTATTTTGGCTACAAATATAAAACAAATTTATTATTGAAAGAAGATTTTTTTTAAACAATTAAAAGTTTTAAACCCTAAAGACAGGAATAAAATGTAGAAAATGGAATAAGCACATAGTCCTTTGCAGCATTTTATTCCTGTCTTTAGGGTTTAAAACTTTTAATTGTTTTTTAAAAATCTTCTTTAAATAATAAATTTGTTGCTCACTCTGTATCATATTTGTAGCCAAAATAAGTCCGCTTTACGGAAGAAAAATGGTCATAAAAATTGATTGGAGATTCAATTCAATTCAATTTTATTTATATAGCGCTTTTAACAATTGACATTATCGCAAAGCAGCTTTACACAATCAAAAGAAGTAAGTTTGTATGCAATGTGAATGTGTATGAATCAAAATGATAAGATTCATTGGAGATCATTTGTAAACAAACAGACCGAGTTTATATAGAATTTTTTTTTCTTATGACTGCATCAAAAATTTATTTCACGTTTCAGAAATCCAACCTGCTAACTCTTAATCATCTACAAATGTCGCACTGTTTGTCAGAGCATGTAGCCCTTAAACCCTACATTTTTTTATTCTTTCATTTTTGCATTACCAAGGTTTAATAAATATATATAGGGGGAAAGAATATGTAGAGTAATATATAGTACAGTGGAACCTTGGATTCGTCCCGGAAGCGGGCTCGTATATAAAAAGTCTCTCACTAATGACACTTGACTGAGAGCAGAACTAACAGAATCACTCCTGTAAAGTGTGTGTGCAGGGGCGCCGCTAGCAATTTTGGGCCCTATGACAAAATATCCAGTTGGGCCCCCCTACCACACCCAAAATCTTCAATCATAAATACCAAACAAACTTATATAAACAGAGTACACAATGCAATATACTACAACGGTGACTAGAAAACATAAATCATTTAGAAATTATCTTTTGTTTATCCTGCCAGTGACTTAAATGCTAAAAGCCAAACGCCTGGCCTTCTTGCTGGCAAAATCCTCAATCAAATCCTTAAAATCCCGTCTTAAAGCCAACTGGCTTCCAATGGACAGTATGGCAAGGTTGTTCAAACTTTCCTGAGACATGGTTGATCTTAAGTAGCTTTTTATCAATTTAAGCTTGCTGAATACCTTCTCTCCACAGGCAACAGTGACTGGAAGAGTGCAAAAGATCCTCAGGGCAATGCACACCTCTCCAAAAATGCTTTGGAGTTCCATTTTATGAATTGCATTTAGGAGAGCAAGAGGAGAACAATCAGAAAAAGTGGCTAAAAATATTGCATTGAGATGCCTGATTTCATCCTCAAACTGAGGTGTGAGGTCCTTTGTATACTTTCTTATGAGAGGCTGGCACACAGTTGAAATATCACGGTCACTCAACTTCCCCACTTTTATTATGGCAGCAAATTCCTCTATAATACCTGCAGTTGTTTTGAAGCGTGTCCAAATCACAGCTAATGTGGTCCATGGCAGTGAAAAAAACAGTGTTGCGGAACACTTTGTCACTGCTGTCCTTCTGACCTTCTTCAGGGTCAGGGGTCTCATCATATAACCTCTTTCTCTTCCTTTCATGGCCCAATCCTTATTAAATTTATGTGGCACTCCCATCTGACTGGCAATCAAGGATGCCTCTGAAAGGAGAGTATGCTAACTATCCCTGAGATTTTGGATCTCATGTTTAAGGTCTCTGACATTAACGGCCTCAATCTCCAGGGAAATTTTCCCTGACTGGAGAATCGTATTCCTGTCATCAATGCACTGCAAAACCTTTACCCAAATGGTCAAAAGCATAATAGCATCAAATGAGCTAAAGTACTTTCTGAGTCCAAAAGCTTCCGCCCTGGCCTCATTTGAAAGACTGCATGTATTTTGCCACAGATTTGACAGCATCAATTCGGGTACTCCATCGAGTGTTTGTCTTTTTTGGGTGCCTTCACTTTCTCTAAGTGGTCTTTTAACAGTGAGTCATAATGGGACAACAGCTCTAAAGTCCCTAGGAAAGTTCCATTATGGACATCACCTAAGTCTTTTGTTTTACCCCTGAAAGCTAAATTTCTTGATGTAGGGTTACATCAAGGAGCCTCTGCAATCATGAGGCATGTCTCTTTCTTCTTTTTGTGCAAATTTACAAACGATAGTTGCTCTGTCTTTGTCACTTAATTTTGTAGGCCACAAACCTGGGTCAACTGACAGCAGGTCATGCAGCTCAGTATCTCAAGTCAAGTCAATTTTATTTATATAGCGCTTTTAACAATTGACATTGTTGCAAAGCAGCTTTACACAATCAAAAGAAGTAAGTTTGTATGCCATGTGTATGAATCAAAATTATAAGATTGTCCCTGATGAGCAAGCCGAGGGCGACGGTGGCAAGGAAAAACTCCCTGAGGTGGTAATAGGAAGAAACCTTGAGAGGAACCAGACTCAACAGGGAACCCATCCTCATCTGGGTGATAACGGATAGCAGGGATTGATCAGCATAATAATGTGTACTGCAAGTTCAGTATAACAGGAGATGTGTTTAAAATTAAAAGGAGTCCAGTTTGTTCCTGGAGGCTCAGGTAGACTGTAGGAGATTCCAGTCCTAAAGTGTCCACCAAAGATTTTAAATAATTTTTTATTCGGAAACCGAGCAAGTATTAGTTTACGAGCGCCGAGTATCATGCTTCACACATGCGACTCTTATTTTGACACCGAGCGTCACTCTCTCACCTTATCCCCCCAACCTCCCCCCTCCCCCTCCCTCCCTCCCTCCCCCCACGTCTACAAGCTCTGATCGTGCGTGCACAATTTGACACTGACACACACACACACGCACGCATTGGCGCGTGCACGCACCAATGGAAACACTTATCTGATCGGATTTATTTGTACTTTTTTTAAAGGTAAAGTGCAGATTAATTTGTTTTATTTTCATTTTATAGATTGTATTAATTATTTTTATGTATTTATTTTTGGGGGCTGTGGAACGAATAATTTGAGTTTTCATTATTTCTTATGGGAAATGATGATTTGGTTTAAGAGTGTTTTGGAATACGAGCCCACTTCCGGAACGAATTATGCTCGTAATCCAAGGTTCCACTGTATGTAGAATACCCCTTAATAATGTATTATTTTCAGCAATATCCAATATCCATTGAGCATTATTCTCAATCATAAATTATACATAATAAACCTGATTAGCTTCATAAACTCTATTTAAATCATGAACCTGCCTGTAAAACCCCAGCTAAAGTTGTTGTTGATGTTTTGTAATTTACTGTGTTTTCTACATAAAATCAATCTACATAACGTAAAACAAATTTTTAATGTTGAATAGGTCTATGGCTATGTCAAACATTGAAATAGTGAAATTAATGCTTATAATCAAACTGCGATGCATTTTAGTCTGTTTTTAAAAGGCAGGATCTCAGTGACATTCTGGTTACCTCCTTCTTCAACTGGGAGAAGAGTTGGGGGAACTTCGTGAGGAAGAGTGGGTGAGGGCGAGGCTGCATCTGTACAGTATTAGGAAAAACTCATTATCAGTGAAATAGTTATCTGCTATCTTACACAGTAGTAGTACTTAAAGTCTGCTAGCAAAGTTAGCCAATAAGATAGTAAGTAGATTGCTACAAATTCAAGATCTATATCTGGACAAAAATTCCATATTTAATTTTCATTGGTGAAAAACGTAACCTGTTGTATTGAGTATCCGATAGTGGTTAGCTGTGCAAGTCGCACCATAATGTTGGTGCAGGTTAATGTACGTTACATCAAAGAAAGCTTCGTGAATAAACAGATAGCTTTCTTTTCGAAACACTTAGTGAATAATTGTCGGCCCGTTTTCTCTCTCTGCTCTCTGTAACCTCGCTTGTCGTTCCTGATGACCTGACTTATGCTTCTTTGTTGAAGTCAATGACATGTTATCTGCTTTCATAGTTCAACATCTGTGCTCAGCAGCGACACTCTTCGCTAGGTAGGATGGGCTGAACCATACAGTGAATCAGAGAGAGGTGTGATTTGACTGGAGATGCAGAAATAAGTCATAATCTTTTTTCATTTGTAACTCTTTTGTAGATATATATATACACGGTGCCCCTGTGTGTGTGCGTGCACGTGCGTATGTGTGTGTGAAGGACAAGGGGGGGGGGGGGGGGTAAAATGATGTGCACATTCTCAACCTGCAGGCTGATACAGAGAGAGAGAGAAAATGGATCTTTAACCTCACTAATGAGACTTTCTTGTGCTTTATAAGTGCACTGTACACTCATGCATACAAACACAAAATAAAAGAGGTTTTACGCGCACACGCGTGGTCACGGTCTTATAGTAAACATGTTGATTATATCAGTGAGAGACGCGCACTAAGACTGAGCGGGGGGGGGGGGATTACCCACAATTCCGCAGCGCAAGAGTGAGCCATTGGCTCGTTTGTGATCACGTGATGCTTGGCTTCAAAACAAGAATCGCATGCGTGTTACAGGATACACGGTACTCATAAAACAAGACTTTTTTTTAACTTTTACAAGTTAAAATTTATTTAAAATCTTTGCTCATCTTGGGGAACACTTGCAAACCGCGTTACTCGCAAACCGAGATTCCACTGTATATAGAGTGACGCATCCTTTTTTCAGCACAATCTAGGCAATATGATGAACTGAATTTTATTTCATTTTAACAAACTAAAAAAAAACATGACTGAGCAAATAAAAAAGGCTGGGTAATAGGCAAAAATAGCACAGAATACATTTACATTTTTGCCATGTCATTCCCATATTACGGTAAAAAAAAAATGGCATTTTATTTTTAAAAATCTTTTTTTATTGAACAATTGTCATACACAAACACATAAAAAATGTAATTAAATGTATTATTATGACTATTATAAATCAAATAAGAAGAAAAATAAAAGAATCCCCACCCACCCCAAACATGCACTAAAACCTACACACACATGCACACACGCGCGCGCGCACACACACAGACACACCCATAGCAAAGAAACTCCAAGATGAGATCTCATATTAATCTCTTTTTTGTCTCCTATACAGAAATTAACTGTCTTTGAGACTTGAATGAGATTTAGGTGTTTTCTGCATCTTCTCAAAGGTGCAGATGTGGCTCAAATGTGGCTCATTACCTTTAAACTTCAGAGATAGTTTACATTTGTCTTGTGTGCGACTCTGCTGAAATGAGCCTTCTTTGAGACTTGAATGAGATTTTAGCCGTTTTCTCAATCATCTCAAATGTGTCTCAAATATGGCTCATTATCTCAGAGATAGTTCATATTTGTCTCGTGTGCGACTCATATTTTTGTTTCCCCAAAGGAGTGTTTCTCATACATAAAGTATACTGTACTTGTAAACTGTGCATTTGGGATTACTGATATGTTCTGATATTATCTTTTTTCATTTTTATGCTTAGTCGTGAGTAGTTAATTAAAATTAAATAAAATTGAGTTCTTTATATTGAAGAATCTATTATGCTGAAAAAATATCACTCTATATCGACTCATATACAGTATATTTATTAAAACATAATGCAAAGAATGGCTAAAAATGCTCTCTATACTAAAGAGTGTTTAGTACTTTTTATACTCCATCTTACTCTTCACATACGGGTAGATGGAGGGGAGGGTTAGTAGGTTGGGTCTCTGAAATGAAGATATGTAGGTTGATAACTATTGCTTTGTAATAGATAAATGTTTTATTTTAAAATCTAGCTTCTTTATTTAAAAAAAAAATCCAACCACGAGTTATATTGTTATACAGTACACCCAGGTGTACCTATTTGATCAGCATAGCTGACCTTTAACAAACCTTAATGAATTTATTGAAATTAAACTGACAAATGTCAAACTTCCTTTACATTCTGTACAAATGTCATTACCAATAAAGAACTAAAATACAATATACAGATTTTTTATATTTTTAGGTGAAGCAATGAAATAATGTGTGTTCATTGATTTCTGTATACACTTATCATTTAGGACCAAACCTATTTTTGATTATACATTTATGACTAAATGTTCAACATTTTTTCATGGCCAACCAAATTAAGCATGCAGCACATAGAGATTCTAATAAAGACATAATTTTCCACAATTTCTCCCACACGTACTTCAAGCCTGCAAATGTTTAAAAGAGCCAGCGTGTTAGAGAAATGTGCAGGGCATCGCCAGGCCTCGGTCTCAAGTCAGCAAAAAGCACTCATTATTCATCCAGACCTTTAGGTGGCAGTAGCACACCCCCTACTTTGCCTGCCGCAGAAGAAGACGAAGAAGAAAATACGTTTTGAAATGTAATCACTGTTGAATTGATAATTTTGAAACTCAAATACAACTGAATTTATTAAACTGGAATATTTGACTTTAAAAAACATATTTAATAATGAATGTCATGGAATTTTCAACAGTCCATTTCAAGCTATGAAATTCAGATAGAAAAATTCAAGCTTGGAAATTCAAATACAAATTTGAAGCCAGAACAGATTCCATTTGTCAATGACCTAGGAAAGCGGACGTTTTGGGAGTCCTAGGGAGTCTACAGTGGTGGCCAAAAGTATTAAGATAGCATATGCCATGTACAGTGGAACCTCGGATTGCGAGTAACATGGTTGCGAGTGTTCCGCAAGACGAGCAAAGATTTTTAATAAATGTTTATTTAAAAAACGAGCAAGAGTTGGTTTACGAGTGCCGAGTATCATGTATCATGCATGGGCCTCTAATTTTGACACAGAGCGTCACGTGATCAAGTCAAGTCAATTTTATTTATATAGCGCTTTTAACAATTGACATTGTTGCAAAGCAGCTTTACAAAATAAAATAAGTAAGTTTGTATGCAATGTGTATGAATCAAAATGATAAGATTGTCCCTGATGAGCAAGCCGAGGGCGACGGTGGCAAGGAAAAACTCCCTGAGATGGTAATAGGAAGAAACCTTGAGAGGAACCCGACTCAACAGGGAACCCATCCTCATCTGGGTGATAATGGATAGCAGGGATTGATCAGCATAATAATGTGTACTGGAAGTTCAGTATAACAGGAGATGTGTTTAAAATTAAAATTAAAAGGAGTCCAGTTTGTTCCTGGAGGCTCAGGTAGACTGTAGGAGATTCCAGTCCTGAGCTATCGAACAACTGAAGTCACAGGTCCCCAGAGCATTAATCGATGACAGGACAGTCTTCATGGAAACCATCCCCAGCCACCACACGAATCCAGGCAGACCACACGGGGCATCTATGCGACGAGATCTCCAACCAGAAGCAGGACTCCAGGATGGGTTAGACGGGTCCAGAGGGCAGAGGGGTCTGGATCACTCAGGAGTGACATGTATAGCTCGACAGAGGGAAAGGAGAGAGAGAGAGAGAAGAGAACAGAAAATAAGGAGAGATGTCAGTTAGGTATGGTCACAGTCAACATGTATAAGGTGAATGTATATTTAGTGCAAAGTGCAAGCAGGGACTCCGGCAGGACTAACTATAACAGCATAACTAAAAGGGAGAGCCAGAAGGAAACACAGACATGAGGGCTCCCTGTGATGTAAAGCAACCAATCACCTCACCGTCAACAAACCTGAGTGATCAATGAGAGTGGGGAAGACAGCATCTAAACATACCAGTTCACCAGAATACTCTAAGTCCCCCAGATCTGCTCCTTTACCTAAGGTTAATCTATTTACAAAAATGCTTGGCTAAATAAATAGGTTTTTAGCCTAGACTTAAACCCGAACATTAATAGGAAGACTATTCCATAACTTTGGGGCTTTGTAAGAAAAAGATCTGCCCCCTGCTGTAGTTTTAATAATACGTGGTACTGACAGGCAGCCTGCATTCTTTGATCGAAGTAGGCGTGGCGGATCGTAAGACACTAGCAGTTCACTCAAATACTGTGGCGCGAGACCATTTAGTGCTTTAAATGTCAAAAGTAGTATCTTAAAATCGATGCGAAATTTCACAGGGAGCCAATGCAGTGTAGATAAGATAGGGGAGATGTGCTCGTATCTTCTGGTTTTAGTGAGGACTCTCGCTGCTGCATTCTGTACTAACCGAAGCTTGTTTATACACCTAGTTGAACAACCAGACAGTAAGGCGTTTACAATAGTCCAACCTAGAGGTGATAAAGGCATGAACTAGTTTTTCTGCATCATTTAGTGACAATATGTTTCTAATCTTGGCAATATTTCTAAGGTGAAAGAAAGCTATCCTGGTGATATTATCTACATGTGCTTCAAACGAAAGGCTGGAATCTATAATCACACCAAGGCCTTTTACTGTTGCATTTGATGGAACAGAAAGGCCATCTAAAGTTACAGTGTGATCAGAAAGCTTACTTCTAGCTACTTGTGGTCCTATGATCAGAACTTCTGTCTTATCAGGATTAAGCAGAAGAAAATTAATTAACATCCAATCTCTTATGTCCTGCACACACTGCTCAATTTTAGCAAAGTGGTTTTTCTCATCTGGTTTTGCTGAGATATATAATTGGGTGTCATCAGCATAACAATGAAAACTAATACTATGTTTACGAATTATGTTGCCCAGAGGAAGCATGTGAAGGGAAAAAAGCAGTGGGCCTAAAACTGAACCCTGTGGAACACCAAACTCCACTTGAGAACATGAGGAATGGTCACCATCTAAATCTACAAACTGATAACGATCAGTCAAATAGGATCTGAGCCACAAGAGGGAAGTTCCCTTAATTCCTACTACCTTTTCTAATCTGTGAAGGAGAATACTATGATCAATGGTGTCAAAAGCTGCACTGAGGTCCAGTAACAGTATAGTGACGCAACCCTGATCAGAGGTCAATAGGAGGTCGTTTACTACTTTAACAAGTGCTGTCTCTGCGCTGTGATGAGGCCTAAATCCTGACTGATACAGTTCATTTATGCTATTTCTGTGTAGATGTGAACATCACAACTGAGCCAATGATTTTTCTCTCTCTTGGGCTGCGGAAGTGTGGGTAATAGTCTCCCCTGCTCTGTCTTAGTGCTCGTTTCTTACTAGTATAATCAACATCTCCCTCTCTGTTTCAGCATCTCCTATGTGTGTGCGTGCGTGTAATTTGACACTGACACACACACACACACACACACACACCGATACACGCGCACACACTCTTTTCACCCCCCTCCCCAACTTCACTCGCGCACACAGAAACTCTGCTCTGTTACGATTCTTTTCAAAGGTAAGGTTGTTGTGAAACTTAAAAAGCAAGGTGGGGAGAGGGAGGAGGAGTGTTACTGTGTAAAACGAGGCAAGGGAAGGGGCTAATTTCACACACACACAACCACACACACACGGCGCCTGCACGCACAAACGGAAACACTTATCTGTCGTGATTTATTTTTAAATGTTTTTAAAGGTAAAGTGCAGGTTAATCTGTGTTTTCACTTTATAGATTGTATTAATTATTTTTATGTATTTATTTTTTTGGGCTGTGGAACGAATAATTTGAGTTTTCATTTCTCATGGTAAAAACTGATTTGATTTACGAGTGTTTTGGAATACGAGCCCACTTCTGGAATGACTTATGCTCATAATTCAAGGTTCCACTGTATTAGTTCTCTCTGTGCACAGAACAGGTGACGTCACCAATTAGTTCAGGTCTGGGTGAAGAATTGTGTTAATTAAAATCCGCTGCTTTAGTTAATTGATGGAACACATAATTGGCAGAACTTATACTTTGACCTGTGCAACTCTGTACAAAATCTTCAGGTTTAGAAGAAAATGACAAACTAAATACGAATAGTTGTAAATTGTATGGCAATTTAGTAGCATCAAATATGTTATTCTTATTTTTTGTATACAGTTGTGGCGAAAAGTTTTGAGAATTACATAAATATTGGAAATTGGAAAAGTTGCTGCTTAAGTTTTTATAATAGCAATTTGCATATACTCCAGAATGTTATGAAGGAGGGTTCAAATGAATTGCATAGTCCTTCTTTGCCATGAAAATTAACTTAATCCCGAAAAAAAACTTTCCACTGCATTTAATTGCTGTCACTAAAAGACCTGCTGAGATCATTTCAGTAATCGTCTTGTTAACTCAGGTGAGAATGTTGACGAGCACAAGGCTGGAGATCATTATGTCAGGCTGATTGGGTTAGAATGGCAGACTTGACATGTTAAAAGGAGGGTGATGCTTGAAATCATTGTTCTTTTATTGTTAACCATGGTAACCTGCAAAGAAACGCATGCAGCCATCATTGCGTTGCATAAAAATGGCTTCACAGGCAAGGATATTGTGGCTACTAGTCGAGTGCCACCAGTGCAGAGCTTGCTCAGGAATGGCAGCAGGCAGGCGAAGACTTTTGGAAGATGGCCTGTTGTCAAGGAGGGCAGCAAAGAAGCCACTTCTCTCCAAAAAAACATCAGGGACAGATTGATTTTCTGCTAAAAGTATGGCGAATGGACTGCTGAGGACTGGGCCAAAGCCATCTCGGGTGAAGCCTCTTTCTGATTGTTTGGGGCATCTGGAAAAAGGCTTGTCCGGAGACGAAAAGGTGAGCGCTACCATCAGTCCTGTGTCATGCCAACAGTAAAGCATCCTGAGACCATTCATGTGTGGAGTTGCTTCTCATCCAAGGGAGTGGGCTCACTCACAATTTTGCCCAAAAACACAGCCATGAATAAAGAATGGTACCAAAACACCATCCAACAGCAACTTCTTCCAACAATCCAACAACAGTTTGGTGAAAAACAATGCATTTTCCAGCACGATGGAGCACCGTGCCATAAGGCAAAAGTGATAACTAAGTGGCTCGGGGACCAAAACGTTAAAATTTTGGGTCCACAGCATGGAAATCTTAATCCCATTGAGAACTTGTGATCAATCCTCAAGAGGCGGGTGAACAAACAAAAACCCACTAATTCTGACAAACTCCAAGAAGTGATTATGAAAGAATGGGTCCTATCAGTCAGGATTTGGCCCAGAAGTTGATTGAGAGTATGCCCAGTCGAATTGCAGAGGTCCTGAAAAAGAAGGGCCAACAAATGCAAATACTGACTCTTTGCATAAATGTAATGTAGTTGTCGATAAAAGCCTTTGAAACGTATGAAGTGCTTGTAATTATATTTCAGTACATCACAGACACAACTGAAACAAAGATCTAAAAGCAGTTTAGCAGAAAACTTTGTGAAAACTAATATTTGTGTCATTCTCAAAACTTTTGGCCACGACTGTAGTCATTATTTAAATGTTTGAGGTTGTTATGAAAGCAGTGACTTTCACTTTTGTTCACCACTGTATATAAAGGTATATATAATTATGTTGAACCTGTGTGAATATAATGCCTCAGGAAAACTTGATTTAGTCCCTGATCTTTTAATTTTTACTTTCAATATAGGTTGTTCTCCAGCACATTACCTGGCCTTACAACGGAGATGAGGATGATGTTCGTTCACTTGATGCCTATGTCAGGCTATCATCGTCAGTTAATCAAAGATTTTATGTGATTTATGTAGATTTTCTCTTTTGTATGCTATACTTTATGTAAATGTGAGTTGATATTACTTAAACATATTAAAACATATCCAGTAAGCAGTTCTGGGATTATTACTCATAAAAATTTGCAGCAGTAGGTGGTGTCCAACTTAAAACGAATTTGCAAAATAACTATTTTACAGGCCAAAAGCATGATCACTTTGCTTAGTCACCAGACCATGTATTTATACTAGATTAGTCTAGGCTATTTGATAAGAAGTGGTTATATCTCATGAGCAGGAGTTTAATTTTTTTTTTCAGACAAACTGTTCCTCTTTGGAATCAGCTCTTCAATGCTCAGGAATGCGTCTCCACAGATCTTCCGGCTGATTTCCATGGATATAAACTTACTGTAGGGAAATGGCTCAGAGTCTCGATCTGACTTATAATACCTTAGTGTCAAATTCTAGAGAAGCTGTATTGTCATTATCTAAAGCAAGCAAGTCATTCTCACCGAGGTGCTGCATCCTACAGCCTATGGTGAGAAATCAATTTACGCAGTGATCAGCAGAGATCATTATACAGATAACTGAAGCTATGTAAAACAAGTTCCTTGATTATTAACTGCAATATAAATACTGAATTTAGGAATAGTAATACATTACTCCATTACTATAATTAGTTATATATATTTATTTGTACTATATATTACCCAACACTGCCTGCATTTGTAAAAATAAATAAATAAATAAATCCTCTTGTAATGAGATGGAAAGTAAGTATAGTAAATACAGATTATATATGGGAAGAATGTAGACATAAAAGGGTTAGTTATGGTTAAAATATTGCATATTCATATTTGGGAGCAATAGTTACTTCAAGCACTGATCAGAGATGCTAGAGCATTAAACATTTTCTGACCACAATGAAAATCAACTCTGTATTTTAGACACGCATCCATTCACATACCAGTTAAAGCAAACTGTGATGCAACCATTTCACTGTGCTCATTTAGCACAAAATTTATAAATGGGAGCATTGGCTCCCAATAGTTAATAGCATTAATCAGGAAAATTATGATCATAAAACAGCAGCTACAGTATTTTACAGTAAGTCCATTTTAAGTATGAACAGGATCAAACATTCACAAATATTACTTTGTTCAAAAGATTCATAAGATTAAAATGCAGCAATGTAAATGTCACAACAAAAGGACTGTCCTCCCAATCAGCAAATTGTTGAGAGCCTTAAAAACAGAAAAAAAAATCATGCTGAATATGTTAATTGAACATCACATGCAATAACAATCGAACATACCCAGTATAAATTTTTTAATGTTTTGGTGTTTGGCCTCTGTAAACATCACCACATTTAATTTGAAATGAAACACTAAATATGCCAGTGAAATCAAAAGAAACGTGTGACATTAACCATTCAGGAATTACAGACATGTTCACATACACACACCGATTTTAGGGCGTCATAAATAATGGGGAAAAACAATTAAATTTAAGGATTGCCTTTAATACTTGAATGAAAATTCTTTGCAGTCAAAAACTGCCCGAAGTCTGAACCAATGACCAATGCTGAGTTTCCTCTCTCAAGATGCTTTGCCAGATTTGTGGGTCTTCCTGCTTTCAGTCTTTGTTCTTTCTTTAGTGAAAAGCATGCTTTTATTTACTTGCTTAGTCATGCTACACCTGGCCATGCAACTACTTGTCAGCCATTTTTTCCCCATTATTTATGAGCCCCAACCCAACTTTTGTGACAGTTTTAAAATAATTACAATATTTAACTTAACAATTACTGTAATATCATAGCTACTTTTCATGCAGCTGCACACAGTCAGAGCACACTGAAAAACTCTGAAGTGTCATTTCCTTCCCAATTACAGAATTATTATTTTTTTAATTATCACAAGTGCTATCAATTTACCAGTGACTTTTGGTGGTACTTAATATAATTTAACTGTTCCATAAATACTTGCAATAGCCATATTTATTTGAAGGTGACTAATTTCAGAGTACTCACTTTTAAGGCACTTTAGCATCAGATTCTCCATTTTTGCCAGACTACATTTATGACCTCTCTCATTTGATATTGTCATTACTTTGCCAGAAATTAAAAGGTAGGGAAGATTTGGCAGGATGTGTAGAAACATGAACATCATGTACCTAAATTGTCCACAAAAGTTCACAACTCACTTGAGAACTCCTGAGTTTTAGGCACTTTGTACAGAGATGGACACCACTGCTTCAGAAAGTAGAAGTCCTGCCACTTATTTGTTCCATCGATTAACTAAAGCAGCTGATTTTAATTAACACAACTCTTCACTCAGACCTGAACTAACTGGGGATGTCTCTGAATTTCACAGCTTGAAATGGACTGTTGAAAATTTTGTGACATTTAGAGCGCTTAAGATGTTGCTTTTTAAAGTCAAATATTCCAGTTTAATAAATTCAATAGTATTTGAGTTTCATAATTAACAATTCAACAGTGATTAAATTTCAAAATGTATTTTTCAAAGGCTGATATAATTATGATACTAATTTGCTTCCAAATTTGCATCCATAGTTTTACTTTTTCGTGCCAAATTTAAAATGAATTATTATTGACAAGAAGTCAAAATTAAACTAAAATTAAAGTAAGTTAAAACCACAGAGTCTGTGGTAAAAAAAAAAAAAACCTGTGGTATACCTAGCTGAAATTTACACAGTTTGTTTGTTCTTAAATTGCAAAAGGAATTCAAATGCTACCTCTGGGTGGTTTAGTATGTGGATTAATAATTGTGAGGTTGAAAGTTTTTTATTTATTTATTTATTTATTTTTAATAGTAAGTTAATGTTACTGCATGACCAGTTTTTGAAAACCAGTAGTTTTATTATAGAGTGTTCAGTGTTTAACAGTAGTTACCAGAACATGTAACTTTAGAGACATCAGTTAATTATTAATCTCCATCAGCACCACATCATCAGTCAGGTAAGCACCAGCACATGAGCAAGCTCAAGCCCACCTCTCAACCTACAGAAAGTTGGGAATGAAGTAGCTGAATGGTGTTTAGTTAAATCTCAAATGTTTTAATATAGTTTTTTTGTTCCGTTAGATCCTAAGCAACTCCAAGAGTTGCAGACATTGGACAAACTTGTTGGACATCCACCACAAGAGTAGCCGGTGAGAAAGAACTTTTCCTGGCTTGGCCCATTTTGTAGCCCTTACATACAGCAAGCAATCAATTTTCCTTTTAAATTTTTCATCTCCTTTTTGACTGTTTCTTTTCACTGGAGGATTGTCATAATGCTGTGGCCTTTGTGTAACTCCTGTATAACTTGTACTATGAATTGAGCAGTGTGACAGTTATCTTTGACATTTTGTATCATTTAGTGTCTTGATTTGCCCGATTTTGTTGGTGTGTTATATTGTGTGAATTGTAAATTTATGACACTGTATGCTGTTAATTGAGGATTTTTGATATGTTCAATAAAACTATAATATTTCTCATGCATCTGTTTCGTGCATCTCATTTATATCTGATTTTAATCTCATTATGATATTATATATGGATCATTTGCTACTTCTTCAAATGAAGTTCTGTTTCTCATGTACATCTCAGATTTCTCAAATGTTTCTCAAAAGTATGTCTCGGGTTGTGTCTCTTTGTTTCTCCTAAGTGGGGTTTAGGAGAAATAGAAAAAACAAAGTCAAGCTTGTAATGAGACAACTCAATTCAGTCTCATGAGACAAGAAAAAGCTCATTCTGAGTAACAAGATTTTGCTGGGGATTGACACATATACACCCCTGCATCCTTCATATCAAAAGAAACTGTGAATTAGATTGGTCATACATACATTCCGATGTATGACCCAGTTTAAATAATCATTCAGGCAGTACCTGTAAATTTGCAAAATAAGCAATAAATGGTTGCCATTTGCGAAAGAAATAGTAGAACCTCTCAGTGTGTATTTTATCTTCTCTAGCTTAAGAAAAAATAATAAATCTTTAATCCACTGAGAGATAGAGGGACACTTAACGGACTTCCAATGTAAAAGTATGGAACATTTGGCCAACAAAGATGAGAAGGCAATAACGTCTTTATGTGCAGAACTGAATCATCTGTAATGCCAAATATAGCAGTTAATGGACATGGCTTCAACTGTATCTCAAGTATAGTGAGCATAAGATTGAACAAACCTGTCCAAAAGTTGTAAGTTTGGGCACAAAAAGAACATATGACTTAAATTACAGGGAGAGGCGTGGGACCTGTCACATCTATCCTCAACATCAGGAAATATTTCAGCTAGCCTTGATTTGGAATAATGGGCTCTGTGCAAAACCTTAAACTGAATAAGACTGAGGTGGGTGCAGGAAGAACTGGAGCGTATTCTGTCTATGGCTTTCTCCCAACATTCTTCACTCAACTGCAATCCCAGTTCATTTTCCCAAGCAGATCTAGTTTTCGTGATTTTACAATCACCAAATGATAAAATTTAATTATATATTCTTGAAATCATACCCCGCTGATACGGATTAAATGTGATCAGACTTTCCCAGGGCTGCTTGGGAGGTATAGAAGAAATATTAGGAAAACACTTGGAACTTGCAGGTAACGAAAGAAATGAGCTGCAGGCAACTCATACTCCGAGGACAGACTAGCAAAACTTTTAAATACTCCATCTACATATAAATGATAAAAATATGTGATGCCTTTGTCGTGCCATGATGAAAATGCTGAATCTAGTAGTGACAGGGGAACAAATGATTTTTATGCAATGGACCATATTTAAAGTGCCATCTAAACTGATACCAAATCTTAATTGTATTAAGTACCACTGGGTTATCAGTGCATTGAGTGGGTTTGATTGGAAAGGAAGTGCAAAGTAGAGCGAATATACAGGATGGTCTACAAGACAGTAACTCTAATTTGCACCATGGGGATTCAGATGAGTTAATCTAAAAATATGAATATGTGACACACACCAGCAGGACATTGTCTTGAATGTGTAGTATTCACTCTTATACAAATTTAGTTTATATTTAGTTTATATTTAGTGTATAAAATTATCTAAAATGGTTAAAATAACAGGAATAGAGGCTGCAGGATCAGTCACATATAATAACAAGTCATCGGCATATAGAGAGAATTTTTGCTCCAACTGTGGATTAGGCCTCAGTTGTGACTGCGTTGTGCTACGGGTTTTGGTGTTTTTACCGGACATCGTAACAACCTCTAAAGATGAATATACAAATAAAACTGTTAACGTCGAAGAATAACAGTAAAATTTAAACGGGAAGGCGCGATTTAATAACAATTTTAACAATAGTCCTCAGGAGCCTCGGAACCACATCCTACACCATCACAAGCTCAACAGTGCCCCCCAAAATTTACATTTTAAAAGTAATTATAACTTTGGTTCTAATTGACACCTCAGAAAATCCAAATGCACAGTTTGAGTCTGAAGCCTCCCCTTGGACACACACCAGCAGGACATCTATATAAGCAGTTTTTCCCCTACATGTGTCATGGGCCAATGCTGTGTTACCCCACAGGTCTGTGCAACTTGAGGCTGATCTTTCTTTTCGTTCATCGTTTCTATACAGAGCATGTGCGACTGTCATTACGCCCTTCTTATTCTTATTCACCTGGCATCTGTTGCATTTACTGCCTCTTAGTACACTGCTCTCGCGATAAACAAGTACAGAAGTTACTGTAGTGCGAGAGGGAACTGTTTGCTACTAGTTAATCGATTGCAGATACTGTAACATCATTCTTCCGAAAAGATTTTTAAAAAGGATGGGCAAATATGCTTGGGCGGCCATCAATATACTTTGGCAGCCCGCCCAAGGAAAACATTGCTATAAGTAATATAAACTGCATTCCCTTTAGGAGGCTAAAGAATTTTTTGCTTATTTTATCATGAAATCTAGGTAGGAAGCAACCATTTCAAACTCTACATAAGTTTGAGGACCCTCATTTGTTTTCAAAAAGGGCAGTGAACCAACCTAATTCCATTTGAGATGGTTTGGGACAAGTTGGAGCAGAAAGTGAAAGAAACGCATCCAACAAGAAGAGAACATGTACATATACACATACGTTCACACACATTCTTCTTTACAGTGTTGCTTCAGGTCTTTGGTCATTTGCTTATGCACTGATCTTTTAAGGTCCTGTCACAACATTTCAATTGGGTTGAGGTCTGGATTTTTACAAGGCCATTCCAAAACCTTGTTTTTTTTCTTTTTCTGCCATTCTGATGTAGCTTTACTGGTGTGCTTTGGATCATTTTCCTGTTGCATGAACAAAATGCGACACAGGTTTTACCAGTTGGACAAATAGCTTCATGTTTGCCTTTAGAATACTCTGGTATACAGAGAAGTTCATGGTCGACTCAATGACTGCAAAGTACCCAGTTCCTGTGGCTGCAAAACAAAGCCTAAATCACCACTTCTCCGCATCTGTGCTTGACAGTGTGTATGACATGTTTCTGCTGGAATGCTGTTTGGTTTTTGCCAAATAGGCATGGGGTATTAATGTATTGAGGTGTATAAACGTCCAATTTGGTCTCATCTGTCCATAGGAAATTATTTTGTGGTTTGTTCAGATGCACCTTTGCGAACCTCAGCAGAGCAGTTGGGCTTACTGCAGGGACTTATAAAAAGTACATGTCGGTTAACAACAGGGGTGGGCTTGAGGACAAATGATCAAATGACAAACTGCCTCTGCGCTTGTAGCCTTGGTTGGACAGGTTGTGGAACATGTGTGTGATTGTGCTGCAGACTTTCTATTGACTACTGCCTGCCCCACTTTACTTCCAGGTATGTGGTACTGATGTTGAGGGCCAGTCGGGTTTTCGCAGTAGGGCATGTCTGCGCACGTGGAAGAGTCACAGGTGCTACAGGAATTGAAATTGCAAAATCAGCAGAATGAGCATTGTCTGCACTGCCATTCCGTTACACAGAATCAGCTGCCTGATTTTCCTGTAGTCCCTGAGAATTGGTGTCTATCTTGTCAGTGCACATTACTTTGTTCTTTGGGGCTCTTGTGAATGACAAAGTCTGCCAAAGATGGC
Organism: Clarias fuscus; assembly: GCA_030347435.1. Classification (NCBI taxonomy): domain Eukaryota; kingdom Metazoa; phylum Chordata; class Actinopteri; order Siluriformes; family Clariidae; genus Clarias; species Clarias fuscus. The sequence goes on along the minus strand of CM059231.1, from coordinate 133,482 downwards.
CTCTACCAGGCGACAACAGTCTGGCCACTGGACAGGAGATCCTGGTGATCAGCTGCATCTGATGCTGAGCAGCATATTTTACAAGCCAGAGGACTATGATGGTGCTGGCCTGCTGGTTGAGTGTTAAATCAATTTCAGTTCTCAGCCCTACCACATACTCTGCAGGTAGTCTATTTGGTCCATTGCTGGGATACAGTGATCATCCACTCACTCACTCACTCACTCATCGTCTATACTGCTTTTTCCTTTATTCAGGGTCGCAGGGGGCCTGGAGCTTATCCCAGGAGGCTTAGGGCATGAGGATGGGTACACCCTGGACAAGATGCCAATCCATCGCAGGGCACACACACATATACTCACACACTCATTCACAAACTATGAGCAATTTGGGAACAGCAATTAGCCTACTCTGCATATTTTTGGACTGTGGGTGAAACAGTGTGAGCAGGTATCTGGAGGAAACCCACCTAGCACGGAGAGACCTAGAATCTCCATGCACACAGAGATGGGAATCGAGCCTGGCCGGGGATCGAACCCGGACCCTGGAGGTGCAAGGTTAATCCACAGCCTGGTATAATGCATATAATAAAAATCAATAACTGTACTAAAAACAAGCAAGAAAACAGTACACATGACACCATATAACCCTTAATCAAAACGGCTACCAGCTGTTGCTCTAGTGCCGCTGATGGGAATGGAAAGAAGTTAATTAAACTTAAAGAAAGAAGAATAAAGATCAGGGCCCATATTCACAAAGCTTCTTAAGCCTAAAAGTTGCTCCTAGTGACAAAATTCTAAGAAAATCTTAGAATTAGGGCATTTTCTTAGAATTTCTCCTTAAATTTAGGATTAAATCTTAGTAAAGATAAAAATGATTCACAAAACATCTTAGCCCTAAAAACAGCTCCTAAGGTAAAAAATTGTTAAGAGTAGAGAGGAGGACTTTTAAGAGGCTTAAGAGTTTCTCTAGCACAGGACAAAATGGCGGGAGGAAGAAATATTCTCCAAACACTGAACGGAAAGCTTATAAACACTGCTTTTCTGTCCAATTTGGTTTTCTTGTTGTTTTACTTCCATCTCTCTTGGATTGTTGGCTACATACCATCCAAAAGTGCAAATTAAATAGACTGTCCCGCAATCATGTAAATTATAAAAGCTGAGACATTTTGCTCCCATCAATCTAAAATGTATTACAAGTAATAAAATCAGTATGGTAAATAAATGTGAGAACTTAAATATAGTAACTACTGTGTTCAAAGTGGTTCCTTCAAAAGCATTTTCAACATTTAGCTGTTTAATTATCTTTAAGATAACTTTGCATAAAGTATCCTGTACTCATGATTATACAATTTCTTCATATACAAAAATTATGATTCACTGTTTGTTCTATTATCATGTATTCTGTTTTCACAAAGAGCTCATTTCAAAACCTTTGCAGAGGTCAGAGGTGATTTTTTATTAACCAATCAAAGTCCTTGAATTGCTGCATCATCCCTAGCAACGGGGTCAACCACACCACCTCACTAAGATAAAAGTTTTTCTACTTTCCTTACTCAGAGTTGCTCTAAAAGGTTTCCTAAATCACTTTTAGTCTAGGACTCCCAGCTAGAACTTTTTAAGCTAAGATAGGAACTCTTTGAGAGAATTCTAAGAAGCTTTGTGAATACGGGCCCAGAATTATACATTTTAACAAAAAAACTATTACAACACAGACAAAGTGACAGCTAGTAGCTGGAGTAGCTGTAGAGAAAATGGTTGGGATGGTGGTGGGAAGAAGAGTGGCAGAAAATGAGCTCGGGACAGTGGCTGATGGGGCCCTTAGTTGTTCTATAGCTATTAGCTGTCATGAGAGAAAGAATACAAAGTTGACCATTAGGTTTTTGCAAATTCCTGAGTAGATTGCTAATCTTACAAATATAAAGATTATTATAAGGTGCAACTCACCAGTGTACACCAGTGTGCAGGCAGTTAAAAGAAGGGACATGTTTCCTTTCAAGCACCTTGACAGTGTAAGTGTTGATGCAGTGCACAAGGTCTCCTGAGTAATGATTGAGGCTTTACTGCCAAAGATGCGGCTTCATGGTCTTTATTCTATCTGTGTCTTCTTTCCAGGAGGCACAGCTAAAAATTCACTGTTTGCACTTGTTCCTTAAAATAGGGAGACATTTTGTTGTTTCATTTAAAAGATTAAAAAATTTCCAGCATATTTCAGCAAATAATTTATTGCCATGCCCTACCTCCAGAACATTTTCATATCCTCTGTGGAAGCTCACGTGGTCCTGCCTGCTGGAGCTATACTGACTCCCAGGTGAATCCTGGCCTGGTATGGATGCAACATATAAAGGTGGAATCCAGTAAAACTTCCATCAGGCAGGACCATGTGACCTTCTGCAGATGATATGAAAAATATTCTGGAGGTAGGGCATGATAAATTATTTGCTGAAATCTGCTTCTGGTCCTAAAGTGATATTGTCATTTTCATCTCTGCTGGGAGCCAGCCAGGCTCTGAACCTAGAAGCTCCACATCTTCTGCTGATGGCGGGAGCGGAGGGTCAGGGCAAAGGGACAAGCCACGAATGAAGGAGTGAAGGTTGCAGATGCAGGGATAAGAGGGACAAAGAATGTATCAGGGGAAGCTGATGAATCCTGTTTTATGGATGTTTAAAAGTTGCACATGATTAATTTGTTTTTGCAAGTTATGTAAAAAAAAAAAAATCAGCACATATAAAGAAAATAACAATTGAACTTTCTCACAGCTGTAGAAGTGGCTGGTGGGATAGAAGAGGCCTTGGCAGTTGCTGACACAGGAGACCGAGGAAGCGACAGAGGAGCAACCACCTGAACACAGGTCTTTGGACTGCCAGGGGAAGATAATGTGTGTCTTGTCATTGTACTCGTAACAGTACTGGACAATGCAGAAGAGCTAGGTAGGGACCAAGAGAGTAAAAAGGCATAGTTACATTAAATTATATGGATGAAGCCTAAAACCTTTCAAAAATATAAATTCCACTTTTAGTTACACAGTCACAGAAAATAGCAGTAATCATTTACAATTAAATTTAAGCTGTGTAATTACCTTGCTTGCAAGTTTAAGTGTGGTTTTAAAACAGTACCATGAGCCCCTCTGAACCATGGCTTTGTAAACTGCAACAAAACACAGGAAGCTTAAGTGGTGCCTTGTATTTTTTTTAAATAAGTAAATTATGGTCATAAACCTATAAGGCATAACCAATCATAATCAATATTTACCAATGCCAGGGTTAAATCTGGCTTACGTGGTGTCTTTGACTGGCCAGAAGATGTAACTGCCTCTGCAGAAGAGGATGCTTCTGTGGGTCTTTGCTGTGTTGTCTGGAGCTGGAAGGCTACAGATATTTAAAAAAGAAAATTTGTGTTAATCATGAAAATACCGTGATTTTAGGAAGGACTACTGATACCTTTTTTTGCATGGGAACCACAGCAAACTGATTTTTATCCCCTCAGCTGCATTAGACATTTCTCAATTTGTAAAATTGTTTAACAGCAAACAGTAATAATGCATTTGCTTTAAACATGGATTAGCGTTTCCTTTATGCCTGTATACTTATGACTTTGAAGTTAGGAACGAATTGTGTTTGTGAACCAAGGTTCCACTATATCTTATATACCCAGATATATTTATAACTACTCAGTTTTGATATGTAAGCATGATTTTGACAGATGTCAGATTTATTCCAAAACTGTATGAAGATATAATCTACTGGTCTACTAACATTATGGTATTACTGTAGAAGAGGTGCAGTTACAATAAAATCATGATTAGTCATTATTTTGGCCAGTGAACTGTTATCTGTTTTAAAACATCTGGGCCTGTATTCACAAAGATTCTTATAATTCTCTCAGAGAGCTCCTATCATAGCTTAAAAAGTCCTAGCTGGGAGTCCTAAATTAAAAGTGATTTAGCAAACTTCTCAGAGCAACTCTGAGTAAGGAAAGTACAAAAACCTTTATCTTAGTGAGGAGGTGTGGTTGACTCCATTGCTAGGGATAATGCAGCAATTCAAGGACTATGATTGGTTGATAAAACCTTTGCAAAGGTTTTGAAATGCGCTCTTTGTGAAAACAGAATACATGATAACAGAACAGACAGTGAAATCATAATGTTTGTATATGAAGAAATTATCATGACTATAGGCTACTTTATGCAAAGTTTCTGTTATAGGCTAAATATCTTAAAGATAATTAAACAGCCAAATGTTGAAAATGTGTGTACTTTGTCTAAAGTAACCAATTTCCACACAGTAGTTACTATATTAAAGTTCTCACATTTATTTACCGTACTGATTTTATTACTTGTGATCCATTTTAGATTGATTGGAGCAAAATGGCTCAGCTTTTTCCAATTTACATGATTGCAGGACAGTCTATTTCATTTGCACTTTTGGATGGTATGTAGCCAACAATCCAAGAGAGATGGAAGGGAGTAAAACAACAAGAAAACCAAATTAGACAGAAGATCAGTGTTTATTTTAGTTAAGTTCAGTGTTTGGAGAATATTTCTTCTTTCCGCCATTTTGTCCTCTGCTAAAGATACTCTTAAGCCTCTTAAAAGTCCTCCTCTCTACTCTTAACAATTTTTACCTTAGAAACTGTTTTTAGAGCTAAGATGTTTCGTGAATCATTTTTATCTTTACTAAGATTTAGTCCTAAATTTAAGGGGAAATTCTAAGAAAATGTCATAATTCTAAGACTTTTCTTAGAATTTTATCACTAGGAGCAACTTTTAGGCTTAAGACGCTTTATGAATACGGGCCCTGAAGTTTAAGAAAGAGCACACTGACACACCACAGCAGTATTGGCAAAATGCTTTTTGCACTGACGAAACCAAGATTGAACTATTTGGAAAGAACATGCAATACAACATCTGACATAAAAAGGACACTATATATCATCATGAAAACATCATCCTAATGGTAAAATTATGAGTAAAATGTTCTGGCTCAGGACCAGCTTCAGTCTATTGCATGGAAGAGAGCAGCCTGCTATTGTGGTTCCTTTCATCTTAAGCCATCTGCTACATTTCTTGTCTTTCGGAAGTATCGTTGGTATGTGAGTTTATGTTAAAGTGTCATTCAACTGTATTTGATAGTATTTGATAGTTTTGCGGTTGGTATTATAGTATATAGTATGTTGTGTAAAGTGAGAACTTTCATGTGACTCTTTATACAGGTGTGTCACAATGTGTTAATTGGGTTATACACAAATGTTATATTACCTGTGTTACGGTTACTTATTGTTATTTGGTTATTTTGATGCAGTATTTTACTATTTGTTTAGTATAAAGTTTGGAATGTGAAAGATTTCAGATACTTTATTTACAGTTACAGTGCTTTATTTAATATGCATCAGTGCAGACTTAGATGCATTGTTATCACCTACATGCTTATGTTACACTAGTACTGTATGTATACAGTTTGTGAAATATTCCTTTTCTCTTAATGTACTTAGATTTAAGATTAGATTTGTTCTTTTTAGTTTTACCCTACTTCCAGTCATCCATTAAAACAAAGTGAAGAGAATATCTGCTTCAGCATGATGATTGGTAAAACAATGCATGTGAGATTTTTAAGGAATATGCCAGATCTAAAGCAGTTCTGCCAGGAAGAATGAGCTAAAATTCCTCTTGAACAATGTGCAGGTCTAATCCACAGCTACAGGAAGCGCCTAGTTGTGGTTATTACTGGCAAGAGGGAGTCAACTAGTTATTAATTACAAAGGTTCACTTACTTTTTCCACTACCATTTTGAATGTTGGATGAGTGTATTCAATAAAGTCGTGAAAGATCAGATGTTTTTAAAATTATTTTATACATTATATTTTTCATCTTGACTTAGATGAAGATCAGATTATGACAAATAATCTGTGTAACTACCTGTGTAACTAAATGGTCTGAAATGGGCAAATGTTAAACAGTATTTTTTTTTTAAATGTTATTGGCATCAACTTGAATGTAATAGAAAAAAACTATTATAGCACATAAACTGTCAAAAGCTGGTGTGTGGCTATACATCACATTTGCAGCAGGTAATAATAGCTATACTAGGGCTCTACTATATAATCTACTATATAATAGGGCTCTACTAAGTACTGAAGATGTTTCTCATCTGGCGGTTGAATGATTTTGATACTGTAGTAGTCATTAAAAGCAGCATTTATTTACATTGGAGGAACCCCTTGTTATATTAGTTGTGTGTTGAGGTTGAATAATTTGGTGTGCGACTGTACCATTATCTGCCTGGAGGTGTAGTTACTTTGTGTACAAGAGACATGACAGCTTTGCCTGCCAGAAGCTGTTGTATTTGCTACACTCTTATGTTTACTAATTTATGTTTTCCAATTGTGATTTATACATGTTTAATAAAGGAGCCAAATGTATTGAACACACTAATGAACAACCATTTGCCACTTTAAAGTTTTAATAGGCAAAAAGATTTGGTATTGTAATAAGAATAATCCCTCATCCTGAGATTGTGAGTTCGATTCCCGGGTGATGCTGTTACCTCTCACAGCCGAAGGCCTAGAGAGAGCTGATTGGCCGAGCTCTCTCGGAGGTGAGGGATGAGATGTATTTAGTGCTCCCACATTAATCACGGCTCTACAGCCAATCAGGGATGTCCGTGAGCTCACGCAAGTGGAAGGAGCGGGTAGCGCTGTCTTCCGAGTCTGCTACACCGCCCCCAACAGTTCGTGAGCGAGCGATTCGAAAAGATGCGGGTGGTTGGCGTCACAAGGTTCAGATGAAACACGTGATAGTCTTCGCCCTCCCGGCTGAGTGGTAGTAGTAGCCTTAATGTGGGAGCCCCCTAGTGACGGGGAGGAATTGGACACGACTATATTAGGAAGAAAATCGGGGAAAAATCAAAAAAAGAAAAAAAATGTAAAAAAAAAAAAGAATAATCCCTATCAGACAGTCCATAACCCACAAATATATATCATTAATTGCTGGGATTTGCATTTGAACAAGTGTAGTTTTTTTTTTTTTTTTTTGGATTTTTCCCCGATTTTCTCACAGACGCCCCTGACTGGCTGTAGAGCCGTGATTAATGTAGGAGCACTAAGTACCTCTCGTCCCTCCCCTCTGAGAGAGCTCGGCCAATCAGCTCTCTCTAGACCTCCGGCTGTGAGAGGTTACAGCACCACCCGGGATTCGAACTAGCGATCTCCGGATGATAGGGCGAGCGCTTTAACCACTGCGCCACTCGGAGAAAACAAGTGTAGTTTATGTGAATGCCAATTTCTGGTTTGTTTTTGTGAACTACTGAAATGATACTCTGTTGCCAGTTCGGGAAAAATTTTATCTTTTCTCTGTCACCATCTAACAGTAAAATGCAATGGGATAAAAATTTTATGCAGTGCCATACAAAAATTTAGTGGAGTAAAAAGTTTACATGTAAATAAAAGTACTGTCTGCTTATTTAAAAAAAGGACAAAAGTGTTGACTATTTGAAAGTGTACAAAAAATGTATATATAAAATTTAGGATATACAGTGGAACCGCGGTTTGTGAGCGTTCCGCAAGACGAGCAGCGATTTTTAATAAATTTTGACTTGGAAAACGAACAAGTCTTGGTTTACGAGTACCGAGTATCATGTATCACGCATGCGCTTCTTGTTTTGACGCCGAGCATCACGTGATCACAACTGAGCCAATGGTTTTTCTCTCTCTTGTGCTGCGGAATTGTGGGTAATCATCTCCCCTGCTCAGTCTTAGTACGTGTCTCTATAATAATCAAAATCCGTGCCCAAGAGCTCAGTCTTAGCTCTTGACTCTTGACTGTCTCTTAGATTATTATAGAGACAGTCTTGTCTCTATAATAATCAAAATCCGTGCCCAAGTGTACTGTTTACTATAACAATGTGACCAAGCGTGTGAATGTAAAACATCTTTTATTTTGTTTTTATGCGTGTGTGTACAGCACGCGTGTACTGTTTATTACAAAACATGTACGTGCGCGCGTGTAAAACAAAAGAAAGTCTCATTAGAGAGATTAAAGATCAATTTTCTCTCTCTCTGTATCAGCCTGCAGGTTGAGTGTGCGCGCGTCATTTGACACAATGCACACACACTCTCTGCTCTACACAGAAACACTGCTCTGTCGCGATTCTTTTCAAAGGTAAGGTGCAGTTTAATTTGTTTTATTTTTAATTAACAGCTGTGATTCTGCTAGTCTGCGCTCAGTCGAGTATCATTAGAGATATTTTTTATTAATTTTTTTCCTGTAAAAACTGTGTTTCTGTTGTGTGTGTGTTGTGAAACTTAAGAAGCGGGGGAAGTTTTACTGTGTAAGATGAGAAGAGGAAGAGGGGAGGGGCTAATTCCACACATACACACACACATACACAGCGACAGAAACGCTTATCTGTCAGGATTTATTTTTACTTTTTTTAAAGGTAAAGTGCAGGTTAATTTGTTTTATTTTTACTTTATATTTTCTATTCATTATTTTTATGTATTTATTTTTTTGGGCTGTGGAACAAATAAATTGAGTTTCCTTTATTTCTTATGGGAAAATATGATTTGTTTTATGAGTGTTATGATATATGAGCCCGCTTCCTTGTAATCCAAGGTTCCACTGTATTGGAATAAAAGTATTCCGGACCAGATACATCTACAGTGTCAAACAGCATGGAGAGGTTTGTGAGATGTAAAGCACCCATAACACTGGTTCTGTAATGCTTTAGATCTTTGAAGCATATTGTTAAATGCTTGCTTTTGGAAAACAGACATTTCATTAGAATTTGTTTTGATAATAAAAAAAAACCTGCCTCACCAAGAGTGCCCTGGGGAGATACTTCCAGTCCTGAGAGTCTAACCTTCTGTCTCAGTGCAGGTAGTGATGTGCTTTTTAGCTTGTCTAGCCATCTTATGTTAACATGGGATGTGAAGGCAGTAAGTATGTTCACTTTGGTGAATTTAAAACTACAAAACATTTACAGGTGAAACTCAACATTTTTATATTGTGCAAAAGTTAATTTATTTCAGTAATGCAACTTAAAAGGAGAAACTAATATATGAGATAGACTCATTACATGCAAAGGAAGATTATTCAAGCCGTGATTTGTCATAATTGAGATGATTATGGCTTACAGCTCATGAAACCCCCAAATCCACAATCTCATAAAATTAGAATATTGTGAAAAGGTTCAATATTCTAGGCTCAAAGTGTCCTAGGTGACTCTAATCAGCTAATTAAGCCATAACACCTGCAAAGAGTTCCTGAGCCTTTAAATGGTCTCTCAGTCAGACTGCTGACCTGATAGTTGTGCAGAAAACCATCATTGACATCCTCCATAAGGAGGGAAAGCCTCAAAAGCTAAAGAAGTTGCCAAAGTGCTGTATCAAAGCACATTAATATAAAGCTATGTGGAAGGGAAAAGTGTGGAAGAAAAGGTGCACAAGCAGCAGGGATTACCGCAGCCTGGAGAGGAATATTGTCAGGAAAAGGCCATTAAAAATGTTGGGGACTTTCAGAAAGAGTGGACTGAGGCTGGAGTCAGTGCATCAAGAGCCACCACACACTGGGGGATCCTGGACATGGGTTTCAAATGTCTTATTCCTCTTGTCAAGCCGCTCCTGAGCAACAAACAACGTCTGAAGCGTCTTACCTGGGCTAAAGCAAAAAAGAACTGGTCTGTTGCTCAGTGGTCTAAAGTCCTCTTTTCTGATGAAAGCAATGTTTGCATCTCATTTGGCAACCAAGGACCCAGAGTCTGGAGGAAGAATGGAGAGGCAAACATTGCAAGATGCTTGAAGTCCAGTGAGAAGTTTGTGTTGATTTGGGGAGCCATGTCATCTGCTGGCGTTGGTCCACTGTGCACATTAAGTCGAGGGTCAATGCAGCCGTCTACCAGGAGATTTTGGGGCACTTCATGCTTCCTTCCGCAGACGAGCTTTATTGGGATGCTGACTTCATTTTCCAGCAGGACTTGGCACCTCCCCACACTGCCAAAAGCACCTAAACCTGGTTCAATGACTGTGGGATTACTGTGCTTGATTGGCTAGCAAACTCACCTGACCTTAACCCCATACAGAATCTATGGGGCATTGCCAAGAGAAAGATGAGAGACATGAGACCGAACAATGCAGAAGAGTTGATTGAAACATCCTGGTCTTTCAGAACACCTCAGCAGTGATAGCTTCCATGCCACACCGCATTGAGGCAGTAATTGCTGCAAAAGGTTCTATGTACAATCCTTGTTTTATTGATTGCATGTAATATTCAATTTTTTTTAGATTGTGGATTTGGGGTTTTCATGAGTGGTACGCCATAATCATCTCAATTATGACAAATCATGTCTTGAACTATCTTGCTTTGCATGTAATCTCGTATATCTCATATATAAGTCTATCTCATATATAAGTTTCACCTTTTAAGTTGCATTACTGAAATAAATGAACTTTTGCACGATATTCTAACATAAGTAGCCAATGAATGTGCTGGTTAATGTTACATATGTGCTTATAGCTTTAGTCACCTGACTATCAACATATATTTGACTATTCTCTGAGCATTAACAAGGCTTGATTGGTGTTTGAGACAATATATTGTATTCTTTTGGTTTATTTATCATATGTGTTGAAGTCTTTCTGAATCTTACTGGCTTTCCGACACTTTTCCAGCATTGTCTTTCAGCAATTTGTTACAGTAGCTCTTTTGTCTAATTGGATCAGACAAGCTAGCCTTTGCCCCCTAACCACCTTTGCAAGCACCCAGGACCATGTCAGTTGTTCATTAGCTGTCTTTCCTTGTACTCCTTTGGCTGGTCCTAAAAACTTCATGTATTTAAAAAGAATCAACCCGCTTTAAAATAAGAGTGGCAAATATTGCAAAGTCTAGATATGCAAAACTTTGCGTGCCATTGAGAAGGTGATTAGCTTCACCTGATTGAGTTTGCTCATTTAATTTGCAATTTTGGTTTATGGTCCATTGGCGGACCATAAACCAGTCTCATAAAAGTTTCTGTCTTATGTCCAGCCAGATTTGTCAAAATTGCCTAAACAGAATTTAACCTTCAATTTAGTCTATAAACCTGAACCTATTTTAGACCAAAATTGAATAATATATTCTGAATAATAATCAGAATAGAAAGGAAATTATAAGCAGTTATGTGCCAAATGATAAACCGCAAGTCAAGTTTTGACAGCGTACTGCACATGCATCAAACAGTGGAAGTGTCTTAAATCAACTGCTGCAAAGTTTAATTTTTTAATTAAAAATTAAACTTTGTCAGTATTTAGATGCCTGCCTGAAGTTTAACAAGCACTATAAGTGAAAGAAAAATGGTGAGTAAAAGCAATGTTATGAACATTTAGGTGCCAGATTTAATAATCTATTTTAAAACAAGCTACTGGCTCAATGTAAACAAACACCAAATAAACCAACAGATATTAATTAGAAAAGCTAAACTGAATATTTTTATTTTGGGATATTCTGCTTTTGAGCCCATTGAATATATTATTGAATATATTGTTCAATTTGTATGTCTCAGAGCATAATTGGGTGATGACCCCCACGGAAAGGGAACCACATGATTGTCACATGATTTTCATCTGAAAATGCGACAAGACTGAAAACAAACCTTTGTCATACCCAGATTGCATATTCTTTGTAGATGGATCATGTTTTAGGAATGGAGAAACCAATAAAGCACGTTATGCCATAGGCCAGGGCATTGGTTGCTCAGTGTTTCACCTGCCATGCGGAAGGCCCGAGTTCCTAGCCAGTGCCTAAACCCCAGCCACTGGATGCTATGCTGGTCTCAAGCCCAGATTAAATGGAGGGTTGTGTCAGGAAGGGCATCCGCCATAAAACCTGTGCCAAGTTGTTGTGCAGACCAGATGGTCCGTTGTGTCGACCCCTTGCAGGGAGCAGCCAAAAGACTAACAACATGCCATAGTAAAACCAGTTCGAAATAAGGAGTCATTTAGGACTGTACAAGCAGCATGTGTAACACAGCACAGCTAGCAGAATTAAAAGCAACTGACAGAAGGTAAGGTTTGTACAATATTTCCAGATGGATTATGCCACTTATAGTTGGACCTTGAATTGCAAGTAACCCGGTTTGTGAGCATTCCGCAAGTAAAGCAAAATTTTTAAATAAATTTTAACTTGATAAACGAGCGAGTCTTGATTTACGAGTACCAAGTATCATTATCATGTGACATGTATGCGCTTCTTGTTTTGACGCTGAGCGTAACTCGATCACAAACACACACACATACACATACACTAAGAGAAACACTTCTGTTAGTTCAAGTTAATTTGAACTTTGTTCATGTTATATTTTGTTATTAATTCTGTCTGCTTTCTCGCAGCTCCTTCGTGCCCATCTACAGTGGAACCTTGGATTGCAAGCATAATTTGTTCCTTGAAGTGTGCTTGTATATCAAAAACACTCATATATCAAAGCAAATTTCCCCCATAAGAAATTATGGAAACTCAAACGATTCATTCCACAACCCAAAAATATTTATATAAATTCCTAAGCTGCGTAGTAGCTTTTATTGATTTATAATTGTGTTCAAGAGCAAGGCACCAAATACCCAAAAGGCCTCTGTTCGAGAGGCCTTGATCCACTCATTGCAAAAGAAAAGGCGCCTGCACGGCAAATAGGGGAAGTAAGGAACATGCAGGTAGAAGGCAGGTATAGGGAACAAATCAATCAGTAAAATAATGATACTAACATACCTTTTATTATATTTTATAGTTAGATACTTATAACTTATAAGGAAAAAGTATGCGACCTGTGAGCTAAGAATGACCAGTACACACAGAGTGCAAGCTAGACTTCCACTTTTAAGAGTGAATAAAGTAATAAAAACAACATATAATATAATTTTTATTAACAAATCAATTATTTTAATAGTTTTAAGACTGTTGAGGAAGGAATAGGAAAATAGGAATAGGATTACTACGCAGCTTAGGAATTTATATAAATATTTTTGGGTTGTGGAATGAATCGTTTGAGTTTCCATAATTTCTTATGGGGGAAATTTGCTTTGATATATGAGTGTTTTTGATATACAAGCACACTTCAAGGAACAAATTATGCTTGCAATCCAAGGTTCCACTGTAGATGGGCACGAAGGAGCTGCGAGAAAGCAGACAGAACACCAGTAGTTCATTGAGAAGTGTGAAATTTTTTTTATTGATTTATAATTGTGTTCAAGAGCAAGGCACCAAATACCCAAAAGGCCTCTGTTCGAGAGGCCTTGATCCACTCATTGCAAAAGAAAAGGCGCCTGCACGGCAAATAGGGGAAGTAAGGAACATGCAGGTAGAAGGCAGGTATAGGGAACAAATCAATCAGTAAAATAATGATACTAACATACCTTTTATTATATTTTATAGTTAGATACTTATAACTTATAAGGAAAAAGTATGCGACCTGTGACCTAAGAATGACCAGTACACACAGAGTGCAAGCTAGACTTCCACTTTTAAGAGTGAATAAAGTAATAAAAACAACATATAATATAATTTTTATTAACAAATCAATTATTTTAATAGTTTTAAGACTGTTGAGGAAGGAATAGGAAAATAGGAATAGGATTACTACGCAGCTTAGGAAAAGGCAGTTTGGGTTGCCTGGAGGAACAATGTTTTGTTTAACTGTGTACTAAACTGTATATGGTTGAAATGACAATAAAAGCCTACTTGAACTTGAACTTGGTACCGCATATAAAGCAAACAACAGGCTAAAGTATTCTCCTGCATATGAAAGCCTACACATTTTTCCCCACTTTGCTCTTGCATGCTTTTACAACCGTCCATGACCTAAACATAAAAAAAAAGGAAACAGAGTATTCAAACAAAGTATATGACTATAATTATAATAAAAATGACTATGAATAAAAAATATTTTAATAAATATGAAATAAAAATATAATAATAAAAACTATATGAATACAGAAAACAACTAAAAGCTTACAGTTTGATATGTGTTTGTCACGGTCCGGGCAGGCGTGGTGGATCCAAGCGCAGAGCGCGTGTGGAATATAGCGCCGATTATCCTGTGATGAACGCGCTGTTTGTTTCGTGAATGAAAACTCCCACTGTGCGGAGATGCGGCGACACGGCGCGAGCCTTGTGTAGAGAATGCGGAAGTGAAGAGCCACTGCGTGCTGAACGCAACTCTGGTCCGCGGGGAATAATCGTGGTCGTGAGCGTGCTTGGTTCGAGGTCGTGAAATCAAATGTCCGTGATCCAGTATCGTGATTGTGAAACAAGGGCAAGGGTCGAGATCCAGAAATCCGTTAAAGCAATAATCCTAATCGTGAGACGTGAGCGAGATCCGTGAAACTAAGCATGGGTCGAGATCCGAAAGTCAAGGCAAACAAGGACGGTGGAAAATTGGGCATGAGAGCACTCAATAATCTGGCAATGAATGGTGGTTCGTGAGAGGGTTATATAGAGAGGAAATGATTAATGGGATGAGAAACAGTTGTGCTCATGCTGGTGAATGAGGCGGTAAAACAGATGCAGTGAACTGGAGCGTGGAATGGATTCTTGGGTGATCAAGGCTTGGGTCGCGACGTGGGCATGACCTGGCGTACCGTGACAGTACCCCTCCCCCCATGGACGTCACCTGGCGTTCTAGAGGGTGCCTCCGGGTGAAGGTTATGGAAGTCCGTGATGAGGGAACGGTCCAGGATGAATTTGGCCGGAACCCAACTTCTCTCTTCGGGACCGTAACCTTCCCAGTCCACGAGGTATTGTAGGCCACGGCCTCGACGGCGAGACTTGAGAAGTCTCCAGACGGTGAAGGCTTCGCCGCCATCTATGAGTCTGGGCGGTGGGGGAGGACGGGTTACTGGGGCCAGAGGGCAAGATACCAGCCTGCGGATCTGGGAGACATGGAAGGTGGGGTTGATGCGTCGCATGGACAAAGGAAGGGCCAATCTGACAGAACATGGATTTATGATGCGTGAGATGGTAAATGGGCCAACAAACCTCGGTGAGAGTTTTCTGGATGTGGTTTTGAGAGGCAGTGAGATGTGGACAGCATTACTCTTTGGCCGATCTGGTACATGGGGGCTGCGGGACAATGGTGGTTAGCCTTACACTGGAATGTGCTCACTGTATGTTTCAGCTGAACACGAGCCCTTTGCCATGCGTTCCTACAGCGACGAACAAAGGCTAGAGCTGACGGAACAGCAGTTTCCTCCTCCTGGGTGGGAAACAGTGGTGGTTGGTAACCAAGGCAGCACTGGAAAGGTGACATTCCCGTGGAGGACGTGAGAAGTGTGTTGTGGGCGTACTCCACCCAGGGGAGATAGCGACTCCAAGAAGCTGCATCATGTGAGGCCATGCATCTTAAGCACTTCTCGAGTTCCTGGTTGATGCGTTCCGTCTGTCCATTGCTTTGGGGGTGAAAACCTGAAGAAAGGCTAGGTGTGGCGCCGATGAGGCTGCAAAAAGCCTTCCAGAACTGTGCTGAAAACTGGGGTCCCCTGTCTGACACTATGTCAACCGGTAGTCCATGGAGTCGAAATATGTGGTTGATCAAAAGTTCGGTGGTTTCTTTGGCTGATGGGAGCTTGGGTAACGGGACAAAGTGGGCTGCTTTGGAAAAGCGGTCAACAACGGTGAGTATGCATGTGTTATTGTTTGAGGGGGGCAATCCAGTGACAAAGTCGAGGGCGATGTGAGACCAGGGGCGGTGGGGAATGGGGAGGGGCTTGAGAAGACCCTCTGGAGGATGATTTGAGGTTTTGTTCCTGGTGCAGGTGTCGCATGAGGCCACAAAGTCTTTGACATCATCTATGATGGATGGCCACCAGAAACGTTGCTGTAGTAGAGATAGGGTGCGAGTTGCTCCTGGGTGGCAAGCTAACCTTGAGCTGTGGCCCCAGTCCAGTACCTGGGGGTGAACGGCAGCTGGGACAAAGAGCCGTCCCGGAGGAACGTTACTAGGGCCTGGTTCCTGTTCAAGGGACTGCAATACGTGGTTCTCCACCTCCAGACGGGTAGTGGCCACGAGACATTGGGGCGGTAAGATGGTGTCCGGCGCGGGCATGTCCTGAGGGGTGGAGAACTGTCAAGAAAGGGCGTCTGGTTTGACGTTCTTGGAACCTGGGCGATATGACAGCGTGAAGTTGAATCTTGAGAAAAACAGGGACCAGCGTGCCTGGCGAGAATTGAGCCTTTTAGCAGTCTTGAGATACTCTAGGTTCCTGTGATCTGTCCATACAAGAAATGGGTGGTCAGCCCCCTCCAGCCAGTGTCTCCACTCCTCCAGGGCGAGTTTCACAGCCAGGAGTTCACAGTCTCCGATGTCGTAGTTGCGTTCGAGGGATGTGAGTCGACGGGAGAAGAATGCACATGGGTGAAGTTTTTGGTCTTGACGTGATCTCTGAGAGAGAACATCTCCGACTCCTGTTTCAGAGGCGTCCACCTCCACAATGAATTGGAGAGAGGAGCCGTGGTGAAACGACGCTTAAGTTCATTAAACGCCTCTTCAGTTGCGAAGCTCCACCGGAAAGGAGTCTTAGTGGACGTGAGAGCTGTAAGAGGAGATGTCGCTATGCCATAATTCCCTATGAAGCGCCTGTAGAAATTAGCGAAGCCCAGGAAACGTTGGAGTTGTCGTCTCGATGACGGTGTTGGCCAGTCAGTGACCGCTTTCACCTTAGCTGGGTCCATCTGGATGCCTGATGGAGAGATTAGGTAACCCAGGAAGGATGTGGACTCTTGGTGAAACTCACATTTCTCAGCTTTGACAAATAGTTTGTTCTCCATCAGGCGTTGCAGGACTTGACGTACGTGTCTCCTGTGTTCTTTCAGTGATCTGGAGAAAATCAGGATGTCGTCAAGGTAAGCAAAAACAAAGATGTTTAGGAAGTTTCGAAGGACATCATTGATCAGGTTCTGAAATACTGCCGGTGCATTGGTTAGACCAAAAGGAACTACCAGATACTCATAATGGCCGGTAGGGGTGTTGAAGGCTGTTTTCCACTCATCTCCTTCCCTGATCCTGACTAGATGATAAGCGTTTCTCAGGTCTAGTTTGGTGAAGAAGCGAGCATCTTGTAGTAGTTCGAAGGCTGTGGACATCAAAGGAAGTGGGTAGCGTTTTTTTTACTGTGATTTCATTGAGCCTCCTATAATCTATGCATGGACGAAGTGACTTATCCTTCTTCTCCACAAAGAAAAATCCAGCCCCAGCTGGGGAGGAGGAGGGATGGATGATTCCGGCGGCCAGGGACTCAGAGATGTACTGTTCCATGGCCTCCCTCTCAGGGCGTGACAACGAGTAGAGGCAGCCGCTTGGGGGACTACCAGGGAGGAGATCAATGGCGCAGTCATAGGGGCGGTGAGGGGGGAGAGAAGTGGCGCGTGATTTGCTGAAGACCTGTTTCAGATCATGGTATTCAGTGGGGACTTTGGACAAACTGGGGATCTCTTCTCGAGAAGAGATAACTCCGTTTCTGAGAGAAGCAGAACGAAGACAGGAAGACAAACAGGCAGGGCTCCATTCCAAGACACTTCTCCTTGTCCAGTCAATGTGGGGGTTATGTTGTTTTAACCAAGGAAGCCCAAGGACGATTGGTGCATGGGGGCTCTTGATGATCAGGAAGGAGATGCTTTCTGCATGGTTTCCTGAGCACAGAAGTGTGAGTGGGACTGAGCGATGGGTGATCGGAGGACGTTTGCTGCCATCTAGTGCCTGGATGTTGAAGGGTTGACTGAGAGGAACAGAAGGAATCTTGAGCTGAGTGATTGTAGAGGCGGCTATCAGGTTATGATCTGCCCCGGAGTCGATGAGTGCATACAGAACTTGGGACTGGTTATCGTGGGTCAAAGTCACAGAAAACAATGGTCGTGTAACTGGGACGGAATTGAGTGTGGGGGCCCCCTGTACTCCCAGAACTACAGGGGGCCCTGGGCTTTTAATGGACAGGTGCGTACTAGGTGACCAGATTGACCACAGTAGAAACAAGCACCCTCATTGTGGCGTCGTTGCCGTTCCATTAACGAGATACGAGTACGACCAATCTGCATGGGCTCTAGTGGGGTTTTGAAGGTAGGTGTAGTGACAATTGAGAATGGTCGTTGAATGGGAGCAGGGGTTATGTGAGGGTCCTGAAGGGCCTCATAGTGGACATGTTTGCAGGCGTCAATACGTGTCGTCAGATCCATGAGTTATTGCATCGTGGTGGGAAGCTCTCGAGCGGCAAGTTCATCCTTAATAGGATCAGAGAGTCCATGGAGAAATGCATCAAACAGTGCCTGCTCATTCCAGCCACAAGAGGGTGCCAGAGTCCTGAAGTCGATGGTGTAATCATGTACGGAGCGGGATCCTTGACTTAACTTGAGTAATTGGCCTGCTGCCTGGCGTCCTGAAAAAGAGCGATCGAACACTCTCCTCATTTCGGCGGTGAATGCCCCATAGGTGGCGCAAGCAGGGGACCTGGGCGTCCCATAGTGATGTTCCCTACTCCCTTGCCTTTCCAGTAAGGAGGGTTATGATGTATGCTACCTTGGAGTGTTCTGTGGGGAAGGACGACGCTTGCAACTCCAGTACGAGAGAGCATTGAGAGAGAAATGAATGCCGTCGTAGGAGGGCGGCGCAGGGAGGCGTGGTTCATGACGGGTGATAGGTGTTTGTGATGGCGGTGGCACCTGAGAAGCAGGAGAAGTAAGATGTAGCTGCTGGATCTGATCAGTGAGGGATGTCAACGTTTGTGTGACAGTGCGAAGCGCAGTCATGATATGTTGAATGTCCTGCTGGTGAGAGCCTAACAGCTTGCCTTCTGCAGCGCCATCTCCAGCCGCGCGATGTCTGATGGATCCATATTTGGCCAGATTGTACTGTCACGGTTCGGGCAGGCGCAGTGGATCCAAGCGCAGAGCGCGTGTGGAATATATTGCCGATTATCCTGTGATTGTTTCGTGAATGAAAACTCCCGCTGTGCGGAGATGTGGCAGCACGGCGCAAGCCTCGCGTAGAGAATGCGGAAGTGAAGAGTCGGCGCGCACTGAGCACAACTTGTGAGTGAAAACCCCCCGCTGTGTGGAGATGCGGCGACACGGCGCGAGCCTCGCGTAGAGAATGCGGAAGTGAAGAGCCACTGCGTGCTGAACGCAACTCTGGTCCGCTGGGAATAATTGTGGTCGTGAGCGTGCTTGGTTCGAGGTCGTGAAATCAAATGTCCGTGATCCAGTATCGTGATCGTGAAACAAGGGCGAGGGTCGAGATCCAGAAATCTGGTAAAGCAATAATCCTAATCGTGAGACGTGAGCGAGATCCGTGAAACTAAGCATGGGTCGAGATCCGAAAGTCAAGGCAAACAAGGACGGTGGAAAATTGGGCATGAGAGCACTCAATAATCTGGCAATGAATGGTGGTTCGTGAGAGGGTTATATAGAGAGGAAATGATTAATGGGATGAGAAACAGGTGTGCTCATGTCGGTGAATGAGGCAGTAAAACAGATGCAGTGAACTGGAGCGTGGAATGGATTCTTGGGTGATCAAGGCTTGGGTCGCGATGTGGGCATGACCTGGCGTACCGTGACAGTGTTGACATACAGGTAAAAGTACAACAATGTGAAAAATAATGTCATAAAGTTGTCATTCATTATGAATGCTCAATTGCATCAAGTTGTGTCCCCCTTTCACACCTTTGCTGCTGATGCGCAAATGGTGCATTTATGAAGGTAATTCCCAGTAAACGTGACAATCCATTAAGTTCGCGTTCACACAGCATTTCGGTACTACTGATTGGATAATTTAGTAATTAATGGATTATGCAGTTGTGTTCTGCCTCCTCCTAAAACCGCTTTCCTGAGCTTGTACAGAGCTAAGAGCAAACGCTTTCTTTCAGCATCAGCAGCCTCAAAGTCAAAGGAATGATTATTTGCAACACATTCACGCATTCTAACATACAGGTCCTTCTAAAAAAATTAGCATATTCTGATAAAGTTCATTATTTTCTGTAATGTACTGATAAACATTAGACTCTCCTGACCTGAACCCCATAGAGAATCTGTGGGATATTGTGAAGAGAAAGTTCACGAGAGACGCAAGACCCAACACTCTGGATGAGCTTAAGGCCGCTATCAAAGCATCCTGGGCCTCCATAACACCTCAGCAGTGCCACAGGCTGATTGCCTCCATGCCACGCCGCATTGAAGCAGTCATTTCTGCAAAAGGATTCCCGACCAAGTATTGAGTGCATAACTGAACATAATTATTTGAAGGTTGACTTTTTTTGTATTAAATACACTTTTCTTTTATTGGTTGGATGAAATATGCTAATTTTTTGAGATAGGAATTTGGGGTTTTCATGAGCTGTATGCCAAAATCATCAATATTAAAACAATAAAAGGCTTGAACTACTTCAGTTGTGTGTAATGAATCTAAAATATATGAAAGTCGAATGTTTATCAGTACATTACAGAAAATAATGAACTTTATCAGAATATGCTAATTTTTTGAGAAGGACGTGGTACATGTTGAACAACAACTTTTTTGTTACATGAACATGCATTAGTTGTGTGACAAAAATGCATATGATTTTTTTTTGTTACATGACCATGCATTAGTTGTGTGACAAAACCGCTTTCCTGAGCTCATACAATGCTAAGAATACAACAAACGCTTTATTTCAGCATCAGCAGCCTAAAAGTCAAAGGAAAGATAATTTACAACACATTCACTTTTCTTACATACATGTTAAAAAACTAATTTTTGTTATTCTATTTCACTTTTTGAGCATGAAAAATGCATATAAACTCGTTTTGTGTGTTTTACATGTCAATTAGTTTTACATGAACATTAGTTGACTGAGAAAACTGCTTTCCTGAGCTCATACAGCACTATAAACATGGCAAACACAATTTCAGCATCAGCAGCCTAAAAGTCAAAGGAATAATAATTTGCAACATATTCACGCATTCTTACATACATGTTGAAAAACAACTTTTCTTTTGTTATTCTTTTTCACATTTTGAGCATGGAAAATGCATATAAACTCGTTTTGTATGTTTTACCTGACCATGCATTACTTGTGTGTGAAATCTGCTTTCTTGAGCTCGTACAGCGCTAAGAACACGACAAACACTTTATTTACATAAAACGTATATTTACATAATAAAATGTTTATTTATATAACATAAAACATTATTTTCACAATGCTGCATCAGCAGCCTAAAAGTCTAAGGAATTATCATGTCCAACACATTTATGCCTTCCCACATGCTCGATGAATATCAACTTGTTTACTTTGTTTCAATTTTGTTGCCTTGTTGTAGAGATCAGAAAATCATGCATTTAAGTGTTGATCAGGAATAATATGTTCTTGAACATATTTAACTTCATCCCCATGCTTAACTTAATTTCCTCAACCTAACCTCATCATAAATTGACTTCTTTAAAATATGTTCCCAATTCTTAAAGTTAAATCCTGTGTTTCTGCCCTTTCAACAGGTTGACAGGTCTGAGTAAATTTCACACATCCATTGTAGTATTACATTCAGTTGACAGGGTGAAAATGTCTTTGTTTGACAATTTTGTCATCTGTTTTTTAAATTTCTTTTGGCTTTTCTTATTTTCTTTCATTTCAGCTATGACTATGGCTGGCTCTCAACCAGACTATGGCTGGCTCTCACTTTCTCATGTCCATAGGTCAATTGCTTTGACATGAAAACCCATACAGACCTGGGTCCACGCATCATGCATTCCACCTGATTGGCATTATGGCAGCATTGCCTAGTGACCCCGGATGGATCAGCCTGACCGCTTAGCATTTTGTCTGAAAGTTGTCTATGAGGTTGCCAGTCGGAAGATCTGTGGAGTTACATTGCAAACACACCCCACCTCCATTTTACGAATGGCTGCAGACATTCACATGCCAGCAGCCCGGTGGTTGCAGAAGTCTCTAATTAGTTCAGAAACTTTACAAGGGACCCACCAATGGTCTTGCCAGAGTATTGTATAGGATCGGCTTGAGTTACAAAATATGGAAGGTTGGGTTTATACTCTTCTATGTTCTACAGCGTTTATACTCTTCTAGCAGTGTCAGGCAGGATGCCGAGTATTATTTATTCTCCGTGTGGTAAATTGGCCGAGCTACCGTTGGACGAACTTCAAGGCTTAAAAGAGTGGGACAACAGTATCAAGGTCATATCAATGTGACAGAAAGACGCGCAAGGCTCGCCATTGGCCTAACTAAACAGGAGGTGAGACATTTTCCACCCAATGGACACACGTTACATACCTCACCTCACGGCGACGGTAGCTGGCTTTTACTAGCGTTTCCTGGCTTTTACCACTGAGTGGCGCTATATAACTATAGTCCGACGCCTCAGGCCTTAGTTCAATCTCTCAAGGATTAATGAGCCGCAGCTCCTTTAGACCTGCACCTAGTAGCGGATAAAATCAAGTGAAACATTTGTACTTAAACAAATTCATTATCACAGTACTAAAATTACAGTAAAAATGTAGAATAAAATTTTAGTAGTATCGAATTTAAGCAAAGTAAACATTAACACAGTGAGCCTTTAGATTTTATCATGTGTAATTAGAAAGGCTATGCATGTAGGGTTTTGGGTCATCTTGTATTTTGTGTTCTTTAAATTTGTAGTAGATAAAACCGAAATAAATGAAACTAAATGACCATAAATTGAAAACATTGTCAGGACGTGCTACTGCGTAAGCAGATGTCGTTGTCATTCAGCCCCGCTTGTGTTTTTGCTGTCACCGAGGGATAAACAGAACAGCCTTAGCAGTTAGCCCGTGTAGCGTGGATGGTAAACCCAAACGCGGAAGCAGCGCGAGTAGGCAGGATAACCACGCGTTTAGTTTAAAAACTCTCTTACACGAAGAGCAAGGATCTACACAAATAAATCCGCATTCTAGGAACACACACTCAATCAAAGAAGCAAAACAAATTGATGAGTACTCACAGAATAGTCGGCGTAGCGTCAGCAAAGGCATGCGCGAACTCAATGACGATGTGTGATGTGAAGCGCCATTTTGTCTCCTTTTATGCTTCCTGGATCGCAACCGTACTACTTTCGGGTCCTCGTGCCAGTCGTGTTACGAGTGTGCATGGCATTTGCAGTATTATGAAAATGAAATGCACTAGACTGTTTTTGATTGTCATAATTTTCTTTAATAAATAATGACCCCCGTTGCGCTGTACCACCGCTGGCAAAACCTTATGAAATACAAGTGAAATATTAAACGAATTTACAATCACAACACTAAAATTATAGTAACACATATAGCCAGGGGTGCCGCTAAGGAGGGGAAAGTTAGGACGATTCTAATGGCCCACGTCCTTTAGGTGCCCCCAGAGATCTGCTTTATTAGTAATAACACTACTAGCAGTAAATTAAAAGAAATTAGAAATGTATACTACAAAAGAGTTACAAATGAAAAAAGATTACGACTTATTTCTGCGTCTCCACTCAAATCACACCCCTCTCTGATTCACTGTATGGTTCAGCCCATCCTTCCTAGCGAAGAGTGTCGCTGCTGAGCACAGGTGTTGAACTGTGAAAGCAGATATGTCATCGAGTTCAACAAAGAAGCATAAGTCCGGTCATCAGAAACAACAAGAGAGGTTACAGGGAGCAGAGAGAGAGAAAACGGGCCGACAATTATTCACTAAGTTTTTCGTGAATCTGTTTATTCACGAAGCTTCCTTTGATGTAATGTTAATGTTGGCGTGACTTGCACAGCTGACCACTATCTGATACTCAATACAACAGATTACGTTTTTCACCAATGAAAATTAAATATGGAAATTTTGTCCAGATATAGATCTTGAATTTGTAGCAAATATGCCAGCATTATCTTATTGGCTAACTTTGCTAGCAGACTTTAAGTACTACTACCGTGTAAGATAGCAGATAACTATTTCACTAATAATGAGATCTTCCTAATACTGTACAGATGCAGCCTCGCCCTCACCCACTCTTCCTCACGAAGTTCCCCCAACTCTTCTCCCAGTTGAAGAAGGAGGTAACCAGAATGTCACTGAAATCCTGCCTTCTATAAACAGACTAAAATGCATTGCAGTTTGATTATAAGCATTAATTTCACTATTTCAATGTCTGACATAGCCATAGACTTATTAAACATGAAAAATTCATTTTACGTTATGTAGATTGATTTTATGTAGAAAACACAGTAAATTACAAAACATCAACAACAACTTTAGCTGGGGTTTAGCAGGTTTATTATGTATAATTTATAATTGAGTATAATGCTCAATGTATATTGGATACTGCTGAAAATAATATATTATTAAGGGGTATTCTACATACTATTATAATTTGTTTTAATATTGATTAACTAGTCATCCTCATTCCCAATAAGCAGAATAGTGTGGTACAGAACCTCTTTCAGTGTAGACATGTTCTGAGTAAATTATGTATCTTGTATATGCTAGAGCCAGGATGCTCCTCAAGCCAGTCTGTCGGGGAGGTCACAGAAAGAGATTTTAAAACAGCAGAGAAGGCTCAGGAGAGAATCAGCAGCAGCAGCTCAGATGAGGAGGAGGAAGAAGTGAGGAGCTTACAGTTTAAGGGACAGAGTTGTCACAAAGCAACCGGAGGATGATCAGAAGACTAGCAGTTAGCCCGTGTAGCGTGGATGGTAAACCAAAACGCGGAAGTAGCGCGAGCAGGCAGGATAACCACACGACGATGAAGGGTTTGAGATGTGATATGTGGAATACTGGATGGGTACGGAGCGCCGCAGGCAGCTGGAGCCGGTAGGTGACAGGGTTGGTCCGGTAAGGGCCGATGAACCTGGGTGAGAGTTTGCGAGATTCTGTATGGAGGTGCAGATTTTTCGTTGATAACCAGACCTTGTCACCTACATTGTACAATCGTCCCGGAGGGTGCCGGCGGCGATGTTGAGCGGCATAGCAGGTATTGGCACGGCGAATGGCTGCTCTAGCTTGTTCCCACAGCCGCCGGCACCTACGGACCAACTGTTGGGCCGACGGTACATCAACCTCCGGTTCTTGGTGATCGAACATCGGAGGCTGAAAACCGTGGCATACCTCAAATGGGCTTAGCTCGGTGGTGGATGAGACGTGAAGATTGTGGGAGAGTTCAGCCCAAATGAGATAGCGGGCCCAGGAGCGCTGTTGATTGGCGATGAAGCATCTCAGATAGCGCTCCAGTTGTTGGTTGGTCCGTTCCGTCTGACCATTAGTCTGAGGGTGGTATCCAGAGGAGAGACTGCAGGTGGCATTGATCAGACGGCAGAAGGGTTTCCAGAACCGGGCAGTGAACTGGGGCCCTCTGTCCGAGACGATGTCCTTCAGGAACCCATGCAGGTGGACTACATGCTCTAGTATCAGCTCGGCTGTGTCTTTAGTTGACGGGAGTCCGGCGAGGGCCACCCTGTGCACGGCCTTGGAGAATCGGTTGACAATGGTCATGATGGTGTTCTTTCCCTCGGAATCCGGCAGGCCCGTGATGAAGTCAACGGCAATGTGTGTCCAGGGCTTGCGGGGAACCGGGAGTGGTTGAAGTTCCCCCGGTGTTGGTTGGTTGGTGTCTTTGGCCCTGGCACACACTGGGCATGCCAGGACGAATTCCTCGACATCCTTTGTCATGGACGGCCACCAGAAGTCCCGCTGAATAAATTGGAGGGTGCGGCGAGTACCCGGGTGTCCGGAAAGGAGGGAGGAATGGCCCCATTGAAGGACTTCTGTTCTGATGTTGCGAGGTACGTAGAGTCGTCCAGGCGGCGCACCTGCCTGTTCGACCTCCGCGGCCTGTGCCTGGCGAACCCTCGTTTCCAAGTCCCACCGGAGAGGGGCAATGATCTTTGACGGCGGGAGGACAGGTGCGGGGTCCGCCCGGGGAGCATCCTCCTCATGTTGCCGGGAGAGGGCATCGGCCTTGGTGTTTTTAGATCCCGGGCGGTACGACAGATGGAAATTGTAATGCTCGAAGCGCCTGCCTCGGGTTGAGCTGTTTTAGGTTCCGGATAGTGATCAGATTTTGATGGTCGGTCCAAATGATGAACGGCTCTCTGGCGCCCTGGCGCCAGTGACGCCATTCCTCCAGAGCCCACTTTATGGCCAACAGCTCACGGTCCCCTACCCTGTGTCGCTGCTGAGTGGGGTCAAATTTTCTGGAGAAGAAGCTACAAGGGTGCAGCTTCTGATCTGGACCTCGTTGGGAGAGAACGGCCCCGGCGCCCACATCCGAAGCGTCCACCTCCACAACGAATGGTTTGCTCGCGTCTGGATGGAGGAGAATTGGTGCGGTGGTGAAGCGGTGACACAATTCCTGGAAGGCGTAGATGGCGGCAGAGGTGAGGGTAAAGGGGTGAGAAGAGGGTCATGTCAGGGCGGTTAAAGGGGCTGCAACTGTACTGTAGTCAAGGATAAAGCGACGATAGAAATTCGCAAACCCGTGAAACCACTGAAGTTGCTTGAGGGTCTTGGGTAGGGGCCAATGACGCACAACTTCCAGTTTCTGCGGGTCCATGGCCACACCCTGGGGTGAGATAACAAAACCCAGGAACGTGGTGGAGCGCTCGTGAAAAGCGCACTTCTCCAACTTACAATACAGTTGATGGGCGAGCAATCTCTTGAGGACCGCCCTGACGTGTTGGACATGTTCTTCAGCAGTACGGGAGTATATAAGGATGTCATCCAGGCACAAAAATGCACACCGGCCTAGCATATCCCTGAGTCGTTAATGAATTGTTGGAAGGCGGCGGGGGCGTTGCAGAGTCCAAATGGAATGAACAAGCTCTCATAGTGTCCTGTTGGGGTGATGAAGGCCGTCTTCCACTCATCGCCCTCTCTGATGCGCACCAAGTTGTAGGCGCTCCGTAGGTCCAACTTTGTGAAAATGGTGGCACCAGAGAGGGCGTCCCGGGCAGAGTTGGTAAGAGGCAATGGATGGCGATTCTTTATTGTGATGTTGTTGAGCCCCCGATAGTCAACACATGGACGTACGTCGCCGCCTTTTTTCTTCACAAAAAAGAACCCGGCGGCAGCAGGTGAGAAGGAGGGCCGGACGGTGCCATGGTGGAGGGAGTCGGTTACATACTTCTCCATCGCCTGCGTCTCGGTGGTGGAGAGCGAGTAGAGGTGGCCGCGGGGGGGAACAGAACCCGGGTGGAGGTCAATCGGCAGGTCGTAGGGGCGATGAGGAGGAAGGTGAGTGGCTCGTCTCTTGCAAAACGCTTCAGCCAGCTCCCGGTAGGCGGTGGGGATGGTGTTGATGTCGACTTCGGGGGCCTCGGACTCCCTAAAGTTGTCCCAGCTGAGGCCCGCAGGCAAAGTTCGGTGCAGGTCGGTCCCCATTGCAGAATTTGATGTTGTGTCCAGGAGATGATCAGGTCATGTTGTAGAAGCCACGGGTGCCCGAGGATGATAGGAGGAGATGAAATGGGGGTGAGATGGAACCAGATCTGCTCTTCATGTTGGTCGATGATTAGGGTGATTGGTTGAGTCTGGGTAGTGATGGGGCTGGAGGAAAGGGGCCGACCGTCGACAGATGTAATCCGAACAGGGTGGGATAACACCTCGAGCTCCACCCCCAGTTCTTTGGCATAGGCAGAGTCAATGAAGTTGCCAGCGGCACCGGAATCGATGAACGCCGTACTTCTGACCCGTTTGTGGCCAAACTGGAGGCGTACTTGCACCGTGAGACGAGAAACATTGGTGGTGGTGGCAGAGAGGTGGAGGGGACCTGGCGAGTCGCTCTCCTTACTCACCGGGCCTGAGCGTTTCCCGGGCGCAGAGGGCAGATAGCTCTGTGGTGTGACGCCGACCCACAGTAGGCACAGAGCCCCTCCCTGAATCGGCGTTCTCGCTCTGCAGCAGTCGAGGAGGCGCGCCCTAGTTGCATGGGTTCCCCGGCTCCGGTGTCAACCACGGCGGGAGGTGGAGAACCGACAGGTCCAGTGGTGGTGGTGGAAAAGCGGCGTACTTCGGGAACTGGGGCGTAGGGCAGAAATGTTGAAGATCGTGGCGTGGTCGGTTATCACGCCGCTTTTCCACCACCACGAAGTACGCCGCTTTTCCACCACCACCACTGGACCTGTCGGTTCTCCACCTCCCGCCGTGGTTGACAGATGTGAACCAGGAGTGGCAGGGTCCGAGGGGCTGGCCACGGACGAGAGACCAGTCGTTGGTTTATTCGGAGGGCGAGTTGGATCAGCCTCTCCAAGGTGGCGGGGAGCTCTCGTCCAGCAAGTTCGTCTTTTATGCGTGAAGCCAGTCCCTCGTAGTAGGCCGTCCGGAGGGCGGGATCGCCCCAGGTGGTCTGCACAGCTAGGGTCCGGAAGTCGGCGGTGTAATGGCTCACGGACGACCCTCCCTGCCGCAGATGATAGAGTTTGGAGTCGGTCTCCACCTCAGCAGCAGGATGTTCGAAGGTGAGCTTTAGCTGACGGATGAACTCGTTGTAGGAATGGGCTGTGTCTGAATCGGAATGCAGGACTGCCGTGGCCCACTCAGCTGCCTGCCCCGACAGCAACGAGACGAGAAGAGCAATGCGCAACCGGTCTGTGGAGTATCTGGTGGAATTAAACTCAAACACAAGATCCAGTGCAGTTAGGAAAACACTACACTTCCCATCTGTGCCGTCCCATTTATCCGGTAAAGCTAAGTACACATCGGAGGGGGGAGGGGGTGGCGGCGCAGCTGCCACTATGACTTGCGGTGGCCTAGCCGGCTGAGAAGCCGCCTCGCGGAGCACCGCGTTTTTTCTGCCGCAGCTCCGCGACCTCGCGGCGCAAAGCTGCAAAGTCTTGGACGCTAGCGCGAAGAGCCGCGACCTCACTGCTCAGCTGCTCAATCAACCGGGCATGACCGTCCACCATATCGCAGAGGTGAGCGTAATCCGCTGGGTTTACTGCTGGCTCAGTCATTCTGTCACAAAGCAACCGGAGGATGATCAGAAGACTAGCAGTTAGCCCGTGTAGCGTGGATGGTAAACCCAAACGCGGAAGTAGCGCGAGCAGGCAGGATAACCACACGATTTATTATTAGAACTCTCTCACGTAGAGAGAAGAAAGAAGAGTTTACACAATTAAACCCGTGTTCTAACAACACACACTCAATCAGGAATATAACCCAAAATGGTGAGTACTCACGAAATGGAGGTGATAGCATCGGAGACAGCATCGGTAGACTCAATGACTGAGCAATGTGAAGCGCCATCTTGTTTCCTTTTATGCTTCCTGAAATGCGCCCGTATTACTTCCAAGTCCTAGTGCCGGCCGTGTTACGAGTGTGCATGACAAGAGTGAAGATAAGGTGGACAGTTTAGATACTGAGCTGCATGACCTGCTGTCAGTTGACCCAGGTTTGTGGCCTACAAAATTAAGTGACAAAGACAGAGCAACTATCGTTTGTAAATTGGCACAAAAAGAAGAAAGAGACATGCCTCATGATTCACAGGGAAAGCCATTTCTAGATTATTTGAAATACTGTAAGGCAACAAATGGTAGAGAAAAGATGAAAAGAGATTAGTTAATTTATAGTGAGAGTACATATGCACTTTTCTGCATCCCATGTGTTCTTTTCGCTCAGGGGCAGAAAAGACCTTCTCATAGTCTTCCGAATAGTGACCAGGGGTACAAGATGTCTGATGTTAAGTGGCGTCGTATGTATGATAAACTCCCAAACCATGAGAATAACAGGGCTCACAGGGACATGCAGATGCAGAGAAAGTTACAGTCTGAAATTGAGAGCAATTAAGCTCTCGTGCAGAGGCTCCTTGATGTAACTCTACAGTTTGCATCAAGAAATTTACCTTTCAGGGTAAAACAAAAGACTTAGGCGATGTCCATAATGGAACTTTCCTAGGGACTTTAGAGCTTTTGTCCCATTATGACTCACTGTTGAAAGACCACTTAGAGAAAGTGAAGGCACCCAAAAAAGAAGGCAGGTTAACTCATTATTTGAGCTCAGCCATCCAAAATGAGTTTATTGAATTGTGGCCAAAGAGTGCAAAAAAACATCTTGAAGGAAAGGGAAGATGCCATATATTATGGGATCATTTGTGATGCTACACCTGACTTTTCCCACACTGAGCAGAATGTTGTGCTCATACGATATGTGCATTACAATAAAAATGTGAATGACTGGGAAATTACAGAAAGATTCCTTGAATTCAAAGATTTCTACAAGAAAACAGGTGAAACAAGTGAAATAGCAGGAATGACACAGAGTGTGCTTATGGATTGAGGGATAGACATTGGTGATGGGGCAAATATGTCTGGGAAGATCAAGGGAGCCCTGGACCAAATATTACAAAAAAATAATCTTGCCACATTTTCACCTTGTGCTTCCCATACATTGAATCTTGTACCCTGAATCTTGAGCCCTGAAGTCTCAAAATTTTTTGGCTACATCAATCGCCTGTACAGTTTTGTAAGTGCCAGTCCAGAGTGATGGGCTATATTCAAAGACACTGTAGGCTGCTCTCTGCATAGTTTATCTGACACTCGATGGAGTGCTCGAATTGACGTTGTCAAACCTGTGGCAAAACATTTGCCAAGGGTTAAAGAGGCCCTGAATGCCATACTAAACACATGCAGTCTTTCAAATGAGGCCACGGCGGAAGCTTTTGGACTCAGAAAGTACTTTAGCTCATTTGATGCTATTGTGCTTTTGACCATTTGGGTAAAGGTTTTGCAGTGCATTGATGACAGGAATATAATTCACCAGTCAGGGAAGATTTTCCTGGAGATTGAGGCAGCTAATGTCAGGGACCTTAAAAATGAGATCCAAAAT
The DNA here is from genome assembly GCA_030347435.1 of Clarias fuscus. Classification (NCBI taxonomy): domain Eukaryota; kingdom Metazoa; phylum Chordata; class Actinopteri; order Siluriformes; family Clariidae; genus Clarias; species Clarias fuscus. The sequence goes on along the minus strand of CM059231.1, from coordinate 102,711 downwards.
CTCAGGGATAGTGCTCTCCTTTCAGAGACATCCTTGATTGCCAGTCAGATGGGGGTGCCACATAAATTTAATAAGGTTTGGGCCGTGAGAGGAAGAGAAAGAGGTTATATGATGAGACCCCTGACCCTGAAGAAGGTCAGAAGGACAGCAGTGACAAACTGTTTTTTTTCACTGCCATGAACCACATTATCTGTGATTTGGACACACGCTTCAAAACAACTGCAGGTATTATAATTTGCTGCCATAATAAAAGTGGGGCAGTTGAGTGACTGTGATATTTCAACTGTGTGCCAGCCTCTCATAAGAAAGTATACAAAGGACCTCACACCTCAGTTTGAGGATGAAGTCAGGCATCTCAATGCAATATTTTCAGCCACTTTTTCAGTGTTCTCCTCTTGCTCTCCTAAATGCAATTCATAAAATGGAACTCCAAAGGATTTTTGGAGAGGTGTGCATTGCCCTGAGGATCTTTTGCATTCTTATGCACTGTTGCCTGTGGAGAGAGGGTATTCAGCAAGCTTAAATTGATAAAAAGCTACTTAAGATCAACCATGTCTCAGGAAAGTTTGAACAATCTTGCCATACTGTCCATTGGAAGCCAGTTGGCTTTAAGACTGGATTTTAAGGATTTCATTGAGGATTTTGTCAGGAAGAAGGCCAGGCGTTTTAGCATTTAAGTCACTGGCAGGATAAACAAAAAATAATTTCTAAATGATTTATGTTTTCTAGTCACCATTGCAGTATATTGCATTGTGTATTCTGTTTATATTAAGTTTGTTTGGTATTTATGATTGAAGATTTTGCCAGCAAGAAGGCCAGGTGTTTGGCTTTTAGCATTTAAGTCACTGGCAGGTTAAACAGAAAAAAGATAATTTGTAATTTATTTATGTTGTGTCTCATTGATTAAGTCACTGTTGCACTGTACTGCATATGTACTGTGTTTATATATTTTTGTGTTTAGTATAACATGTTTAATCTTTAAGAATGTTGCTTTTCAATAAATATTTGATTACTGTACGTAATTTTTCTATTACATTTACTTTTGAACAATAAATCATCTGCTAGCTACAGCCATCGTAGGTCTCTGATTAAATACTGATACAGTACCTACTGGTCAAAAGCACTAACAAAAGTAATAGGTCAGTACTATTATATTACAGACAAAAATTTTGAATAGCTAGGTTGGCTTGTATGTTTTGTGTGGAATGGGTGTGTTAGGGGGGCCCAACTGCATATTTTGTCATAGGGCCCAAAATTGCTAGCGGCGCCCCTGCATATAGCTGTTTCTTCTTTGCATCAAATTTAAGCAAAGTAAATGTATACATGTGTCACGGCGTGCGCCTGTGATGGGTGTGCACCCAAATCAATATCACTCCTCACTCACTCCAAAGCTCACTAGGTAGGCGGCCTCTCCTTCTGCAGGTGTGCGAAGGACCAGGGCCGCCTAACTAGGCACGACTGGTGAGCTATCGGCGCTAATGATTCCAAGCTTCCCTCCGCATTATAAAACGCAGCGGGGAGTGTATCTTAAGGAGAGTGGCATGCGACACGCCCCAGAGACTTTAAAAAGGGGAATGCAGCCTCCGCGAGTGGACAGCATGTGAACAAGCTGCTCAAGCTTTCGCGGCACCTTCGCTCATCACCGCTCACCAGTGCCCGCATGCCAGCGGGGCATTGCCACCCAGACAAGCACATGCACTTCCATTCCTTTCCATCCTCCCTCCTTTAACCCTTTCCTCCCCCATTTTTCTTAAATAAATTACCCCTAAGGGGCGCTATAGAGCCTATCATGGAGTAGGACGTGTTTTGTCGGGCTTTCGCTGAATAATAACACTTAATATGTCAAAATCCTTTTTTTAATTTCTAGTTTATTTCACTAACTGGTCGGCAATACGTAACCATAACTTGGTGACAAGTTTAGTAGTTTTTTTGGTGTCAGATACACACGTGGACAAAATTGTTGGTACCCTTTGATGGTGTGTATCACACTCAACATGGACCAGAGAAAGCGAAGGATTATGTTCTGGGGCTGCTTTGCTGCATCTGGCACAGGGTGTCTTGAATCTGTGCAGGGTACAATGAAATCTCAAGACTATCAAGGGATTCTAGAGAGAAATGTGCTGACCAGTGTCAGAAAGTCTCAGTCCCAGGTCATGGGTCTTGCAACAGGACAATGACCCAAAACACAGCTAAAAACACCCAAGAATGGCTAAGAGGAAAACATTGGACTATTCTAAAGTGGCCTTCTATGAGCCCTGACCTCAATCCTATTGAGCATCTTTGGAAGGAGCTGAAACATGCTGTCTGGAAAAGGCGCCCTTCAAACCGGAAACAACTGGAGCAGCTTGCTTATGAGGATTGGGCCAAAATACCCGCTGAGAGGTGAGAAGCACAAAGCGGAAGGCTTATGTTATACCTGAGATGTAGATTTTTAAACTTTTAGTTGCACAACTTAGTGTTACGTCCCAGTCTAGGGTTGGGCCGTACAGCAAATGATTGGTTCGGGGTTCTATTTTAAACTGTTTGGTGAGTGTGGAACAAAGTGGTGTAATGGAACAAAGAACAAGACAGATATGGTAATTTATAAACAAGTGAGGTTTGTATTGCTTGACCAATAGCACATGCAAATAAACACACAAACACAACACCAGACTTAGCTTCAGGGTGGACCCAGGCCAAAATAATAAACAAAAAGGTATCTGTATTTTAGCAGCTTGCTTACCTAGCAAACAAAACACAAACAAAAATACAGATGCCTTCCCTATCTTCCTAAACCAAAAACGGTGAACAAAAAACCCTTTCCCCAAAATAATGGGCAGCCACACCCCTACTACCGGTGAGTGCACAAACATACAGTGAAATGACGAACAAACAGAATTTACAAAAAAACAGCAACCAAACCAAAAGGACAAAGCAAGAATCAAAGTCAAAATGGAAGCCAAAAGTCAAAAACCAGAATACACAATCCAATCTCAAAATTTCACTATCACAACAAAACTCTCCAACACAACCAACACTTCGCCTACACGCCTCCCCGTTCCCGTGTCTCTCTCCGGTTTATAATTGGTCCGCTGATTGATGATGTCACTCAGGGCGGAAGCGAACGTTTGGAAGCTCAAGCAGTTGCCGGTGTAGTGCCAGGAGGAAAATCTGGAATGGATCCGGATCGGCGCACGACCTGGATACAAAATACACACACACGCTACGAAGTGCAGCAACACAGACACATAAATAACACACACTGCGCCCCACATGTTGCGGGTTGTAACATTCCCCCCCACATAAATGTGAACTTCTAAGTTCACCTAAACTGAATTTCACAAAACCAGATAACAAGATAACAATACCAGCAAGTATTTTCAGGGGTCTCTTTTTCGATGGTACTATAGACCTCACACTATTTATCCAATAATTGAGATCAATTCCCTGATCATCCTCCTGGAATGGGCTTCAAGGGTGTTGGAGGAATGGTCTGATGAACTCCCTTTTCAAAAATATAAGCTACAATTGGGTGCTTCTCCAGCTCCCCTTTCTCCACTGCAGTCTCGAAACAATGGGTTCGCGAAGGATCGGCCTTCTGAACCATTACCAGCTTCGCACGAGTTACGCGGAGTTTAGCACCTGGTTTGGAAGTAGCCTTGGGAACATCAGCAACTAAAGAGTCTGACAAATCTATCACGTCACCCAGTTTCTTTTGCTGAGCACGTGTTAACACACAAGCAGGAAGTACAGAAGATGTCTGAGCCTCCAACTCTGGACAATCACTAATGGGTTCAGATACAACCTCTGGAAGTGACAAAATTTGGTTTCCTGCAATATCATTACCTAGAATGAATGAAACACCACTGACTGGCAATGCTGAACGGACCGCAACTTTAACAAAACCCGAAAAACCTTTGGTTTCTAAATATACCTTGTATAAAGGTGCTCGAATTACAGTCAAACCAATACCTTGAATTAACACATCACTCCCTAAATAAGAAGATTCTGAACAGGGCAATGCATTCTCCAAAATGAACGATTGAGCAGAACCGGTATCCCTCAAAATTTTAATGGGGTTTCTTGTCTGACCAGCCCCTAATGATACATATCCCGAAGATATGAAAGACTCAAATACAGACTCATCAGCAGACTGTGAAACTGACTTATCTAGGAGCTCTGCAGCATTTACCTTTTTGCTAGCAGTTTGCTGACAAGCAACCTTACGCTTTAACATTGGACAGGAGGCAATTAAATGACCTTGTTCGTGACAATAATAACATTCACGGGTTTCAGGTGAAGACCTAAACGGAGAGCGAACCTGAGCAGTTGTGTTACGTGACTTTAATTTGCGTAAGGAAGAGTTAGTATGAGATGCAGGCATATTAAACACAGTCTTATGAGTCAACACAAATTCATCAGCTAAGACAGCAGCTCTAGACAACACATCGATCTTCTGTTCATTTAAATACACCACGAGCTGTTCTGGAAGACAAGACTTGAACTCTTCTAGTAACATCAGTTCTTTAAGCTGCTCAAAACTTCTCACGTTACTAGCCGAACACCACTTTTCAAAGAGCAAGCACTTCTCACGAGCAAATTCCACAAACGTTTGGCTATTTGGTTTGACCAGATTCCTGAAACTTTGCCTGTATGCTTCAGGCACACGCTCATAAGCACGCAGAACTGCAGCTTTAACCACGTCATAATCAAGGCTCTGTTCCAAAGACAGAGCAGAGCATGCTTCTTGTGCTTTCCCTGTTAATTTACACTGCAGTAACAGTGTCCACAAACTTCTTGGCCAATTCAATGTGGTCGCAATTCTTTCAAACACAGCAAAATACGAATCAACCTCCTCTTCTCTAAACAAAGGCACTAGACCCACATGTCGGCTGACATCGAAAACAGGCTGGCTTACCGACGAGGACTGGAGTGGAGCAAGTGGTGACGTCAGGGCACTGGAGACATCAGCCCCAACAGGACTAGGGGAGACTGCTGCGGGAGAACCAAACTTTCGTGGCAGCGGCACAGGCTTCCGACTCTGAGCAGCCAGCTCAAGCTTCTTCTCCTCAGCGGCCAACTCCCTTTCCCGAATGCGCAGCAACTGCGTCTCGTACTCCTGCCGTTTAATTTTCAATTCCAGCTCCTTCAGTGCCAGTTGCAAAACAGGGTCCACTGAATCAGCCGGGCGTTCAGGTCGAACGGCCCCCAATTCCTCCCCATGTCCTGCTACTGTTCTAGTGGGATAGGCCCTTGGGAGAGGTTGAGTACCAACTCCCTCAGATACATCCCGCTCAGGTAAGACCTGTTCAGCCACAAGTGCCTCATAGACTGTGGCCTTAACCACCTTTTCACTAGCTGATTTGGAAACCGAAATATTAAAGAAATCAGCTATCAGGAGAAGATCATCCTTCCTACATTTATCAAATTCCTCTAAAGTAGGACAAAGAGTGAACGTGGTCAAATCAAAGGCAGCCATCTTGAAATGGGAAATTACTCACAACAGCTGAAACTCTCAATATAATGCTATAATTGATAGTCTTTTGTGATAATCCCGGATGAGCCCCCACTTCTGTTACGTCCCAGTCTAGGGTTGGGCCGTACAGCAAATGATTGGTTCGGGGTTCTATTTTAAACTGTTTGGTGAGTGTGGAACAAAGTGGTGTAATGGAACAAAGAACAAGACAGATATGGTAGTTTATAAACAAGTGAGGTTTGTATTGCTTGACCAATAGCACATGCAAATAAACACACAAACACAACACCAGACTTAGCTTCAGGGTGGACCCAGGCCAAAATAATAAACAAAAAGGTATCTGTATTTTAGCAGCTTGCTTACCTAGCAAACAAAACACAAACAAAAATACAGATGCCTTCCCTATCTTCCTAAACCAAAAACAGTGAACAAAAAACCCTTTCCCCAAAATAATGGGCAGCCACACCCCTACTACCGGTGAGTGCACAAACATACAGTGAAATGACGAACAAACAGAATTTACAAAAAAACAGCAACCAAACCAAAAGGACAAAGCAAGAATCAAAGTCAAAATGGAAGCCAAAAGTCAAAAACCAGAATACACAATCCAATCTCAAAATTTCACTATCACAACAAAACTCTCCAACACAACCAACACTTCGCCTACACGCCTCCCCGTTCCCGTGTCTCTCTCCGGTTTATAATTGGTCCGCTGATTGATGATGTCACTCAGGGCGGAAGCGAACGTGTGGAAGCTCAAGCAGTTGCCGGTGTAGTGCCAGGCGGAAAATCTGGAATGGATCCGGATCGGCGCACGACCTGGATACAAAATACACACACACGCTACGAAGTGCAGCAACACAGACACATAAATTACACACACTGCGCCCCACATGTTGCGGGTTGTTTATTTGTTATTTAATTATTTGTTGACAGCACGCTTTTGACACAGTGCGCTTCTGGGTGCAAGCACAAAGCGGAAGGCTTATGTTATACCTGAGATGTAGATTTTTAAACTTTTAGTTGCACAACTTAGTGTTTTTGTGTAATTATTTAGTTTAATGTGTGCCTTAGTTTTTTTATCCTTAAAGTCATTTGAAAAACTTTTTCTTTTTTTTTTTTGCATCCGAGAAAATTTTTTAAAATAAGAATGTATGGTGCTGTAATGCACTTGATTAATCTCAGTCAACTTTAATACCCCTATCTCTTCTACGCGGAAGTACGGTTCTTCATGATTCACCGCAAGTTTTGGTGCTGCAATTACACTTCCATCTTTCTGCGCGAAAAATTTAATATGTTTAAGCCACTGCCATTTTTTTGCCGGACCTTGCAGAACTTTGCAGAACGTCGGCGAGCAGTCGCGGCGGCTCACGGTGCCTAACACCGCATCTCACTGCGAGTCAAACCGCATAGGTGAGATAGAGGTATAAGCTATTCCTTGTATTGTGAATAATGGCAATGTTTATTTTTGATAAAATGCTGTATGCCCTTAAAAAATAAAAGTAGATTTTTTCTAAAAAGAACACCAATTTGTTTCTCTTATATATTTTACTTTCCTGTTTAATTAAGCAAAAGTGCATTTTATCTGATTACTCGATTAATCGATAAAATTTTTGGTAGAATACTCGATTACTAAAATATTCGATAGCTACAGCCCTAGTAGAGTGGCTTCAAATATAAGGGCAGACCAGTCATGCACACTCGTAACACGACCGGCACTAGGACCTGGAAGTAATACGATCGCATTTCAGGAAGCATAAAAGGAAACAAGATGGTGCTTCACATTGCTCAGTCATTGAGTCCACCGATGCCGTCTCCGACGCTATCTCCTCCATTTCGTGAGTACTCACCATTTTGGGTTATATTCCTGATTGAGTGTGTGTTGTTAGAACACGGGTTTAATTGTGTAAACTCTTCTTTCTTCTCTCTACGTGAGAGAGTTCTAATAATAAATCACGTGGTTATCCTGCCTGCTCACGCTACTTCCGCGTTTGGGTTTACCATCCGCGCTACACGGGCTGACTGCTAGTCTTCTGATCATCCTCCGGTTGCTTTGTGACAAGACCTGACATAAAATAATGCAGTTTCTGTAATTTCAGCTGATGATAGTGTTTTTTTTTTTTGTCATTGTGTTATGATTGCCTAAATGTTCCTGTTGGAGGAGAATGTGTGTTAGTGTTTTGAATAATTAGTTGATTTTAAAACATGCTTGCAGTGTTTTGTCAGACATAGTGTATTGTGCTAGTTTATTATTGTATTTTGAAAAATAGTTTTGTGGTTTAGTTTACAATGTGTGATTTTGAGCATGAACTTAACCGTTTTGCCAATTGTGTGTTTTCGATGTGTTGGTGCGTTAAGAGTTTAGGAAACTTTTTAAATATATTGAAAAAACTGTCATAGCGATTGTAAAACACTGTAATACACTCACATATCACACATACGACATGGCGACATTACAGACATTGCACACATTGCACAAATACACACCCATACTTCAAACCAACAAATACACATAATTCACGCTTACTACATACACACACATTTAACACACACACCTACTCACTCACTCAGTACACATAAATGAGACACAAACAGACTCACACTACACATCCTAAACTTCAAGGCTTTTAATTTAAGCAGGCCTCTTTTCGTGGACAAAATGATAGAGGTATAGTATGTGACTCACCCACAAGTGATTGTTGCCTGTGTGTGGATGCGGAACACTCATCGATGAAGCGGGTTGGGGTGATTATTATTATTTATTTTATATCACTTTTCTACACACAAAAACAATACAAACACTAAACATACTGCACACACACCCATACGACACACACAAACACACATACACACACAGAGACACACACACATCCTAGTCATTCTACACAAACAATGACCTGCTCAATCACCTGTGCCATTACCGTCGGCAACAAAACTGGCCGACATTGAGTGACTTCTAGCAATCGCACACTAGAAAGACACGTCCAGCAATGACGATGTCTTAAACTTGCATCATATTTGTTCAAAAGGTCTTAGCATGCTGAAAAAGCACACATGTTGTGACATGCGAACAAGTAGCGATGGCAAAGGTGCTTTGTCTTGCTAATCGTTGCTTCTAACTATATTTCTTCTTTTTATTTTTAAAGGCTGCAGGGCATACTTTTTGGCTCTCATCTTCAGAGAGGTACTTGGTGGACAGCCAGACCAGGAAATAGTATGCTCCTGTCTGGGACCCATTAATGTTCCTCGTTTGACCGTACATGCTGGGTCGCCATTGTGATATTGCTGGCGATGAACCCGCCAGAGTGCTGCACAGGACTGGCTTGAGCGAGATTGAGGAGGCGTTTATCTTTATCGAAAATTAAAATCTTTGTTGTATCTTCAATGACCTGATATACTGATGTACCTTCTTGCCTTCAACCTTCAGTGGGTGGTTCTTGGGGAACTCCTAGACCCACTGTTCTGGGTGAGGTTCTGGGCCTTGCCTTGCTCTGGAAATATGGGGAAAAGGTAGCCAAATTGACTGCAGGGAGAAGATTGATCACACATTCCTAGGATATTTGTGGGGCGGAGGGTACCAGTTTTCAAACAAGTTACATATACATACATACATACATACATTGTACATGTCATGTTGGTATGAAGGAGTTGGACGCAGATTGCAGGGAATTACTTGAATTAGTTTTATTTGCTTCTCTCACAACATAGGATATTTTAATAAATCAACAAAAAATAACAGACTCAGTCTCTGAGCTCCTGGCGAGAGCTGTGAGCGGGCGTGTAGTCCACGAAATCCAAACGGAGCCGATTTGGCGAAAACTCAGGAAAACTCTAATGTGTGAGAGAGCCGTGAACTTGACCTTGATCACCACGGAACTTTGTCTACCGCTATGGGAAGTGCGCCCCGCTCAGCAGCCAATGCTCATTCCTGATAGGAGAGACAAGAAACTTTGGTAACGCATGCATACAAACATACACACACATCTTCACATTAAGACAAACCTAATGCTAATGGTGAAATACATACACACGCAGACACACCAGGGGGAGACAAGGAGGCAGCTCAGTAATCCGGCGAGCCAGATCTGCTGTGGCACAGATGTTACAGTACACTATTTTTTTTCTACCCATACCCCTCCCCCCACCCCACAATAAAAACAGCAACCATCCAACAACAACAAAAAACTAAACTAAAAAAAAAAAACAGCCAGTCAGCAGAAAGAAAAAAGAAAGAAAATTAAATTAATTACGCATAGGGTACCAGTTTTTGGCCCTACTTCTTTGAGAATACCTCCTTTAAATTCACCTGTTTGTGAAACCCTGGGGAAAGGTGTTGTGGGTGGTTCAGATAGCTCAGACCCTATGATTATAGCTGCTCGACAAGAATGCACGAGAAACCTAAGCATTTCCACTGCAGACTACTATGGAACGCTCACCACCTAGCACATCATACATCTCTTCTGCCTTTTCCGTGTGCTTTTCATTTCTGGGCCACAAAGGTGGCTCCTAGCAAAGGTCACAAAATACAGCAGCAAAAAGCTGAGCTGGGCAGGTTGAGGAATACACAAACATACTGAACACACACACACAAAACAAAGGAAAAAAATCATATTGTAAGCTTTTTAAAGAATTATTTTTCTACTTATGGTGGAAAATAAGCAGTTGGTGAATAACAATTTCATCTCAACAATTTGTTATATACCGTTTGTTGGCAGTGACAGAGGTCAAACTTTTTCTGTAAGTTTTCACAAGGTTTTCACACACTGTTGTTAGTATTTTGGGCCGATTCCTCCATGCAGATCTCCTCTAGAGCAGAGATGTTTTGGGGCTGTCGCTGGGCAACACAGACTTTCAACTCACTCCAAAGATTTTCTATGAGGTTGAGTTCTGGAGACTGGCTAGGCCACTCCAGGACCTTGAAATGCTTCTTACGAACACATCCTTACGAAGCCACTCCGTCGTTGTCCTGGAGGTGTGTTTGGGATCATTGTTGTGTTAAAAGACCCAGCCATATTTCATCTTCTATGCCCTTGCTGAAGTAAGGAGGTTCATTCATTCTTTCCTTTACACGGATCAGTCATCCTGATCCCTTTACTGAAAAACAGCCCCAAAGCATGATGTTTCAGAGCAGGTAAGGTGTTCTTTGTATGCAACTCACCATTCTTTCTCCTCCAAGTTGAGTTTTTACCAAAAAGTTCTATTTTGGTTTCATCTGACCATATGACATTCTCCCAATCCTTTTCTGGATCATCCAAACTTCAAACAGGCCTGCACATATACTGGCTTAAGCAGGGGGACACGTCTGGAACTGCATGATTTGATTCCCTGGCGGCACAATGTCTTACTGATGGTAGCCTTTGGTATTTTGGTCCCAGCTCTCTGCAGGTCATTCACTAGTCCCCCCATGTGGTTCTGGGATATTTGCTCACAGTTCTTGTGATCATTTTGACCCCACAGGGTGAGATCATGTCTTCCATTTCCTAATAATTGCTCCCACAGCTGATTTCTTCACACCAAGTTGCTTATCTATTGCAGATTCCGTCTTGCCAGCCTGGTGCAATTTTGTTTCTGGTGTCCTTTGACAGCTCGTTGGTATAGTGGAGTTTGGAGTGTGACTGTTTGATGTTGTGGACAGGTGTCTTTTATACTGATAAGTTCAAAGAGATGTAATTTATACAGGTAACGAGTAGAGGACAGAAGAGCCTCTTAAAGAAGAACTTACAGGTCTGTGAAAGCCAGAAATACTGCTTGTTTGTAGGTGACCAAAGATTTTTTACAGAGGAATTTACCAATTAATTCATTAAAAATCCTACAAATGTGATTTTGTGGAATATTTTTTTTTACCTCATCGTTGAGGTATACCTATGATTAATATTACCGACCTCTCTCATCATTTTAAGTGGGAGAACTTGCACAATTGGTGGCTGACTGAATACTTTTTGCCCGACTGTACTTATCCTTGACATACAGTACACATCCTAAACAAACACTCAAAGACATATACACACACGTCTAAACACATCAGACATCCTACACAAACAATGACTTGCTCAAGCCCATGCGCCATTACAGTCACCACCAAACCAGGCCGACACTGAGTGACAGCTAGCAATGGCACACCAGAAAGATAACGTCTTTGGACGTTTATTAGGAATGATGATGCCTTAAATGTATGTCATATTTGTTTATGAGGTATTAGCATGCTGAAAAGGCACAAAGGTTGTGAGGTTCGAACGAGTGGCGATGGCACAGGTGTTTTGGCCCGTAACTATATTTCTTCTTTTTATTTTCAAAGGCCGCAATGCCAACTTCTTGGCTTACCTCTTCAGAGAGGTCCTTCGTGGACAGCCAGATCAAGGAATAGTATGTGCCTGTCTGAAACCAATTAATGTTCCTCGTCTGACCATGCATGCGGGGTTTGTGAAACACTGGGGAACGGGGATGTTGGTGGATGAGATAGCTCAGACCCTATGATTCTATTTGCTTGACACGAGTAACCCACCCATTTCCACAAACGTACTACTATGGAACGCTCACTACCTAGCACATCATACAGCCTTCTCTGTGTGCTTTTCATTTCTGTGCCACAAGACAACAGCCATAAGCTGTGCCGGTCAGTTCTAGGAATACACACACATCCTTTACACAGAGGCGCACACACACACACACACACTACAGACAATACATTCTATACACACATACTACAAACTTACAATACACACAAACATTACACAACGTGCACACACAAATACTGCACAACCTACAGACACACACATACTACACAGGCATGCAACACACACACACACATACTATACATCCTAAATACTCACAACAGATCATACACAAACAGTCGCAAACACATGCACACAAAACTACACATACTCGCCTACACACACAGACACAAACACTACACCACACACATTATAAACACACACATTATACAAACACCAAAACTACACATCATAGAAAAACACATATTTCAGATACAACCTATACACGCATACACACACACACACACACACTCTTTACAAGCATATCCTAAACAAACACACACACTACACACACTTTACCTACATGTCCTAAAGATACACCACCCACCCATCCCCCCCCCCCCCCCCCCCCCCACACACACACACACACTTCACATAATTCACACACAGACGACACAGACACACACAACACTCACACACACACTCTGCATGAAAAGAGCTGTATCCGGACAAATATGGTATGGGAAATCTCCGCTAAACTTTGTTTGCCAGATGTCTGAGGCAGAGTGCTTGGAAAGGGAGAATGCAAAAGGAAATTTTGTGAAATGACAAGATACCTCATGTATGTGGATGTATACGGGAATGGGAGAAACTTTCTAGGAGTCCTCACAGCTAGCAGTGAGAGGTGATGGCTGTGAGGTGTAAAGACCCTTTTGTAAGTTAATGACTAGCAGAAAGAGGTGCTGTCCTTCTCATAGCCGGGTGGGGGATTGGCCATGGTGTGCCTTTGTCTCTTCAGCTTGAGAGTTTGAAGGAAAATCAAGCTGCACACACTGCTCTTCTCAAAGAGGTTATCCAGCATCTTGATGCATTTGAGCGCAAGTTTGATGAGAGAAGACCACAGGAAGAGTCAAGCCATGTGAATAGAAGAGCTAAGAGCGCGCATAACACGGGCAATGCGGTAAGTTGAGCTTTATGTTAGCTGACAATTCAGTAGTAATTTATACCTTGCCAAGTTAGCCTAAGCACTTGGCTACACATCTACTTTTTGTTACTTGCATTGTTGTAGGTGTCCAGCTTATTTAACAGTTTGTCACGTCAGAATTATACGATGTTGTTTACAAATGTATGTATTAAAGCGTTTTTAAATCAACATTACAGGAAGCAGTAAGGAGCCTCCATAATTCAGAAAACAACCCACATAAATACAATCCACAAAGAATGTTGTTTCTTTACCTGCTACACACGTGGACAAAATTGTTGGTACCCTTCGGTCAATGAAAGAAAAACTCAGAATGATCACATAAATAACTTTAATCTGACAAAAGTAATAATTAAAAAAAATTCTATGAATGTTAACCAATGAAAGTCAGACATTGCTTTTCAACCATGCTTCAACAGAATTATTTTAAAAAATAAACTCATGGAACAGGCCTGGACAAAAATGGTACCCCTAGAAAATACTGAAAATAATGTGACCAAAGGGACATGTTAATTCAAGGTGTGTCCACTAATTAGCATCACAGGTGTCTACAATCTTGTAATCAGTCAGTGGGCCTATATATAGGGCTCCAGGTAGTCACTGTGTTGTTTGGTGACATGGTATGTACCACACTCAACATGGACCAGAGAAAGCGAAGGAAAGAGTTGTCTCAGGAGTTTCGAAAGAAGATTATAGACAAGCATGTTAAAGGTAAAGGCTATAAGACCATTTCCAAGCAGCTAGATGTTCCTGTGACTACAGTTGCACATATTATTCAGAAATTTAAGATCCATGGGACTGTAGCCAACCTCCCTGGACGTGGCCGCAGGAGGAAAATTGTTGACAAATCAAACAGACGGATAATCCGAATGGTAACAAAAGAGCCCAGAAAGACTTCTAAAGAGATCCAAGGTGAACTTCATGCTCAAGGAACATCAGTGTCGGATCGCACCATCCGTCGTTGTTTGAGCCATGGGAGACGACCAAGGAGGACACCATTGTTGAAAACAAATCATAAAAAAGCCAGACTGGAATATGCCAAACTACATGTTGACAAGCCAAAAAGCTTCTGGGAGAATGTCCTATGGACAGATGAGACAAAAATGGAACTTTTTGCCAAGGCAAATCAGCTCTATGTTCACAGATGGAAAAATGAAGCATATGAAGAAAAGAACACTGTCCCTACTGTGAAACATGGAGGAGGCTCTGTTATGTTCTTGGGCTGCTTTGCTGCATCTGGCACAGGGTGTCTTGAATCTGTGCAGGGTACAATGAAATCTCAAGACTATCAAGAGATTCTAAAGAGAAATGTGCTGGCCAGTGTCAGAAAGCTGGGTCTCAGTCGCAGGTCATGGGTCTTGCAACAGGACAATGACCCAAAACACAGCTAAAAACACCCAAGAGGAAAACATTGGACTATTCTAAAGTGGCCTTCTATGAGCCCTGACCTCAATCCTATTGAGCATCTTTGGAAGGAGCTGAAACATGCTGTCTGAAAAAAAAGGCACCCTTCAAACCGGAAACAACTGGAGCAGCTTGCTCATGAGGAGTGGGCCAAAATACCCGCTGAGAGGTGCAGAAGTCTCATTGACCGTTACAGGAATCGTTTGATTGCAGTGATTGCCTCAAAAGGTTGTGCAACAAACTATTAAGTTAGGAGTACCATCATTTTTGTCCAGGCCTGTTCCATGAGTTTTTGAGTTTTCATTTTTTATTTAATAATTCCATTGAAGCATGGTTGAAAAGCAATGTCTGACTTTCATTGGTTAACATTCATAGAATTCTTATTTATTACTTTTGTCAGATTAAAGTTATTTCTGTGACCATTGTGAGTTTTTCTTTCATTGACCGAAGGGTACCAACAATTTTGTCCACGTGTGTATGTATGGGGTTTTACATAATCATTTTAAATGTAATTAATGACACGACTCTTTTCACACAGAATAAGTTTACTTCATAATCAGGCGGTGATGACATATCTGCTGGAGGAATTAAAGATGACTTTTGCAGATGTAGACCCTGAGTGTACAAAGGGTAAAGATATTGTTGTTCTATTTATTTTCATGTCCCTTAATTGTTGTCCCTCTAATAATTTGAATTGTTTCTGTCACTTATCTGAGTCTCAGCTAAGAGACTCCATTAAGACAGGGGCTAAAAACCGACAAAGATGAGTAAGTGTACATCGTCTACTGTATGTATTAAGTTTGGTACTTCTCAGAGTGTTTTTAGGGATTAACATATGGGTGTTTTGCAGTTGCTGGAGTCCAGGTGTAGGGTCGTTCACACAGATGCAGAGAGAGAACTGTGGCAGACTGTAATGCTGGAGCTGATGTCTGATGAGGAGGATGCCATTGCGTGCCATGCCGCCAGCGTGTAATATCTAACAGGACCAAGCTATAAGGACATTTATTTTGTACATCTAACAAGCACTGGTGCATGTTTGCTTTCAATTTAATTGCACCTTCATAAATGCACATTTGTTCATTTTTTTTCCATGTTTTATGTTTTTCCCCCTTTGTATATTTATTAGTGTTTGATTTGATTTTAATAAATCTTATTACTTTTAATAAATCAATTCTATTGTGAAGGTCTCTTGACAAAATCCTTGAGTGGATTATTTGCCATGGCAACAAATGGCTGTACCATGGAAGGATTCCTCAGTGAGATACATCCGAATTGGTATCAATCCGGAAGTATCCTAGCTTGGTGGAATTTGATGTATACGGTCAGTGGTACTGTAGATACTTCCGAAAATCAGTGGTGTGTACGGGAGTTTCCTAGTACAGATACACCTCTTTTCATGCAGTGACACACACACACACACATAATACACACATAATACACACACAACACATACTACACACACATATACTCACACACATGCACACACTACACAGACAAACATAAACTTCTTATCCTACACATATAGTACACACATCCTATGCGTCCTTCACAAATGATGACTGGCCCAAGCACCTGCGCCATTACATTCGATACAAAGCAACCACTAGCAATGGCACAAAGAAAGAGACGTCCAACGTGACTATGCCTTAAACTTATGCCATATTTAGTGACATGATTGTCCAGCAGGTTTTAGGGGTCTCGGCGTGCTCAAAAGTCACACAGGTCACACCCCGGTGCTGATGACACAGGTGCTTGGTCCCGCTCATCGTTGCTTTCAAATATATTTCTTCTTTTTATTTTAAAAGGTGATGACACAGGTGCTTGGTCCCGCTCATCGTTGCTTTCAAATATATTTCTTCTTTTTATTTTAAAAGGCTGCAGGGCCAACTTCTAGGCTTTCATCTTCTGAGAGAGCTTCTTGTTGGATGTTCAGACCGTGGTATGGTATGGTATGTGCCAGCCAAAGACCCACGAGTGTTCAATGTACCCTCGTATACAGTGGTGTACAGGACTGGCTTGAGCAAGCTTGAGGTGGGGTTTATCTTCTTCGACCAAGAATGACCGGTGGTAAGCAACCAAAATTAATGCTGGTTGTATCTTAAAAAGTCCACATGTTTGTGAAACACTGGGAAAGGTGGTTGTGGGTGGTTCAGATAACTCAGACCATATGACCCCATCTGCTTGACAAAGTGTCATGAGTAACGCATTCATTTCAAGAAACGTACAGCGGCCTACTACAGAACGCTCACCACCTAGCACATCATACTGCCCTTCAGCCTTGTGCTTGTCATTCCTGGGTGATTTTCATCCTTTGCAAGGATCGCAGCAAACAGCATCAATAAGCTGAGCTGGATTAACCGTGTAGGTGCGCACACTTCTGAGAGACTCTCTGAAGACCCGAGAGGCAAAGACCCGAGAGGCAAAGCGCAACACACCCAGAGAATCCTCAACCAGTTCAGGGACAGTGGTGACATGTGGCAGGGCATACAAGCCAACATCAACAAAAGGACTTCATCACCTGCCTGTGACAGTGACGGCTCCATTCCAGATGCACTGAACAGCTTCTACCCCAGCTTTGACATGCAGAACGACACGACGGTCAAGAGAACCATGAGTCAGCACACAGAGAGGAAGTGCAGAAACTAACAGACTGATGTAGGGTCAAGAACATGTCTCAGAACGTTGCTAAAACAACAGACATGGTTGTTGACTTCAGGAGAACACAGATCGGCCACTCTCTGATGAACATCAACAGCTCCTCTGTGTGTTTCAACTGCACCAAACCTCACCTGATCCCTCAACACCAGCTACTTGCACAAGAACGTCTTCGCTTCCTGAGAAGGCTGAGGAAGGCCCAGCTTCCACCAACAATCCTTACCACTTTCTATACAGAGACTATCGAGAGCATTCTGCGCTGCATCACTGTCTGGTTTAGGAATTGTGCCATCTCGGACCACAAGACCCTACAGTGGATAGTGAGAACAACAGAGCAGATCAGCAGAGTTTCTCTTCCATCTATCGAAGACATGTAAACCACAGGCTGCATCTGCAAAGCCACCAACATTGTGGCTGATTGGTCACAATGATCACACTCAGTCTTCACCCAACTGCCATCTGGAAAAAGCCTCTCTCCTGTCCTTGCTCACCGCTTAATGAAGGTATCCTCTTTATTTTATTCTATAAACTATGAACAAAAAGATGTTTTCTGTATTTATATAATTTTTATTATTATTTCATATTGATTTGAAGGTTTTCTCATTTATACTCTATTAATTTATTATTATAATCATATTCTTTGTTTGAATACACTATTTTCTTTTTTTATGCTTACTGTAGGTCATGCTGTAAGGGACTACCGCTAGAGGTCATTGTGTGCACATGTTTGTTTTTGTTTTGTAGTTTTTGTTAGTCAACTCAGTTTCCCAGAAGGCACTGTGGAAGAAATTTATTGATTTATAATTGTGTTCAAGAGCAAGGCACCAAATACCCAGAAGGCCTCTGTTTGAGAGGCCTTGATCCACTCATTGCAAAAGAAAAGGCGCCTACACGGCAAATAGGGGAAGTGAGGAACAGGCAGGCAGAAGGCAGGTATAGGGAACAAAGCAATCAGTAATTGTCGACCTAAGAGTTAAGTTTCTATTTGACCAGGTAAATTCTCTTGAATTAAGGTAAAAATAGTGCCAAGAATCTACCAAGGAAAGGTCCGAACATAAAGACAAGATTAAATTGTGTGACAGCAAGTGATGAGAAGTTCTAGATGGAAATCTATCAACGTTGACATCAAAGCATTTGTTAAAATCGCCACCTAAAACAATATAAGATTCTTAATATTTGGTATGTAACCTTTTAACATTTGTGGAAATTTGAGCAAACACTGTAAAATCTTGTTGCAAGACTGAAACTTGTATCCATAAACATTACAAAAAAACAACAACATTTCCTTGTATGATAACTATAATGAACCATCTGTCCTCATCGGATTTGACCATCTCTAGTATCTCCCCTTTAAACCTATTTAACAGAATAGCCACCTCAGCTGAATAATTACTGCAATGACTGTAGTATATTGCATTACCCCCTTGATTTTTAAAATTTTAGTTTTTGACTCACCAAAATGTGACTCTAGAAACAGAATAATGTCCACATCACTCATGTACGAATTTCAGCGTGCAAATTTTCAAGTTCCTTTGTATGTGCAATGACGTCAATCCCAAATTGTTGCATTGTGGCAAGGAGGTTTTCAATCTGTTTGGAAGTATTAATTGTCATTATTGCAATAGTTGCAATTTTAAAAGGTCATGCCATGCATATAAGAAAGCTCACGAATAGCAGACAGAATGACCACATTACTAAGTAGGTATAATGTAGTTCAGAAACAACAAAGCTATTGTTTTTCTCAATAGGTGGACTAGAATCAACTAGAGTCAAAGCATATGTGGGTTTCATCTTCCCCCGAGTCTATAAGGAAGAGGATGTCAAAAGGTTGGAGCTAGCTGTTAGCATTCTTTCCTCTTCATCAAAAACTAGAGAGTAGTGCACTGAAATGTAAAATTAACTGGAATTATGCTTAGGCCACAGTGTATTAAAATTGTACTCTAATTTAGGGTTTAAGAGGAGAGAAATTATATTTTTGAGCACAATAAATAAAATTTGGCTAAAATAAATTGCTAACGGGCTCTGGAATCTGGAATCTACACTGAACTTTTATTTAAAGTAAATTATTATATGTCACATTACTTGGAAAATGTGATTGATTTGAAGTTTTAAATTTTAAATATTGATTCCAACAATTGGTTAAAGCATGCTAGTACATGATGTGGTGTCAGAAGTGGAATATAGTATATCTGTGATAAATTAATTAATTTTGTTGGTATACAGGGTGGGCCATTTATATGGATACACCTTAATAAAACGGGAATGGTTGGTGATATTAACGTCCTGTTTGTGGCACATTAGTATATGTGAGGGGGCAAACTTTTCAAGATGGGTGGTGACCATGGTGGCCATTTTGAAGTCGGCCATCTTGGATCCAACTTTTGTTTTTTTCAATAGAAAGAGGGTCATGTGACACATCAGACTTATTGGGAATTACACAAGAAAAACAATGGTGTGCTTGGTTTTAACATAACTTTATTCTTTCATGAGTTATTTACAAGTTTCTCTTTGTTCACAGCCATTGACATGTCGAAGAGGTTAACACGTGATGAGCGGATCGAAATTGTGTTGATATCTGGTGAACGCAGTAACCGGGTCATTGCAGCAGATTTCAATGCAAGACACCCTACAAGACCACCCATCTCCCATGCTACAGTTAGCAAACTGCTTGCTAAGTTTCGTGAAGCTGGTTCAGTGTTGGATTTGCCAAAATGTGGACGCATGAAAACTGTCACTAATGAACAAACATTAGTGGCTGTCCTAGCTTCATTCAGCAAGAGCCCACAGCGTAGCACTCGCCGCATGTGACTGGAGAGTGGCATTAGTCGAACATCCCTTCGGCGGATATTAGCTACTCACAAATGGCACCCTTACAATCTCCAGCTACTGCAGCATCTCAACGAGGATGACCCAGATCGGCGCACACAATTTGCAGAATGGGCAAAACAAAAATTGGAACAGGATCCTCAGTTCACGCAGAAGATTTTGTTCAGTGATGAGGCAAACTTTTCTGTGAATGGTGAAGTTAACAAACAAAACCACCGCTATTGGTCTGTCACTAACCCAGTTACATTGTGACAGTAGACACATGTCAAATTAATCGAGAAAAAGATTTTAAAATATATATTTTAAAGAACCTCTATGTGGGGAGCTGAAAGAAAGAGTAAAGGGTAAGCTTAAATTATAATTGAGGATAAGACATTTTTTTTAACAGCAAGGACAGGGGCATATTATAGGAAAAAGGAACAGTGAATCAGGAGTCAGGAGCAACTAATAAATTGAGCAACTAATAGAATAATTACCAAAGTAAAGGTAGGAAAAAGCACAGAGAAGCACAGAGAAATTGAAAGAAGAATATGATAGAAATGGAGAGGGAAAAAATGAAATATGTAAATGAAAGATAAGAGAATAGGGAGAAGAAGAGAAGAATCACGCCACCACCAGAGCTTCATGAAGAGGCATGACAGCCCACCAACCTAAAACACTGACCAAGCTCAAGACTCCAGCGAGATACAGCCCATGATGGGAGTGACAGCGATTTCAGAAGAGTGGACTAAGATGGAACTATGCGTCCACAGAGCACTGAGGGGGTGGCAAAAGGTGGCAAAACATCCAGAGGAGCAAGACCTGAAACATGGCCTGAATCATGGCCATAGGAGCACTGAAACTGCACACACTGCATGACACCAAGTGTAGTAGGTGTCACAAAAAATAAACTATGAGGAGCAAGAAACGGAAATAAAAGTCAAAGACATTGTAATAATCCCACAGGTGGTCGTGACAAGAGCACAGTGGCCAAACAGGACTGTCATCAGGTGGAGGGCTCAATGCCCCATGTGTCTCTGATGGTCGCAGAAAAATTTTGAACCAAATTACTAGGAAAGATGGTTAGGTAAGCTAAGTAGATTAAAAGTGTGGAAATGAACACACATTACTTAAATGTATTACCTGACCAAAATTTTAGCATAATGTTGTAGAGGTAGAAATACACACCCAAGTAGCAATGCAGGCACTAGTACACAGTGAGAAGAAAGAACTGAGTCCCAGGGCAGGTATAGAGCCCTTCCATCTATAACCAGGTGCTAGCTCAAGATCTGACATCGCTGTTTATGCCAAATCAGTTCCTCTTATAGGTTATTGACATTGATCTACAGGCCAATGAAAGAATAATAAGGATTCGGTAAAGGTACTAAAAATATTAGCTGAAAGTGGTCATGAAGAAAGCCAAATAAATATAAATAAATAAATAAAAAGATACTTTAACCCCAAAATGCTATCATTTTTAGGAATATCAGGGTATATGCCAACCCTGGATATGTGACTTTGCGCTACAAGTGCAACCACTAAGAGATCTAAAATAAACTGCTGATCAGGCCAGACCTACTGTAGTTCGCCACTTACCTGGACACCGGAAACACTAATAGCATTTGAACTTATCAAAATGTCATTAACAATGGCACCTGCATTAGCTTGTCCCGATTATACTAAATCTTTCGAGTTATACGTTTCAGAAAGATGAGGATTTTGCTCTGCTGTGCTAACCCAAAAACAGGAAAGAAGGGACAAACAACCAAAAGCATATTACAGTACTGCTCTCGATTCTCGATAATATAAAAAATGCCCCCATATTACTGAGGCCTAGCCATACCAGAATTCTAACAAGAAAAAGCATCGACCATTACAATGGTACAGTTACTTTACCAGTTACCAATTACTTTATACAAAACACATCCGTTACATGTATTACTAATAAGTCAAATGTTCGTAATCACAAATGCACATCATTCGGGATCTGATGTTTTTTTTATCTGCTTTCGAATCAACTATTGAATGTTGAAAAACTGTTAATCCAGCCGACATAATGGTATATGTTTTTGTAACCATAAGGAGAACAAAGATAGCTATTCCATAGTATCCCAAGCTAACAAAATAAACATATTATGTCGTCATCTCCACTTCTATCCCCCAGCTGTGCTCTGTTCAACTAGCCTGTAACTACAAGAAAAATGAAATGAAAAGCATATGAAAAGCAAGGCTTGTACCGATTTATTAAGGTATGGCGTAGTTGTGTCATCTGTAACACATACGTAGTACTCATACTCATAGTATTGATCACTGCGCCAGAGGGAGATTCTGCAAGCTATTCGCTCAGAATAACGTTAACATATCTTGCTAACTTAGTAGACTACTTTATATCAATGTGTGAAGTTTGCGCTCAATACTATATGAGAAAAGCATCCTTTTGGCCTCAACTTGTGTTGCAAGTTAAATGAAATGAAAATATTATAAATGTAATAGCAAATACACATATAATTACTAACAACCTATAATTAACAATTTACAAGTTTAATGAAATTAATAAAATTAACCACATTGTATAGATAAAGTCTAATCTGAAACACTTTAATGGTATGTTAGTATGTGTGCAGCTGTCACGAGGTGTCGACTATGTCACGCAGGCTTGGGAAACCCAAAAGCAGACACAACAGATAGGACTTTAATTGATTTTAATGAAAAAATGAGAAGGATAGAAAAGAGGGAGAGGCAAAAGCAGAGAAGCAGTACTTGGGGTGCTGTCTGAGGTGGGCAGTGGCGTAGCTTGGCAGTGGCCGTAGAGGGGGTTAAGGGATGGGTGATGCAGAGCGAGTGCCGTGGCCAACGCGCAGAGTGAGTGCGGCTGTGCGAGGAGATCAGACCTGCAGCGCGCATGCAATGTTTAATGCACAAAAGAGCGTGGTGGTGTGATGGATCAGTTTGGCCGCGCGTGTGCTGAATCTGGCAGGGCAAAATGGGTCAGCAACATGAAACACAACATGTTTGCTTGTCTAACATACAACAAAGTATGTTAGACAAGCAAAGCATACTAGGCGAGAAAAACACACAATAATAATTCTGAAATAAGTGGTTGCTTGGGCAAGACCTAGGGTGAGGTGATGAAATGAAAATATGGAGCAGGTGTGCTCAAGCTGATGAATGGGGAGGCAAAACAGAGGCTGCAGAACGGATTGTGGAGAGGAGTCGCAGGTGATCAAAGTTTGGCTCGAGGCGTGGGCGTGACCTGGCGTACCGTGACAGTACCGCCCCTCCTATGGGCGCCACCAGGCGTCCTAGCTGGTGCTTCTGTGTGTTGTCGGTGGAAGTCGGAGATAAGGGTTGGGTCGACAATGAACCTGGCGGGGACCCAACTTTGCAACGGTGTATGAAAGACTGGGTTGAAGGTACCATTACCTCCTCTTCTTAAGATGGGAACAAGGGTGGCTGATAGCCCAAGCAGCATTGGAAGGGAGAAAGACCTGTTGAGGAAGTTGGCAAAGAGTTGTGCGCATACTCTATCCAGGGGAGGTTCCTGCTTCAAGTGGTCGCGTCTCGTGATGCCATGCATCTTAGGGCTCTTTCTAGCTCCTGATTATGTCTCTAGGTCTGCCCGTGAGACTGAGAGTGATAGCCCGACGAAAGGCTGGGTGTCGTGCCCATTAGCCTGCAAAATGCCTTCCAAAACTGTGCCAAGAACTGAGGTCTGCGGTCTGAGACAATATCGGAGGGGAGGCCGTGCAGACGGAAGACGTGAAGAATCATTAATCCGGCAGTTTCTTTAGCTGATGGAAGCTTTGGCAAAGGAACGAAATGGGCAGATTTAGAGAAGCGATCCACTATGGTTAGAATGCAGGTGTTGCCGTTAGAGTCTGGGAGGCCGGTGACGAAGTCCAGGGAAATATGTGACCAAGGGTGACTGGGAACTGGGAGAGGCCTCAAAAGACCAGCAGGGGGCTTATTGCTTGATTTTCTTCTAACACAGACATCACAGGCCGCCACAAACCCCAAGACGTTATCCCTCATGGAAGGCCACCAGAATCGTTGCTGGACAAGGGCTAGGGTGCAGGTTCCACCAGGATGGCAGGCGACTCAAGAGCTATGTCCCCATTCCAGTACTTGAGATCGGACAGAGGCCGGGACGAAAAGCAGACCGGGGGGGACGTTGCTGGGGCCTGGTTCCTGATCAAGTGCTCTCTTAACCTGTGTTTCGATATCCAGGAGAGCGGCTGCCACAATGCAATGAGCAGGAAGGATTGGTTCAGTCCGCTTTTTTTACCGCTAACAACTCCCAATCACCTATGTCATAATTTCTCTCTGCAGGGGTGAGACGACAAGAGAAGAAAGAGCATGGGTGTAATTTATTATCCTTGGGTGACCTTTGTGATAAAACAGCCCCGACCCCTGACTCAGAGGCGTCCGCCTCCACAATAAACTGAAGAGAAGGATCTGGGATGGTTAGGATAGGTGCGGAAGTTAATCTGCGCTTGAGGTCGGAGAATGCATCCTTCGCCTGTTTGTTCCAGAGGAAGGGGGCCTTTGTGGAGGTTAGAGCGGTAAGGGGAGCTGCCACTGAACTGTAATTCCTGATAAAGCATCTGTAAAAGTTTGCAAACCCCAGGAACTGTTGAAGGTCTTGTCTTGAAGTGGGAGTGGGCCAATCAGTGACAGCAGTTAACTTGGACGACTCCATCTGCAGGCTAGATTGGGAGATGATGAAACCAAGGAAGGATACAGAGTCTCGGTGGAATTCACATTTCTTCGCTTTGACATAAAACTTATTTTCAAGAAGCCTTTGCAAGACCTGTCGGACATGCAGCTGGTGCTCCTCCAAAGAACGAGAAAATATTAAAATATCGTCCAGACAAACAAAGACAGAGATATTTAGGAACTCTCTGGACGTCATTGACCAGAGCTTGAAAAATAGTAGGGCCGTTAGTCAGCCCGAAGGGGACGACTAGGTACTCGTAGTGGCCTGTGGGGGTGTTGAATGCAGTCTTCCATTCGTCCCACTCCTTTATTCTCACCATATGATACGCATTCCGCAAGTCCAGTTTAGTAAACATACATGCTCCTTGCAAAAGTTCAAAGGCAGTTGACATGAGGGGAAGGGGATAGCGGTTCTTGATCGTGATGGCATTCAGTCCATGGTAGTCGATGCAGGGGCGAAGAGACTTGTCCTTCTTGTCCACAAAAAAGAAACCGGCTCCAGCCGGCGAGGAGGAAGATCGGATGATCCCTGCTGCCAGAGATTCGGTGATGTACTTATCCATGGCCTCCTTTTCAGGGATGGAAAGGGAGTACAAGCATCCCCTTGGGGGGCTGTACCTGGGAGGATGTCGATGGAGCAGTCGTAGGGTCTGTGGGGTGGCAGAGAGAGGGCACGTGTCTTGCTGAAAACTTGCCGGAGGTCACTGTAGACAGATGGGACGCTGGAAAGATCTGGGAACTCCTCCTCAATAACAGGGTGTGAGGAGTGGGCTCTAGCAGAGTGGAGGCATGAAGACAGACAGGCAGGGCTCCAAACAAGGATGGTGTTCTTGGCCCAGTCAATGTTAGGGTTATGCCTGACCAGCCAAGGAGCCCCAAGGACAATAGGGGCATGAGAGCCCTCCATGATGAAGAAAGAGATAGTCTCAACATGGTTGCCTGAAATCCTCAGGGTGACTGGGGGTATGCGGTGAGTGATGGGTGGTAGTGAACTTCCGTCAAGGGCCTGCACACACAGGGAGGTGTCTAAGGTCAGAAAAGGGATTCTTAGTTCCTTTGCTGTGGCGGCACAGATAAGGTTTTGGTCAGATCCAGAGTCGATAAGTGCCTTGAGTGATTGGGCATTGTTATTATAAATGATCATGACAGGTAACAATGGACGTTGGCCTGAGAGGTTTTGGTGAGATAGGCCTTCCAGGACTCCCAGTTTCATTAGAGGGCCTTTTGTTTTAACGGGCACTGAAGACAGAAATGGCCTACCTGGCCACAGTAAAAGCAGGCCTCCTTGTCCCGATGACGTTGGCGTTCCTCGGGAGAGATTCGGGTCTGGTCGACCTGCATGGGCTCGGGAGGGGGATTGGATGCCTTCTTGGCGTCTGAGTCGGAGGCGTGTGTCAGTACGACCTGCAAGATCCATGAGGCCGTTTAGGTCTGAAGGAAGCTCTCGAGAAGTCAAATCATCCTTCACGGTCTCAGACAGTCCATTAAAAAACACATCAAACATGGCACATTCATTCCATCCACAAGAGGCCGCCAGGGTGCGAAACTCAATGGCATAATTATAGGCTGAACGTGTGCCCTGGTGGATCCTCAGAATCTGCCCGGCTGCCTCCCTGCCAATTAGAGACCGGTCAAAGACTCTCCTCATCTCACCGGTGAAGGCATTATAGTTAGTGCAGAAAGGATCATCGGCATCCCATAGCGCCGTTCCCCACTCACGTGCTCTTCCAGAGAGGAGAGTGATGATATAAGCTATTTTTGAACGTTCGGTGGGGAATGTTGGGGCTTGCAATTCAAGAGACAGTGAGCATTGAGAGAGGAAAGATCAGCAGGTACCAGGTTCTCCACTGTAGGATTGACCTGCAGCGCGCATGCAATGTTTAACGCACAGAAAGAGCATGGTGGTGTGATGGATCAGTGCGGCGGCGCGTGTGCTGAATTTGGAACGCAGATTGAAAGAGAGCAGCTGTGTCGGGAGATCGGGGTTGTGAATTGAGGCGCAGGTCTGAAATCATGCACTTGTGATCAGCGTTGCAGGAATCCTGGGGGGATAAGGCAGAGTCAAAGTCAGAAATGAAAACAAAAGGTCAAAACCAGGTAATCAGTCAACGTAGCAGACAATTCCAAATCGTAAGGCAAAGAGACGTAACAGGCGAGCAAAATGAATCAGCAACATGAAAGTATTTTAGGCAAGCAAAGTATACTAGGCGAGAAAAACACAAAGCTTGGGGCACGCAATAATTCGGCAATGAGTGGTTGCATGGACAAGACTTATATAGTGATGAAATGAAAATATGGAGCAGGTGTGCTCGAGCTGATGAATGGGGAGGCAAACCAGAGGCTGCGGAACGGATTGTGGAGAGGCGTCGCAGGTGATCAAAGTTTGGCTCGAGGCGTGGGCGTGACCTGGCGTACCGTGACAGCAGCTTTGTGTGTGCAGGGCCTGAGTCGTTAACATGGCAGCGGGAGGCAAGGAAAATGTTGACATACTGGTGCATGGGCTATTTCATAAAGACGTCCTAAGAGAGGGTGGAAGAGGGACTATCTACACATGTGAGAAGGAAATGCTATGCTGTTCAGAAACAAGCCCAGCCCCATGGAAATGACGATGCTTCACCTTAACCACATAGATCTTAAACAATGGAACACTGTGGAAGAACTACTTCGAACAACTGAACATCTGTTAACTTATGCAAATGTAACAATAAATCAAGACACATAGCTACAGCACAAGACTCTAACAAAACACATCATGGATACTTCAGAACTTTGTCTGTCTACAATTCAGTACTACTGCGTGCAAACACTATCTGTCTACGAATACTGTGAGTCAGGCAGTTATCGTACATACTTAATCTCGGAAGATATACTACAGTATCGGACATCATCACTATCTCAGTCAATTAAGACCATAGACCTAGACATTGTTGGACATTTTCTGTCTTAAATTTTTTGTTGTGTTTATTTGAGAAATTATATATGATAATACATGTTATACTGTTACACAACTATAATACAGTCCTAATGCTAATGCATTGTTGAGTGTTAAAACACTGGCAGGGTAGGAATTTTTCCTCAAATATTATCCATTGAGGTTTTTTCGCCTACCCCTGAACTGAGAACCTAGGATTAGCTATAATTTCTCCTGATTACAAGGTAGTGGCCATAAGGGTCTATCCGAGAAAGCGAAGAAAATTAGCAATATCTAATGCTCAGGGAATAGGTATTTCCCTATGATGTATTACTATGTATATGTATAATTGCAAATATGTATATAATATAATACGTACAGTTATTGTATGTACAAGTAACTCATACTAGCAAAGAAACTTACTGATACAGTCTATAAAACTGTTACCTACGCTCCTCCTTAAGCGTACAACAGGGGGGACACTGCGGGGTCATCCCAGACGAGCCCCATCAGGGAAGGAATGTGGAAAAATTTTATTGATTTATAATTGTGTTCAAGAGCAAGGCACCAAATACGCAGAAGGCCTCTGTTCGAGAAGCCTTAATCCATTCATTGCAAAAGAAAAGGAAAAAGTACGCGAGCTGTGATCTAAAAACGACCCGTACACACAGAGTGCAAGAAATTGAGGAACTTTAATGAAGGGGAAAAACACAGAAAATGCAGGCAGGCATCCAAAAAATTTAAATAAAATTTTGGTTCTGCGTTGATTGGGACATTACGCAAAGGGCTAGACTTCCGCTTTTAGGACCGAATAAAGTAATAAAAACAACATATAATACAATTTTATAAAAAATTTAATGAATCACTACTCCTCAACAATACCCTCCTCAGAGGAATGGGTGGTCTGATAAGGCGATGGTTGTGGCGATAAGATTAACAGAGACGCTTAGCAAAAGTTAAAAGAAATAACTTTCAGTTCTGTTTTTCTGGACACAGAGCACAGATGGCCAGACTTCCCATTTTAAAAAATAAAAAACAAAGGAATCAATAGTTAATAATCAAATCCATTACTATTCTTTACTACACTTTATATTACACTACACAACCAAAATTCATCAATGAAGGTTGTAATATTTGAATATTAATGAATAAATTATGTGAATTCATATAGCTATAATTACTAATCCATAATGTATACATATATTATTAAACGTCAATGTTTAAAATAATATAAGTTAATAATCAAATTGTGATTTAAAAATAGATTATTTTAAGAATAAAATTTTAATGATCAGTCTTTTAAATAAGGGAAAATAATTATAATAATTATGCAATAATAAAATAATAATAGTTAAAATACAGTGGAACCTCGGATTGCGAGTAACGTGGGTTACGAGTGTTCCGCAAACCGAGCAAAGATTTTTATTTTTTTTTAAAAATTTTTAAAAAGATTAAAAAATTTTATTCAGAAACCAAGCAAGTATTAGTTTACGAGCGCCCGAGTATCATGTATCACGCATGCAACTCTTATTTTGACACCGAGCGGCAAGTGATCACAACTGAGCTGCGGGAATTATGGGTAATAGTCTCCCCTGCTGCGTCCCCTGTGTCAAATTAAGAGCACCTTAGTGCTCGTCTCTTATAATCAACATCTCCCTCTCTCTTCTGTTTGCGCGAGCGTAATTTGACACTGACAAACACACACAGAGATCTCCCCAGCTGCAGACGCGTTTTATTTACACAGAAAACTCAGCTCTGTCTTACTAGGTATGGTGCTAGTTTATTTATTATTTTTTATTTTTAGTTAGTATGCTCATTAGTATGCTCATTAGAGATCATTAGAGTATCATTAGAGAGATTTCTTTTTTTTCCCCGTTAAAACAGTGTTTGCATTGTGTATGTTAGTTGTGAAACTTAAAAAGCGAGGTGTGGGGAGGGAGGAGTAGTTTTACTGTTTAAGACGACACACACATACAAATACACGGCGCCTGCGCGCACAAAAGGAAACACTTAACTGTCTGGATTTAATTATTTTATGTTAAGTGCAGGTTAATTTGTTTTATTTTTACTTTAAATATTGTATGAATTATTTTTATGTATTTATTGTTTTGGGCTGTAGAACGAATAATTTGAGTTTTCATTTTTTCTTATGGCAAAAATTAAATTTGGTTTACGGGTATTTTGGAAAACGAGCCCGCTTCCGGAATGAATTATGCTTGTAATCCAAGGTTTCACTGTAATATAATCTAATGCAATCAAGCTGACAAAATGAATCTTATTGACCTTAACTGTAATTAAGGTCATTAATTAATTATAATCTTGAGATCCTAAAATAATACATAAATAACATACTAAGCTTGACTGTTGGGGAAGGAACAGGAAAATAGAAAAATAAGAATAGGATTATTACGCATCTTAGAAAAAGCTCGCCGATACAAAATTGAGCCATCAGCGATAGTGTTTGATATTCTGGTTAGGAAAAGAGGAACAAACCAAACTCTCTCTCACTGAAAAAGGATGATGTAAGATCTTTTAAGGGCTACCGAGACATGAATAAATATGAGATGAGAGGGGGAAATTATGTAATTGGGAGGTGACAGTCAATCGGACCTAACAAATTTAACACATATCTAATGAATATTAAGTATCTACTTGACTTAAGGAGGAGTGAACAATGAAATAATGAGGTAATTATAAGGTAATCCCTCGGTAAGGGTAAGGGTATATAAATCATGTAAAATTGGGGAAGTTAGAAGATCTTGGGGAATTGTCTTTGGGTGTCTGTTGTCTTTCTGGCTGGCTGGTCCAGAGCTGTCCATTTACTGTTGGTTGCAATAAACTTCTTTGCTTTTTCTATACTCAAGCTGTTGCTGAGTTATTGTTAGGAAAATTGGTGCAGTTCACAAAATTTTGCCACGACAGCACCTCTGATGCAGGTGCTCACCTGAACCGAGGTAGCTCATTAGTATTGTTGTCACGAGCTATCGGAGGGTAAGCACAGAAGCCTTAGGAGTTAGCCCGTGTAGCGTGGATGGTAAACCCAAATGCGGAAGCAACGCGAGTAGGCAGGATAACCACGCAATTTGTCTAAGAACTCTTTTACACGAAGAGCTAGGATCTACACAAATAAATCCGCATTTTAGCAACACACACTCAATCAAAGAAGCAACCCAAATCTGTGAGTACTCACAGAATAGTCGGCGAAGCGTCAGACAAGGCATGGGCGAACTCAATGACTGAGCAATGTGAAGCGCCATCTTGTTTCCTTTTATGCTTCCTGAAATGCGACCGTATTACTTCCAGGTCCTAGTGCCGGTCGTGTCACGAGTGTGCATGACAATTGTTATAAATAGCTGATTGTTCTGGGAAACTGGGTTGAGCATTAATACTGTCAGTGGGCATTTGTTTTGATTTAGTTTTGTTTGTATTTTATGTTACTTTGGTTTGTTTATAGGGGCTCTGTTTTTTGATGTTTGTCTAAGTGTACTGTGTTGTTTAAGTATTGTGCTGCGTTTGTATGTTGCTTTGTTTTGTAGCCTCCAGTGTGTTCCCTTAGCCTCCAGTGTGTACCCTTAGCCTCC
The DNA here is from genome assembly GCA_030347435.1 of Clarias fuscus. Classification (NCBI taxonomy): domain Eukaryota; kingdom Metazoa; phylum Chordata; class Actinopteri; order Siluriformes; family Clariidae; genus Clarias; species Clarias fuscus. The sequence goes on along the minus strand of CM059231.1, from coordinate 71,492 downwards.
AGTGTGTACCCTTAGCCTCCAGTGTGTACCCTTAGCCTCCAGTGTGTACCCTTAGCCTCCAGTGTGTACCCTTAGCTTCCAGTGTGTTCCCATAGCCTCTAGTTTGTTCCCATAGCCTCTAGTTTGTTCCCATAGCCTCTAGTGTGTTCCCATAGCCTCTAGTGTGTCCATAGCCTCTAGTGTGTTCCCATAGCCTCCAGTGTGTACCCTTAGCCTCCAGTGTGTACCCTTAGCCCATTGTTCCCATAGCTTCCTGTGCGCTCCCCTAGTTTCCTGGGCACTCCCCTAGCTTCCTGGGCGCTCCCCTAGCTTCCTGGGCGCTCCCCTAGCTTCCTGTGCGCTCCCCTAGCTTGCTGTGCTCCCCTTCTTGCCTCTACTGTTCCTGTCCTGTCCTGCCTCTAGTGTGCTCCCTTAGCCTCCAGTGTCCTCCCCTAGCCTCTAGTGTGTACCCTTAGCCTTCAGTGTGTACCCTTAGCCCTTTGTTCCCCTAGCTTCCTGTGCGCTCCCCTAGCTTCCTGTGCACTCCCCTAGCTTCCTGTGTGCTCCCCTAGTTTCCTGTGCTCCCCTTCTCGCCTCTAGTGTTCCTGTCCCGTCCTGCCTCGTGTGCTCCCTTAGTCTCCAGCTTAGTCTCCAGCTTAGTCTCCAGCTCCCTTAGCCTCCAATGTGCTCCCCTAGCCTCCTGTGTGCTTCCCTAGCTTCCAGTGTGCTCCCCTAGCCTCCAGTGTGCTCCCCTAGCCTCCAGTGTGCTCCCCTAGGCTCGAGTGTGCTCCCCTAGGCTCGAGTGTGCTCCCCTAGCCTCGAGTGTGCTCCCATAGCCTCCCATGTGCTCCCCTTCTCGCCTCTAGTGTTCCTGTCCCATCCAGCGTACAGTGTGCTCCCCTAGCCTCCAGTGTGCTCTCTCAGCCTCCAGTGTGCTCCCCTAGCCTCCAGTGTGCTCCCGTAGCTTCCTGTGTGCTCCCCTTCTCGCCTCTAGCGCCTGTGTCCCTGGTCCTGTCTGGTCTCGTGCAGTCTCTAGTATTCCTGTCCCATCCAGTCTCTAGTATTCCTAACCCTTCGTCTCAGTCCTAAGCCTTCGTGTCAATCCTAAGCCTTCGTGTCAATCCTTTAAGGGCTGAAATGCTTAAATGGTATGAAATGCTTAAATGGTCTGAAATCCTTACTACGGTCCTGTACATGCTTCAATAGACTGTTTGTGTGTGTGTCCTGAGGCCTGGTGGGTATTTTGTTCGTTCCTTTTTGTTAATTAAAGACTTATGTTTAAAAACAACCCCTCTGCGACTATGCTTGCCTTCTCTGCCCACGGCAATAACATCCGCCCGAACTGCCTGTCATACCAGTTCGTGACACATGCATGGTTGTACAAGCATTTCTCTGAATATCATATTGTGTATGACTGTGTATTTGACAAATAATTTTTTTATTTGAATTGAAACAAAAATATTCTTTCATTAACATGATCTATTATATGAACATGTTAGCAACTGCCGTTATGAAAGTAATTTTTATTTGATTTTATGTGACTTTACTTACTTTTAAGAAATAAAGGGTACCCCAGTTTGAAATAATGAGAGATGTGCGTGAGAGGCTGAGCATATAGGCCTCTTGGAATGTTTCTTAGAAATCTGATCTACACATTGAGTCACCTAGAACTGGGAGACTTAATGAAACCCAGATGTTGAATTTATCATAAGTGCAGGAAAACTGTCTGCTATTGTTCATGGGCAGTATTTAAACGAGAAACCGCCAGGAGTCGTGGTGTGTTCTGCAGACCTCTCGACTTTATAAACCAATAAAGTTGTTACCTTCTGAAATCAAAGCCTGAGTCTTCAATTAATTTCCACGACACCACCTAAACCCTATAGTATGAGCATTGTGGCTTTTTTTATGGATATACATTTTTTATGAGGAACATACAGGTGTATGTCAATGAGTTGTATTGCTGCTGATTAACCAGTATTGTATGAGTGTAGCAGCTTTTATGAATATCTCTTTATGTGGAACATACAGTTGTATGTCAATGTTTTTGTATGCTGCTGATTAATGGATTGTATGAGGTATAGCAGCAAAATATTTATATATCTTTTCTTATGAGGAGCATAAAGCTAGAGGTCAGGCTAGAGACCCGTGTGTGCATGAGCCCTTTTAGGTATAAATACATAAATTAAATTAAATAAAAGGGACAAGTGAGAGTGATGAGCCCGATGAGCCCTTATAAGGAACTAAATGTGCATGAATGGGCCCTAATTTCTAGGAAATAAGGGACATAGTATGAACGTATAAATAAAGAGATAGTGTGGAGTGGTGAATGTGTGGTGAATGTGTCTGAACCCAATATTAATACTGTGGCATTAATCGGTTCTTGCATAATAACATTCACTGTGTATAAGAATACTGTGCTTTTTGGCAAGTACTAATAGAAAAATAGTGAAACATTGTATATTAAAGAGTGGCTATCATTGCTAAGTCTTGTTAATGAAGGCGGATGGTTGTGATTATACAATATTGTAAGTTGTAAATCTTACAATAAGTAAATTATTGTAAGTAAATTATTGTAAGTAAATTTAGTCACTAAGTAAGTGCACAAGCATAAGATAATACAGGAATATCTAGGTTGTGGTGACAGAGGCTATAAACAATAATGGCAGCCTCTCCTGTGAAGATATTGGTGTTAAAGCATCCGTTGTGTGGAGATCTCATAACTAAGATCTCAAATAAATGGCAAAAGGGAACTAAAGATATGATTAAGTGGCCCAAGGAGGGGATATTTGTCGCATTGTGTGAGGAGATGGAAACTTTGGTAACAAATTACAAGACTGCGGCTAGAGAGAAAAAGCGTGTCCAGAGAGAGTTGGTAAGAAAGAAAAAGCAGGTGAGGAAAAAGTCTAAAAAGTCAGACAGTGAGGCACAGAATACCAAAGGGGAAGCGTTAGTTGCACCTCCCCCATAGGTGCAGACAGAAGGTTGTTTCCCAGTGCTTAAGGGAATGGATGAAGTTTCGGGAGAAATGCAAATGGAAGGTCATGTAGATTTAGATGAAGGTTACAGAGAGCCGGGTGTTAAGTCAAGAAAGAGACAGGATAGGTGGATGGAAAGAGAAAGGAAAGCACACCATTAGATTGTTATAAGGAAGTAAGGGCAGATCTACAGAGAGTGGAAAAGTTATGTTTGAAGGAAGATAGGATAGAGGAGGAGGTGCATGTAAGTGGAGAGAGGATAGACAGGAGCACAAAAACACCAGGACAGTCAAGAAGTCAGATAGATGCAACATTAAGGACTGGACATAGGCCATTTTATAGTAGAGAGGATGTGGGTGAGGAGGAGTTGTCATTTAATATAGGCAGTTGGAAGCAGGGAAGGAACACTGGGAGACTTAGGAACCTAGCTCCACAATTCCCAATTTTAATTAAAGGTGCACTGGGACAATATGTACCATGGGCAACTCAAAATCTCAAGGGACTTGTCAACCGCCTCCCTAACATTCACGAGGGTGCAGGGAAAAGGATTAAGGTCTTAGATGGGGAGATCTCAGGCAAGCTATTGTCGTTTGGAGATATGAAAGCTCTTTTGGCAAAGATTTTGGGAGGAGGAAAGATGGAGGAAGTTCTCCAGGCGTCTGACATGAGTGAGGCTGTAGATACATACCATGTGGTTAGAACTGTCTTTGATGCTTTCCGCCCTGCTGTGTGGAAGGCCTTACGTGCAGAGTATCCAACTAGAGTTGACCCTGAGGCATTAAAGGGTGATCAGCTGGACGAAACAGAGACCCCAACGCTGTACATTCAGAGACAGTTAAACAAGTGGAAGCAAGAGACAGAAAGTGATCCTGAAGGAGACGTCTTGTTGTCTACGCTGTTTAGACAAACTATAGTAAATGCCATGCCTCAGCCTGTAAAAAGCAAACTGAAAGATGTGGTCGTCTTGTCATGTTACGCCAAGCCACAGCCCCGTCATGATCACCTGAGCATTCCGTTCATCTCACTATCTCACTTCCTGTTCCCCACACCTGTTGTCTATCACTGACGTAATTGCCTATCCTATTTAAGCCACGCTCTGACTCCGTCATGTCGCCAGTTTATTGTGCGCCTTACCAGCCTCAATTCACCAGCGTTTTCTTCCATCTCTGTCTGCCTAGTTTTGACCTTGCTTTGTTTTTTCTGACCACGTCTCTACCTCTCGATTTGGATATGTTATTTGGATATTTCCCGTTGCCGACCGCTTACCTGCTTCCCCGACACACGATTTTGGATTACGGACCCTTTTCTCGTCACTCCGGCTACGACCTTCGCCTGCTCTCTGACCAGGATTTATCCTCGCTCCCCGCCGAGCTCACGCTGTCATCCATACGCCGGCTCTGCATGCTCCGGTTTCACTCTACGCCTCAGCCTTCTCGCGCCGGCACACAGCTCAGGTTACATGCCGGCTCGGTGCACTTCCGCATTCTCCAGAGCAGCGTCAGACACATCGCCCCTCGCCTCGGCGCACTCCTGCCGGTACTACTTGCTTTTGCATTACAGCAACGCTTTCCCTGTTCAACGCGGAATTCACAATACAGCTTCAAGCACCACGAAGTGAATCACAAGCACTCTTTAACGTCACTTCAATCGGCATACACTCCAAACCTCTGCACTTGGATCCACAACGCCCTCTACCGAGCCTGACACGTCTAACTTTAAAAAAGTTAAGAGCTACAACAGAAACTAGCTCAGTTACAGCTTGAAGAACTGACTAAGAAAAACAAGAAAAAGGTTCAAGCTACTCTAATTACAGCAGAGCAAGTGTCTGGGGGAGCCCCAGGGAATCCTTCATCCATGATCCAGCCAGCTGCAGTCACAGCGATGACCGCACCAGCAGCACTACCCCCAAACTCACACCAGATGTCTGCGCTAGTCATCAATGTTTATCCTCAGAAAAAGTGGAGAACGAATCAGTGCCAAAGGGGACAAAGAGACACTTATGCTTACTTTCCACCAGGCGTATGCTGGGATGTGGACTGGCTGGACATAACCGATCAAGGTGCCCCACACATCCATGGCCCCAGCCCCCGAGGGGTGCGATGGGAGGGGGTGGCAGCAGCCTCCTCGAGATCACGTTCAAGGCCCAGTAAACCCATGGGGAGGTCCGAAGCAGGGGTATTAGGGATGCCCAGAGAATCCTATGGGGGTGAATCAGTTAACAACTAATCCTGAACAGGAACCCATGTTACACATTGAGGTACGCGGGAAAAATACACCCATGTTAGTTGATACAGGAGCGGTTTATACATGCTTAAAGTTAAGTCTCCCCTTGTCTGGGAAATTTGCCAAGTTTAGTTTAGAACAAACATGACAGGAAGAAACAAAAGAGCACAAGGTTGAGTTAATTACACAGTACATCATCATAGGTCAGCAAGGAGCAGCTATCAGCATAGATGAGTGTTATTTTGTGAAAAAATGGTTCAATGTAACTGATTCTGTTCCTCATGTGACATTGTATGTTGGAAGAAATTACAGATCAAAGGACTTAGGACCAATGATGAGGAGAGCTAAAGAAGTCCAGTGGGAGTCAAACAAAAATATGTTTATATTATACAGATATAAATATCTCTAGAAAATAATTTTCGTTCTACAGATAAAGTCACAGACACAAATGGCATCAGCATCTGAAGTAGTTGAGACTGTTGAGGATAAGCTATATAGGGAAATGGAGAGGTCCCACCTGAATTATGGTCTCGGCATGATACAGATGTGGGCCTAATTAAATCAGCCAGCCCAATTCGAGCACAACTCAAACCAAATGTTAAACTGCCCAGAATAGCACAATATCCTTTGCGATCTGAGGCAGAAGCTGGTATAAAAACACTATTGAAGGCCTTGTAAAAGCAGCCATGTTAGAAGAAACAACTAGTTGCTGTAATACTCCAATTTTCCCTGTGATCAAGCCAGGTAAAAATAAATGGCATCTTGTGCATGATTTACGGGCAATTAATAGCATAACAGAGGATTATCCAGCAGATGTTCCAAATCCACACACACTGCTAACCAATGTCCTTCCCGAAGCCAAATATTTCACTGTAATTGATCTTTGTTCAGCCGTCCTTCCCGAAGCCAAATACTGTCACTGTAATTGATCTCTGTTCAGCCGTCTCCAGCATTCCAGTAGCGGAGGAGAGTAGATATTTGTTTGCATTTACATACTGTATGCTGGACAACAATAAACGTACCGACGAATGCCACAATGGTTCCGACACTCACTGCATATATTCAGTCATGTTTGGAAACTGATTTAGAAGATTTAATGAAGAGAAGTAGCCTTCTTCAGTTTATGGAGGATTGTGTGATATGCTCGTCATCATTAGAAGCATGTCATAGGGATTCCATTAAGGTACTCGGTAAGCTAGCACAGGGAGGTCACAAAGTATCCAAAGCTAAACTGCAATACTGCAAGCCTTAGGTTGAATATTTAAGCCGGTTAATTTCACATGGTACAATAGCCATAGCGCTTACCCAAGTAGAATGCATAAGTAAAGCACCCTTGCTACAAACAGTTAAACAGTTGATGACCTTTCTAGGCTTAACAGGCTTCAGCGCTGACTGGATTGAGGAGTATGCAGTAAAAACAGCTCCACTGAGGGAGGTAATGACAGAAGAAGGACTGCAAAATCTAAGCGCTCCATTAAAATGGAACACAGATGCACTGTTAGCATTTGGATCCATCAAAAGAGAGGTGCAAACAGCGCTTCCTTTAGGTATGCCTGATTATACCAAACTATTCTACTTGTACTGTATGTGGCTAACCGAGCTGATGGATACGCCTCAGCTGTATTGATGCAAGAAACCTGCAGTGGTAGGAAAAAACAGCCCCTACCTTACTACAGCACTAAGTTAGATAATGTAGCACAAGGTTACCCACCATGCTATCAACAGGGTCTTAAAGCTGTACATTATGCATATGGAAAAGCATCCACATTGACTATGGGTTACCCAGTAACCATTTATACACATTATAAGGTTGTAGAATTAATAGAACAAGGGAAATTTGTTCTAACACAAGCGCGCCTTCTAGCCTATTCTTCACTGCTCACATATCCCGACATTACTATAAAAAGATGTGACACGTTTAACCCAGCTAAATTAATTCCTTTAGCGTAGTATGGTGTGTCTCATGATTGTGGGGCAAATTCATTGCCATTTACCAGGTTACGGCCTGATCTTGAGTCTAAACCATTATCTGAAGCGGACGTTACTTAATTTGTCTAGTTTTAGAGGCCATTTAGGGAGTCACACTGGGTATTTGCCGTTCACAGGAAGGTTTAATCATTACACCCACAGCACTGGTAAACATTGTAATTTCAGATGCTCATGGATTTGATCATTGTGCCAGAGGAGAGGTTGTGAAAAAAATTAAAAACCAAGGGTATTGGTCTCCATACCTGCATGCTATGGTTGATGAGTTTAGCTTCATGTGAGATATGTGCTAAGCATAATGTCAGAAACAGAACAGCGACACCTATTGGCCATATACCAGTACCAGACGGTACTTTATTTAAGTACTTAGTGGTGAACTGTGTGGACATGGTGAAGGATGCTCGAGGCAAAAGGTACATGCTTGTAGTAATTGACAGGTTTAGTAGATGGGTAGAAGCAATGCCATTTGCAGATGAAGGAGCAGGAACAGTTATCAAGTTCCTCACAAGAGAAGTGACACCTAGATTTAGAATTCTGTCAGAGATCAGTTCGGATAATAGATCAGAGTTCATTCAGAAAACTGTAAAGCAGGTACTACAACCGTGGAGAATAAAGTAAAGATTTGGGTGTGTTTATCATCTGCGGTACCAATGGATATTAGAAAGAACAAACGGCACTCTCAAAGCCAAGCTTAATAAGAGTTGGGCTTGTACAAAGCTTAACTGGATTGAGGCACTAATGAGCTATCGCATGCTAACTAACAGAAATACACACCTAACCCGCATGAATCCATTGCGGGTCGTCCCATGTCTGTGTTATATTGTATAAGCCCTTCAATTGCAAATGAGGAAACTAACCTCAATATATAAAGTAATCTATGTGCAGGAAAAAGCATGGAGACCAAGTGGAGAAAGACACACCATGCCCAGTTGTTCCAGGAGACCAGATGTATCTACAAATGGTAGAAGGAAGTAACACAAATCCAGGAGGTGGTCCTAGCAACTATTCTAACAGCAGTGCAGGAAGACAGAACCATGTGGTATCACTTAAACTGTTACACGAGAGCCCCCAGAAATAAGTACAGAGGAAGAAGGAGAGAAACCTCGAACTGATAGAGCGGAAGGAAGAAAGAATGGCCAACGTCCAATAGTAGCAAAGTGAAAAATTAAAACCTTATTGGGAAATAACCAACTATTGCCACAAGTTGGATGCCAAATTGCACTGCGTTGAACACTTCGCTGCTCCAAATTATGTATGAGAATCTGCTTGAGAGCAGCATCCCATTTCTGATACAGACGAAACTGACTGACTGACCCCCCTGACACAACTGACATGACAAACATTTGTACAGATTCTATGTAACAACGATTCGTGTCCTCCATGTTGTATAACGTATAATGTATATTTTGTTTAATCAGAACTATATCACTTTTACAGATAAAACAGCAGCGGCAACAATTAATCCTAATTTCCCCAACAGGAAAAGTGCACTGGAAGGAGGCAATTAACAGCATTCCTTAGCAACAACAGACAAGGACAAGTCTTTGGATGCAATCATCAAAGAGATCCCTAGCTTACCCATACATAACTCTAATCTGAGACATTACTGATTCATATGCGGATGTGTATCTTCCATAGCAAAGGAGGGACGACACGGGCCCATAATGAAGTGCTAGTAACCTCTCTTGTGGGCTCCAGCTGACTCTCTACGATGCGCAAAGTATCTGGGTCGAAGATGTTTATAGTACAATAAGGGAATTAAAAATGGTGTTAACTTTCATTTGTGTGATGTTATGTACTGTAGGTCCCAATTCGGTTATGATTATGATCTCAATCATGGAAAATGCTGTATTAATTACATATTCATGTCATGTTATTGTTATTGTGTTATGGAAAGTATAAGGTCATGGAGATCGAGTCTTTTACTTCTTCCTAGTCAAGTGTGGAAGGAGAGGTTTGGCTTTTCGCACTAGAGTGCGAAAACATAGGTTGGTCATTGATAAAAGTCCAGTGATTTAATTTAATCACCAGATAGTGTAAGTAAGACTAACACATGAATTTGCACTCTAGATAAAACAATTAATGTGGGACTTATAAGCCCCAGAGGGGGGAGATATAGAAGTAATTTTTATTTGATTTTATGTGGGACCAACGAGTCTTGCTCGCCTGACCATGCATGCGGGGTCCCCATCTTGATGTTGCTGCGATGGATCCAGCAACATGATACACAGGACAATGTTTGGACACAAATCTTTGGTGTATTTTCAAAGGCCCGATGTACCAGAGTATGTTCTTACCTTCAACCTTCAGCGGGTGGGAAGCTCCCAGACCCACTGTTGTGTGTGAGGCACTGGGCCTTGGTGGCTTGCTCTGGGGAGCCAAATTGGGTGCAGGGAGCAGATTGATCGTAGGAAAAGATCCTTGCATCCTTGTGGGGGAAGGGAAACAGTTTTTGGCTCTACCTTCTTGAGCATACCTCTTATAAGTCTGTTGCAGGACACTGACCTGAGACGCTGCTTTTTTCCGAGCTCCGACAGACTGACCAATTTTCCAGCTTAATCCAGATTGACGTTCTAACTTTTTGTCTTCTTACGAAGAGTGAACATATTACAGATAAGTATTTATAATATATTCACTCGAAACTCCTGTTATATCACTAAGTTTTAATAGTTTTGCCATGCACCCGCATCTACCCAGCTATCCCATTAGCATCGCTAGCCTGTTAGCCCGGCTATCACAAGTTTGCCTATGCTTTTTTCACACCGATTATCTCCGTTTTTTGACACCATGTCGGTTGTGTGTCTGCCTCTGAGTGCACATGAGGATACACTGAAGCTTCACTCGGCGGATTTGGAGATGGAGGCCTTGGAGAAGCAGATCCGCGACCTGCAGGTGAAGCTGGCCCGGCTACGACAGCGGAAAGCCGCGCTGGAATCATCACGGACAGACGCTCACCTTTCCCAGGTAAATTCTCGGCATGACACACATCCTTCCACAACCTCTTACTCCACATGCTTCTCTGCCCAGGTCCAACGCACCACGGACGCAGCCCGCCCAGGTTTCCTTCACCTCGGCGCCGGGATACCACGAAGCCTGGATACAGCAGCAGCAGAAAACGCGCGCCAGGCCCCGGGCGAGGACCTCTCCCCCTCCGCCGCCATCTGTCTTCAAGATCCCGACCCGAAACCACTTCACTCCTCTTCGCGAGATGGTACACGACGCGCTCGTCATCGGAGACTCCATCGTCCGGCACGTCTGTGCTACCACGGCTAAAGGTAAGGTAAACCCAAATGATATAACAAATTACAGACCAATTTCAAACCTCCCGTTTATATCAAAGATATTAGAAAAGGTAGTATCAGCCCAAATATGCACATTCTTGCAGGAAAACAAAATCCTCGAAGAATTTCAGTCAGGTTTCAGGCCCCATCATAATACAGAAACTGCACTAGTTAAAATTGCAAATGACTTGTTTTTAGCTTCGGACCAAGGCTGCATCTCAATTCTCGTCTTACTTGATCTTAGTGCTGCATTCGACACTATAGATCATAACATTCTCATAGATCGCTTGCAAAATCACATTGGTATTCAGGGACAGGCGTTAAAATGGTTTAGATCCTACCTGTCTGATCAATACCATTTTGTAGATCTGAATGGAGAACAGTCTGGTGTAATGCCAGTGAAATATGGGGTGCCACAAGGGTCAGTTTTAGGACCTCTGCTTTTCTCAATATACATGCTTCCCTTGGGTAACATCATTAGAAGACATGGGATTAGTTTCCATTGTTATGCTGATGATACCCAGTTATACATCTCCACGAAACCAGACGAAATATCCAAATTGTCTAGACTAACTGAGTGTATTCAAGATATAAAAGATTGGATGACCTATAATTTTCTTTTACTAAATTCAGATAAGACAGATATATTACTTATTGGCCCAAAAACCAGTACACACCAGCTCTCAAAATTCAGCTTGCATTTAGAAGGATGTACTGTTGCCACCAGCTCGACAGTGACAGACCTGGGTGTAATATTAGACAGTAACTTATCCTTTGAAAATCATATCTCCAATATCACAAAAACAGCCTTTTTCCACCTTAGAAATATTGCCAAGCTTAGGAACATTTTATCTGTATCTGATGCAGAAAAGCTGGTTCATGCATTCATGTCCTCCAGACTGGATTACAGTAATGCATTACTGGGTGGCTGTCCTGCATCCTCAATTAACAAGCTACAGTTAGTCCAAAATGCAGCCGCCAGGGTTTTAACTAGATCCAGAAAATATGATCATATAACCCCAATATTATCATCCCTGCACTGGCTACCTGTTCAGTTTAGAATTAATTACAAAATAGCATTACTTACGTACAAGGCTCTAAACTCCCACATACCTAACCAGTCTTCTGATACGTTACAATCCACCACACTCCTTAAGATCACAAAACTCCGGACTTCTGGTAGTTCCCAGAATATCAAAATCCACAAAAGGAGGTAGGGCATTTTCATATTTGGCTCCAAAACTTTGGAATAGTCTTCCTGACAGTGTTCGGGGCTCAGACACAGTTTCCCAAATTAAAAGTAGACTCAAGACGCATCTCTTTAATCTGGCATACACATAATTAATTTCTTTACTTCATACTCCAGTACATCTATCCTGAATGGCAACCACACTAATTCTTTTCACCTGCTCTTTATTTTTCCACCCATCCCGAGGCATCTGGAGATTGTTCCAGCTTCAGTAGACCGAGGCCAACCCTGCGAGGTTTGATTGTCTGTTTAAAGAGCCCTAGTTTTAGTTTGAGTTTGTTGTTTTGGTTTCTTTGTTTGTTTCAATGTTTTTGAGTTTGTATTTCTTTTGTAAATAAAAGACTCTTTCTGTTGAACCCTCTGCCTGCTCTAATACATGCCCACAGCAAGTACATCAGCCGGTCTAGCCAAACCACCAGCTAGACTCATGACAGAATGCTCGACCAAACAAGGGCATAGCAGAGGGGGCCCCCGGGAGAAATTTTTTTTGGGGGGGCTGGGACCGTAACGCTGGGGCAAGCAGGCGGAGGGTAGTCGGCTTGCCCTACAGCTGAACAGTGAAGGTCCCACCTCGTCCCCGAGCCTCACGGGGAGGCTCCACCCGTCGTCCCCGAGCCTCACGGGGAGGCTCCACCCGTCGTCCCCGAGCCTCACGGGGAGGCTCCACCCGTCGTCCCCGAGCCTCACGGGGAGGCTCCACCCGTCGTCCCCGAGCCTCACGGGGAGGCTCCAACCGTCGTCCCCGAGCCTCACGGGGAGGCTCCACCCGTCCCCCCCGAGCCTCACGGGGAGGCTCCACCCGTCCCCCCCGAGCCTTACGGGGAGGCTCCACCCGTCGTTCCCGTCCCAGAGCGTCGATGAGGTCCCACATCCACCACCCAGCTTCGGTGTCGAGAGTCTACCACCCCGAGAAAGGGCCATTGCCGCCTCCGCTGCCAAGCGTCTAGGGCAGACCCGAGACTGCCTTCGGCGCCTGGTTTCGGCAGCAGTTCAGTTCCCCCGCCTTCCCATCCTGCTCGTGGGAACCAGCTCGTCGGCGCCGTAAGTCGGGTGAAACGACTCAAGACAATGGGGACCTCCATGGGGAGGAGCGTTTTTAAGGGGGGGGGGTACTGTTAGGAACCTCCACTAGAGGTCACTGTTTCGTTCTGTGTAGTTTTTGTTGGTCACCTCAGTTTCCCAGAAGGCACCTCAGTCAGGTGATGAGTGCTCACCTGAACTGAGGTGGCTCATTAAAGTTCCTATAAATAGCAGTTTGTTCTGGGAAACTGGGTCGAGCATTGAATGTTTGTTTGTTTATTGGTGTTTGTTTGTTTGTATTCCATCATGTGGGCATTCCTTTTTGTTTCTTTAAGTTTATATTTGGTTTATGTTTTGTAACCTGTTTTCAGAGGGCTCTAGTTTTGGTTTTCTGTATGTTCCTTGTTCTGATGGATTCATGGAGCTGCCTTGTTCAGTGTTTAGTTTGTAGTCTGTACAAGACTGTCTCTAGTCTGTATCCCTGATCCTGTCTCTTGTCTTGTCCTGTCTCTTGTCCTGTCCTGTCTCTCCTGTCTCTAGTTCCCCTATGTATCTTTAGTTAGCTCCAGCTCCATGTTTCCTCATTCCCAGTCCCCTATTCAGTTCCCTGTGTTTCCTTATGCCAGTTCCCGTGTCAGCTCCTGGTTCCCGTGTCAGCTCCTGGTTCCCTGTGTCAGTCCGTAGTCCCTATGTCTGTTTAAAGAGCCCTAGTTTTAGTTTGAGTTTGTTGTTTTGGTTCCTTTGTTTGTTTCAATGTTTTTGAGATTGTATTTCTTTTGTAAATAAAAGACTCTTTCTGTTGAACCCCTCTGCCTGCTCTAATACATGCCCACGGCAAGTACATCAGCCAGTCTAGCCAAACCACCAGCTAGACCCATGACATCTGCACCTGCTGACTCATCCTTGTGCTGAACTGGACTACATGTTAATTTAAAGAACTTCTGTTATATCGGTTCAGATAGATCAGACTCTATGACTCTATCTGCTCGACAAGATGGCATGAGCAACCCATGCTCCTAGCAGGAATACATACACATGCTTCACACACACACACATACTCCACACACACACACACACACACACACACTTATTGTACACAAACGTACACAAAGAAACACACAAATCCACACAACTACTACACTCATACTTACAACACACACACTACACAAACACACACATGACACACACTATACACAAACACAGACTCACCCAACCACTTATGCAACACATACACACACACCTCACACACACAGTACACATCCCACATAAACAATGACCGGCCCAAGTACCTGCTCCATTATAGTCGCCACCAAGCAATCACATGGTACGTCCAACCATGATGCCTTAAACTTATGCCATATTTCATGACATATGTGTCTGGGGCATTTTTAGGGGTCCTAGCATCCTCAAAAGGCACACATGTTGTGCGGTGCACACGGGAGCCAGTGGCACTGGTGTTTAGTCATACTTATTGCTGCTTGCAAACTATATTTCTTCTTTTTATTTAAAAATTTTTAGTTTTATTTTCTTCGGAGAAAGATTTTTTGTGAATTATAGACCTGGGTATAGTATATCCCACCGTGAGACCCACAAGTGTTCCTCGCCTGAGCGTGCATCCAGGAGCTCCATCATGACATTGGTGGCAATGGAGTGCTGCAGAGGACTGGCTTGAACGAGCTTGAGGTGGGGTTTATCTTCATCGACCAGAGATTGAATGGTGGTATGCACCTGAAAATAATCCTCATCGTACCTTAAATGGCCCGATTTTCTTCTTGGCTTCCACCTTCAGCAGGAGGATATTGGGGACCTGTTAGACCCACAGTCATGGGTGAGGCTCTGGGCCTTGTGCTCTTGCTCTGGGAACATGGGTAGACCGTGGTCAAATTGACTGCAGGAACCAGATTGATCATACAGTCCTAGGTTCTTTGTGGGGGGTGTGGGTGGCAGTTTTTGGCCCTACCTCTTTGAGAATACCTCGGATAAGTCCACTTGTTTGTGGAACACTGGACAAAGTGCTTGTGGGTAGTTCTGAAAGCTCAGATTCTATGACTCTTTCTGCTTGACAAGATGTCACGAGTAACCCATCCATTTCCACAATCTTACTGGCGGTAAATGTATGACATCAATCATGTCTCCCTAGATGTGTAAGGCCTAGTTACAGGTTCGTGTCCTTGAAAATTAAATGTTGAAATTAAGTTCACTGACGTAGCGCTGCTGGACCAGGCAATATCCCTTACAATGAGTTCAGAGAATGTGTTAAACAGCTGCCAGATGTTCTCACCGACATCTTCAACATCTCTCTGAGCTAGGATTGTGCAGGAGTTCCCACATGCTTCAAGTCTACCACCATCATCCCCGTTCCAAAGACGTTTTCTGAGTCCTGTCTCAAGGGCCACCGTCCTGTTGCTCTCACACCCATCAACATCAAGTGCTCTGAGCGGCTAGTCATGAGACACATCAAAACCTTGTTGTCCTCCTCACTAGACCCACTGCAGATTTCAGTTCAGCATTCAATACTATCGTCTCCCAACACCTGATCGGGAAGCTGAGCCTGTTGCGCCTGAGTGCCTCCCACTGTAACTGGATCCTGGACTTTCTGACCGAAAGTCCACAGTCAGTGCGGTTTGGGAATTGAATCTCGCACACTGAGCAGCTAACTTACAACTGTGTACGACGCACAATTCCGACCACATTATCAAGTTTGCTGATTAGACGACCGTGGTGGGTCTCATCAGAAAGTACGATGAGTCAACATACAGAGAGGAAGTACAACAATTAACGGACTGGTGTAGGGACAACAACCTGTATCTGAAAGTTGCTCGTTTTAGCAACTTTCACTTTTGACATCCTTTTGACAAAACATACTCTTTTGTTTAAAATAGATTGTTGTTGACTTCAGGAGGACATGGAGTGGCCACTCTCTGCTAACATCAATGGCTCCTGTGTAAAGATTGACCACCTGGAAGATAACTTCACCTCCTCCCTCAACACCAGCTCCTTGCACAAAAAATCCAAAATATGTCTTCTCTTCCTGAGAAGGCTTGTAAACGATGCTGCTTAGACCACAGATTCTTCTCACTTTCTATAGAGGGACTATCAAGTGCATCCTTAGCAGCTGCATCACTTTCTGGTTTCGGAATTGTGCCATTTCAGACGGTAAGACCCTACAACAGATTGAGAGGAGCCCAGAGGAGATCACATAGTGGCTCATTAGACACACCCATCACACTCACACTTTACCCTCCTGCCGTCTGGAAAAAGGTACCGAAGCATTCGCCCACTCACGTCCAGACTGTGCAACAGCTTCTTTTCACAAGACACCCGTCTGCTTAAAACAAAGGGAGCTGACTGATAAACAAACACACACACACAATCACTCAGATAACTCAACTACCTCAAAACATTGAGACTGATCTGATAATCACCACGTGTGCAAACACACTGATCAACAAACCATCTAACAAATTGTCCATACTGACTGAACTCAGATAAACTGATCTGACTGATAAAACACACTGATCAATGACCATCTAAAAATCGTCCACACCAACCTGCAATTGCTCATTTGCAGAATATCCTTTACTTATTTGTATTAAACTCTTTGATCTTTGCTGCTACTTTATA
Organism: Clarias fuscus; assembly: GCA_030347435.1. Lineage (NCBI taxonomy): Eukaryota > Metazoa > Chordata > Actinopteri > Siluriformes > Clariidae > Clarias > Clarias fuscus. The sequence continues at coordinate 55,155 of CM059231.1, read as the reverse complement.
GGAATGTTTGCTGTTTCTATTCACACTACCTCAACTCATTACCTCATTACGTCATCGCCACAAAGTATTGAATCATGTCACTTTGTCATTCTTGTTTGAACAATTGCACTTCATGTTGTCTCGTTTGTATAGAAATTAGTTTTCTAAAACTAAAAATTTGCAATCTGTCTTGTTTCAGCAAGTTAGCTAATTAAATTGCTTATTCAGCTAGTTAGTTTTTGTTCACTTATCTTGTTAATTTATGTTGTATGTAGGACCTTGATCCTAGAGGAACACTGTTTCATTTCACTCAGTACTAAACTATATGGTTAAAATAACAATAAAAGCCTACGTGAACTTGAACTTGGTACCACACATAAAGCAAAGAACAAGCTAAAGCCCCATGCTTTGTGTTCACCTGCATGTGAAAGCCTACACCTAGACATTAGGGCATGCCCATTGCTGGGATGCTGGGTGTAGCAATCCTCAGACAGGCATAGAAAGATTTCAAAAAGGCCTCAAAAAGGCCCCTAACTCTTTTTTCCCCACTTTGCTCTGACATCCCCGGGTTATAAGAGGAGGCACAACTGCATTTCCATTAATTACTAAATTATCCAATCAGTAGTACTCAGTGGCGGTTTTAGGCATGGGCGAACTGGGCAGCCGCCCAGGGCGGCATTTTTTCACGACTCCAGGGGGGAAACAAGACAGAATGCGCCGCTAAACGTTTTTTTTTATATATAGATATGTAACTTTGGCGCTGCGGCGTACCCCTGTGCAGGTTTGCTGAAAAGGTGCCGCACTGAAGCTGTGAGAAGTGGAAAGGGAAGCGAAGGCGACGGGAGGGAGCGCGGAGGAAAGTTCACCTCTCCCAAAAGGAGGGGAAATCCATCCAGTGGTGGGCTAAACACCTTGACTTTCTTAAAAATAGCAGCGCACATTTCATTTACAATATTATAAACACAGAGCTATAATTTATTTAATTGTGTTTTTTTTTTCAAAATTATGTGAAATGGCTAATAAAAATGGTAATAAAATGAATAAATGAGGTGAATTGGTTTAGTCCTGAGTTGTGAGTGACAGAAGGTGGATGGGTGGGGAATCAGTTGATTGTCGATTTCAAAATAAACAGCGATGGAGAGAAAAAGGCCAAAGCTGTCAGGTGCCCAATTTAGAAAAAAGAGAAAAGAAGAGGAGAAACGAGCAAAAGATAAAGGTATGCAACAACGTTCTCTCTGTATGATTTCTGTATCATGTCAATGAAGTTCTAATGATGATTAGTGTTATAACATTAGGTTTGTTAGCCATCTAGCCGGAGCTGGCAGAGCAATGAAGGGCACTCTGATTTGGACTGTAGAGAGCTTGTGCAGGAAATCAATAACTTCCCTCCCCTGCCATTAAAAACCATGACCCTCCTTGAGCTCATCACTTTTATTCATGAAAAGGATCTATCGAATCCTTTCAGGATCGCACTCAGGATTGCACTTACTCTGCCAGTGACTGTGGCTCAGAGAGGAGCTTTTCAAAACTGAAGTTGATCTCATATCTGAGATCAACCATGTCTCAAGAACGGCTTGCTGGCCTTGCTATCATCAGTATCAATCACTCAATAGGGGAGCACATCTTGTATGATGACATTATTGATGATTTTGCATCAAGGAGGGTCAGAAAGGTCAGATTTTAGTTTCTGTTTTGTTGTTGTTGTACAGTGTTATAATTAGATTTTTCTGGAGTGTGGTTTGCTTTTTAGATTATTTATTTATTTACACAATATTTAACTATATATTTATCAGTATTTTATTCTTAATAAAAGTGATATGTAAAAGACAGTATATTTATTTAAGTTCCAAGATTTTTGTGATATTGTAAGCTTTGAGTGATTTGTGCAATAAAACAACATTGTTTCTTCAATATTATGATTTAGTGTAATTTTTTTTAATTGTGTGCGGCGGAGGGGAAGAATATGTCTCAGAACTATTTTGCTTAACGATGTACAAGTGTTGCAAGATCTTCATGATTCTGAGCTTGAACAAGACGAAGAACTCGTCTGCTTTGTGCGTACGCTGCATAAGAGTCTAAGAACTTATCACTTAAAGCACAAATGTGTTAATGTACATGTTAGAATGTACATTTTTAACATTCAAGAGAAAAACATGTCAAAACAAATTGGCTTAAATAATTATAAAAACGTCATTAATGGTTTGAGGTCATAGAACGTAACGTATAACTGTTGAAAGAATTCCTTGTTTTTGTTTTCATATTCACGTAACAAATAATGTTAACTAATTTTAAGCTAAAAAACTGTTGTTCAAAACGTAATTCAGCGTGAAATGAGAATTTGAAGGGTTTCAGCAACAGTGGCTTTATGTCACAACCAGGATCCGAAAAGTCCATCCGAATGATACGTTCCATCACTTTCATGCATTCTAGCATACATGTTGAAAAACAACTTGTTTCTCATTCTTTTTCACATTTTGAACAAAATAAACACAAAACCCGTTTTGTATATTTTAAATGACCATGCATTAGGTGTGTGAGAAAACCACTTTCCTGAGCTCGTACAGTGCTAAGAACACTGTAAACGCTTTATCTTACGGGCCGCATCCGAAAAGTGCATGCGAATGATAATTTCCATCACTTTCATGCATTCTACCATATATGTTGAAAAATACGTTTTTTCTTATTCTTTTATTTTGAACAAAATAAACACATATGAACTCGTTCTGTATGTTTTACATGAACATGCATTAGGTGTGTGAGAAAACCGCTTTCCTGAGCTCGTACAGCGCTAAGAACACGGCAAACGCTTTATCTCACTTTATAGTCAGGAGTTTGATATATTATGTTTAACAGAAACCTGGATTAAACAGGACGAGTATGTAGCTCTAAATGAAGCTAGTCCTCCTGGATACAGCTACATACACCAGTCTCGGCTAACTGGTAGAGGAGGAGGAGTCGCAGTTATTTATAACGATAATCTGTCTCTCGTACAAAAACACAGTTTTAAATCTAATGCATTTGAAGTTCTCTATAGTAACATAAAGTCAGCTCAGTCGATCCCGCTAATCATCATTTACAGACCCCCAGGGCCGTACTCGGAGTTTCTCTGTGAATTTGCAGATTTCCTCTCAAACCTTGTTGTTTCTGTAGACAAAGCGTTAATTGCTGGAGACTTTAATATTCATTTTGAGGATCCAGAAGACCCTCTGAGAACAGCATTCTTGTCCATACTGGACTCAGTAGGAGTAAATCAATTTGTAGTAGGACCCACTCATAAAGCAGGTCACACTTTAGATTTAATATTATCCTTCGGATTAAGTATAGGAAATATAACCACAATTCCACAAGTCTGAAGTTATCTCGGATCACTACCTTGTCTCGATTAAAGCGTGTCATAGTAATAATGTATGCACAGCACCGCGCTTCCACCTTAAACGTACATTTACATCAAATACCGCACAGAGCTTTATCAATAATCTTCCAGAATTATCAACTTTGATTGGATCACAATCTGACTTCACAGAACTCGAACAGGCGAATGAATATCTAGAGTCAGCACTTTGTTATAGCTTAGATAATGTAGCTCCAGTTAAAAGGAAAATGATTAGAGATAAGAAACTCGCTCCTTGGTATAATGACCACACACGTGCTTTAAAACAAACCGCTCGAAAATTCGAACGTAAATGGCGCCAAACTAAATTGATAGTATTCAAAATAGCTTGGAAGGAGAGCATCCTGAACTATACAAAAGCTCTCAGTGATGCTAGATCAACATATCTCTCCACTCTTATAGAAAATAACAAAAACAACCCGAGATTTTTATTTAATACCGTAGCTAAATTAACTAAAAACAAGACCACTGCAGAAATCTCCACAACAACATCATGCAGTAGTGAGGATTTCATGAACTTTTTCAATAACAAAATCATAAATATTAGGCAAAAAATTCAGGCTTTGAAACCAGACAATTTACATAATTCAGATGATCTAACCACATCACATCAGAACTTAGAACACTTTACTCCCCTTGAAGCGAGGGAACTAATTTCACTCATCTCTTCTTCAAAATCGTCAACCTGTATATTAGATCCTGTACCAACACATTTTCTCAAACAGATAGTACCAGCAATAATAGAACCCTTGTTGAAAGTAATTAACTGTTCACTCAGTAGTGGGTATGTCCCCAAATCCTTTAAATTAGCCGTTATTAAACCGCTAATCAAGAAACCTGACCTTGACCCCTGTCAGCTTTCTAATTACAGGCCGATATCAAACCTTCCCTTTATCTCCAAGATTTTGGAAAAGGTAGTATCACAGCAGCTATGTTTAAATAGCATAAATGAACTGTATCAGTCAGGATTTAGGCCTCATCACAGCACAGAAACAGCACTTGTTAAAGTAGTGAACGACCTCCTATGGGCCTCTGATCAGGGTTGCGTTACTTGTGTTACTGGACCTCAGTGCAGCTTTTGACACCATTGATCATAGTATTCTCCTTCACAGATTAGAAAAGGTAGTAGGAATTAGAGGAACTGCCCTCTTGTGGCTCAAATCCTATTTGACTGATCGTTATCAGTTTGTAGATTTAGATGGTGACCATTCCTCATGTTCTCAAGTGGAGTTTGGTGTTCCACAGGGCTCAGTTTTAGGCCCACTGCTTTTTTCCCTTTACATGCTTCCTCTGGGCAACATAATTCGTAAACATGGTATTAGTTTTCATTGTTATGCTGATGACACACAATTATATGTCTCAGCAAAACCAGATGAGAAAAAACAGTTTGCTAAAATTGAGCAGTGTGTGCAGGACATAAGAGATTGGATGTTAATTAATTTTCTTCTGCTTAATCCTGATAAGACAGAAGTTCTGGTCATAGGACCACAAGTAGCTAGAAGTAAACTTTCTGATCACACTGTAACTTTAGATGGCCTTTCTGTTCCATCAAATGCAACAGTAAAAGACCTTGGTGTGATTATAGATTCCAGCCTTTCGTTTGAAGCACATGTAGATAATATCACCAGGATAGCTTTCTTTCACCTTAGAAATATTGCCAAGATAAGAAACATATTGTCACTAAATGATGCAGAAAAACTAGTTCATGCTTTTATCACCTCTAGGTTGGACTATTGTAAACGCCTTACTGTCTGGTTGTTACTAGGTGTATAAACAAGCTTCAGTTAGTACAGAATGCAGCAGCGAGAGTCCTCACTAGAACCAGAAGATACGAGCACATCACCCCTATCTTATCTACACTGCATTGGCTCCCTGTGAAATTTCGCATCGATTTTAAGATACTACTTCTGACATTTAAAGCACTAAATGGTCTCGCGCCACAGTATTTGAGTGAACTGCTAGTGTCTTACGATCCGCCTCACCTACTTCGATCAAAGAATGCAGGCTGCCTGTCAGTACCATGTATTATTAAAACTACAGCAGGGGGCAGAGCTTTTTCTTAAAAAGCCCCGAAGTTATGGAATAGTCTTCCTATTAATGTTCGGGACTCAGACACAGTCTCAGTGTTTAAGTCTAGGCTAAAAACCTATTTATTTAGCCAAGCATTTTTGTAAATAGATCAACCTTAGGTAAAGGAGCAGATCTGGGGGACTCATGGACATAGAGTATTCTGGTGAACTGGTATGTTTAGATGCTGTCCTCCCCACTCTCATTGATCACTCAGGTTTGTTGACGGTGAGGTGATTGGTTGCTTTACATCACAGGGAGCCCTCATGTCTGTGTTTCCTTCTGGCGCTCCCTTTTAGTTATGCGGTTATAGTTAGTCCAGCCGGAGTCCCTGCTTGCACTTTGCACTAAATATACATTCACCTTATACATGTTGACTGTGACCATACCTAACTGCCATCTCTCCTTATTTTCTGTTCTCTCCTCTTATGCTCTCTCCTCTCTCTCTCTCCCTCTAGCTATACATGTCACTCCTGAGTGATCCAGACCCCTCTGCCCTCTGGAGCCGTCTAACCCGTCCTGGAGTCCTGCTTCTGGTTGGAGATCTCGTCGCATGGATGCCCCGTGTGGTCTGCCTGGATTCATATGGTGGCTGGGGATGGTTTCCATTAAGGCTGTCCTATCATCGATTGATGCTCTGGGGACCTGTGACCAGTTGTTCGATAGCTCAGGATTGGAATCTCCTACAGTCTACCTGAGCCTTCAGGAACAAACTGGACTCCTTTTAATTTTAATTTTAACACATCTCCTGTTACACTGAACTTCCAGTACACATTATTATGCTGATCAATCCCTGCTATCCATTATCACCAAGATGAGGATGGGTTCCCTGTTGAGTCTGGTTCCTCTCAAGGTTTCTTCCTATTACCATCTCAGGGAGTTTTTCCTTGCCACCGTCGCCCTCGGCTTGCTCATCAGGGACAATCTTATCATTTTGATTCATACACATTGCATACAAACGTATTTCTTTTTATTGTGTAAAGCTGCTTTGCGACAATGTCAATTGTTAAAAGCGCTATATAAATCAAATTGACTTGACTTGATCTCACCAGCAGCATCCTACATGTCAAAGAAATGATGATTTCCAACACATTCATGCATTCTAACATACATGTTGAAAAACAACTTTTTTCTTATTCCTTTTCACTTTTTGAACAAAATAAACACATATGTACTCGTTTTGTATGTTTTACATGAACATGCATTAGGAGTGTGAGAAAACCGCTTTCCTGAGCTAGTACAGCGCTAAGAACACGACAAACGCTTTATCTAAGCAGGAGCATCCTAAGTGTCAAAGGAATGATGATTTCCAACACATTCATGCATTTTAACATACATGTTGAAAAACAACTTTTTTCTTATACCTTATCACATTTTGAACATCAGAACTACATATTAACTAATTTTGTATGATTTACATGACCATGGATTAGGTGTGTGACATTCATGTATTCTAACATACATGTTGAAAAATTTACTTGTGATTCGCCTAACTTAACAGGATCTCAGATATTTTACGTCGTGAACATTGGCACATATGTTTAAAACAGCTGCTATTCGGAGGTCTGCATGTTACATGTCAAACAAAAGAATTCTAGATCTCTTCAAACTCACTGAGTCATTCTAATGTCTCTCTACATGTTAACACATGTAGAGAGACATGAGAATGACATGTGAATCACTCACACACACACACACACACACACACACACACACACACACACACACACACACACACACACACACACACACACAAACACACACACACAAACACAAAATACACACATATTCTCACACATACAGACAAAAAACACACACGTCTCACTCACATCAAACATTATCAGCATCCTACACAAACAATGCTACTCCTCAAGCACCTGCATCATAACAGTTACCACCAAATCCACTCAACACTGTGTGATACACTTGAGTGCCATGACAATGGCTTAAACTTATGTTTATTCAAGAGGTCTTAGCATGCTGCACAGTACATAGTTTTGAGTTGCACTCAAGTTGTGATACATGCTTGGGCAGGCTCATTGTTGCTTTTAACCATTTTTCGTCTGTTTATTTTAAAAGACCGCAGGGATGACCTTTTGCCTTCAGCCTTCAACTCTATACAGACACACACACATACACAAACACACACAGAAAGACACAGACACACACACACACTCACACACACATATACACAGAAACAATTTAATTATCCTTCACA